>JABAKD010000018.1:10794178-11080080 GCA_012845835.1 Undaria pinnatifida
GGCGGGGTTTTTAAGGATGTGGGGGCCTGATTTTGATCAAAAGGGGGGCGGGAGGGGGAGAGGCGGGGGAAGGGACGGGTGACGCAGGTCTATTTGTGCTTGAAAACTATAAATCCTTCTTGTTGTGGGGGAGGGGGGGGAAATGTGCCGAGGGGGGGCGGGGGGCGGGGGGGAGGGCTTTAGGTCGCATAGATGTAGGGGTTTGCTATCCGCGTGGTGCTAGGTATAGGCGATGGTACCGGTGGTGGGGAAGGAGGGGGCGTTGGGGGCGGGGATGGGCAGGAATCCCAGCAGCGGCATGGACGGCTCTAAAACGATAACGAGGCGGTATCCAGGGCGTGGAAGTGTTTATTACTCTGGCGGATTTCGATAGTAGGTGGGGCATTTGAGCAAGAGAAACCGAAGGAAAAAAAGAAGGGTAGGGGGGGGGAGGGTTTTAAAGAGGTTTAGGTCACATACAATATTAATATACATTCCAGCTATGAGATCAAGGATTTGGTCGACACTGATCTTCGCAACATTGTGTGTGACCCTCCGATCGCGCCTATCAATCATATATGTATAGGGGCTTGCTATACGCGCGGTGCTGGGTCTAAGCAATCGTGCGGGGTGTGGGGAAGGAGGGGGCGTTGGAGGGGGGGAGGGGGGATGAATGAAAGCTTCGTCATGGATGGCTAGAATTATTAAATTAACACAGCTCCATGCCGGGGCGCAACGTGGAGAGAATAGGACTCACTCGATAGAACAAGAACATCGAGGAGTAACGGCAAAATAGCCAGAATAAATCCCGAAATCCCGCTACCATGTCGCCAACCTATCACTGGAATCCCCTACTATACTCAACCGTCGTCGTATCCGTATCATATCCAAGCATACAATCAACCGCTCTCCTGCTTCGTAAGTGATACGGCATGATGCTATATTATCATACCATCATCAGGGTGCAATGGTTCAATGAAAAATACGGTCAATCAATATCCTCCTAGTACTACTGTGACAAGAAAGAAAGATAGTATCACCATACATAGTCTATGAAAAGCACCATAAATCTAGAGCCACGATTCAGGAACAGTATCCAACATTAATATTTGCGAACCTTATATCTAAGTAGTGAAATCCTAACAAAAGTCCCAAAACAAAAAACTCAAATCCGGAATCCATGGACTAGACCGAAAGCTCAATAATCTGAAATCGAAATTAATTCCAAAATGCGAAAACTCGAGCATCGGCCCTATAATCAGCACTCACTCAGCCTTCCGTACAAAACGGTTGTCAGCTCCATAGAATAGGGCTGCCTACAAGTGTGATCGGATTGCAGTCCCTAAAACTACCTTTCGAACCAGACAAAGGCCTCCCGGCTAGGTACATACTACTAATCAAACAATCCATTCTCATTTCAAACGCTCCAATCCAGAGCAAAAAATGTCATACAGTACTACTACTAGAAACGAAATCGCGAGAAATTACCATTTCAAAAGTAAAAGAACAGTTAGTTACTTGCCTCCCAAAGTAACATTATGTCATGCACTCTCAAAAATACCAAATCCAGCGTGAATGAATACCGGTATTAAATGCAAAATAATCCGTCAAGAAATAATTCAAATCGACTCGCGAAAAAATTAGTCGCCCTCTGGTTCAGAGGTTTTGAACTCGTCGAGTTCGAGACCTTTTTCCTACATAACGAGCCTTGATCCTCGTAAGTGGTCAAGCGAATCCTACCCCGCCCAGGCGGTAACCGTTGGGCGTGACCGCTCCTTCTTTCAGGATATAAACTACCTCGTAAACGATTTAGCTCAGCTGGGTCTACTTACGGGGCTAGTTGAGAAAACCATGGACTGACTACGCAGGAATGACCCCGGGTACCTAGTTTGCCTAAACCGTTGCCTTTCCCAAGTCCCAAAAATCTCATACTTCCGGCCTATAATATACTCCGTAGCATCCACCGCCAGCAATTCAATACACCCTTGTACTGAAAGGAAAGATTAAAAAATCTCAAATACCATTGTCAAACTGTTGAAACAGTGAACCTAGCGTACTAATAAATAAACTGTTGATAGATCTCTAAAGGTGTACGCGTAGCTGGCGCGGGAAGGCGTGATGATGACTCCAGACGGTGACACAGAACTCTTATATTATACAGCCGTCGAGTGACAGCTCGTGGCGATTTATGCAAGGAAGCAATCGGCGAAATAAACCTCCCATTCCTCCCGCTGACTGTCCCCTTATATCATATACATAAATCCCCTACCAATATGTCGAACTCCCTCATCATATAAAATGGATCCTAACTGCCGTGTTCATAAGAACAATCAACATCCCCTCTTCTTATTATACACGGCAAGCATACTGATATCGCCCCTGCTCTGAGTATGACAAGGCACGACATCAATATCGTCATCGACGCAAATCAATTTCAGACCAAAATTCGAAAACCAAAAACGCAATATATATGAAAACTTAACTTGTCCATTGAAAAATAAATCAAAGCTTTCAAATCCTCAAATTCTCAAACAAAATAATAACAGCCTTGCACTGGAAACAAACTTTCTTGAAAATAATTGCTAGGAAAGCGGTAACATCCTCGAAATAAGGCACAGAAAACGGCTTTTTTTCTTCGGATGTATGGCTCAAATAAACTCTCTAATTATCCCCGATTTCCTCGAGATACTATAACTCAGTATGATGGGCCTACAAGCTGAACCAAGAAAAACAAACCTCCTATTACTATACGAAAATACAAACAACCAACCGCAGAAATCAGATTTAATCGTACTCTGACACTGCACGGCCAAAAGCATCCCCCCTCCTCCGTGCACGACGAAATGTGTAGCACACGCAGCGGCGGGATGTTGCACTGTACTGTGCTCAAAAACTCAAATTTGGAATGACCAACAGCTCTTGGAAAAACTGACAATAAAAATCAGTACTCTGAAATCAAGATATCATCATCCTCAACCCGAAGAATGTTCATCAGAAAATCCCGGTGATAGCAAACAGTCATATAGTCGAGTGGCTTTGTCAAGACGTCTGCATGCTGATCATCTGACTCGACATGAGTAATAACAAACTCCCCCTTGAAAATAAGCTCCCGCAAAAAATGATGTCGTACGTCAATGTGCTTCGAGTTCGACGTGCACACTGGGTTTTGTGCTAGGTTCTTCGCCCCCTCGTTATCCTCGAAAACCGTAATGCACGACGTACCAAACCCCGGAAAAATAAAATTCCACACATACCGTAAGAACATCGTCTCCTTAATGGTGTCTGCCAGTGCGACATACTCGGCCTCAGTGGTCGAAAGTGTGACGCATTTCTGGGTTCTCGAAAACCAGCAAACACATGCGCCCGCACACATTATAGCTCCACCTGAAACTGACCTCCTGTCTGCGGCTTTGCTGGCCTAGTCAGCATCTGCAAACGCTACCAGCTCAAGCCCACTCCCCTTCTGAAACGTAATACCAAAATCACTTGTAGAAAAGACATACTCTAAAATACCAATTGCTGTCCTCCAGTGTACTTCCCTAGGCTGGTTCGCGTACCTTGCTACCGCCCTCACCGCGTTTGCAACATCCGGTCGTGTTTGATTCGCCAGCCACATCAAACATCCTACCAACTCGCGAAAAGGCCAATCACCCACAGGTTCATTCTTGTCGAACTCCTCGAGTTTCAGACCAGTCGAAAGTGGGGTATCCCTCCCAGAACTAACGTCAAACCTCGCCGCGGTGTTTTCAGCGAAAGCTTGTTGCGAAATCGTCAAAGTACCAGCATCCCAATTCCTCGGAAAACGACAACCAGCATACCACCGCAACTCGCCCAAATTGTTGATCGGAACAAGACGGTTAAGATCTTCACAAAACTGGTCGCATCTAGCCTTAAGCCCTACTGCAAAAATATCATCCACATGCACTACTGTTACTATGGAAACAGAGCTCGACTCCACCAATCGCAAGATACACGCATCAGCTAGGCTCTGCTCAAATCCAAGACTATTCATGTGGGTGATAAGATGGTTATGCCACGATCTCGACGCTTGTTTCAAGCCATAGAGACTGCGATTTAACCCGACTATCTTACCGGACATTTCACCACAACCAGGGGGTAGTCGCATAAAAACATCCTCGTCCAGACTTGACTGAACGAATGCTTGCTCAGCATCAAAATGACACAAATCCAAACCCAACTCACACGCAATAGCACCCGACAAACGAAAACAAGACGCAGCAGGTGTCGGAGCGAAAGTCTCAAAGAAATCAATACCTTCACGCTGCTTAAAACCTCGCGCCACCAGTCTCGCCTTCGATCGAACCACATAGCCGTGCTCGTTGGACTTCCAGGCAAACACCCATTTCGCCGAGATAACGTTCAGTCCGTCTGGTTGCTATATCTCCCCAAACGTTCCCGCGCTCGCCAGTCCGCAGTACTCCTTTTCCATCGCCTGCCTCCAAACAGCCGAATACTCATCCGCAGATGCTTCAGTATACGAGTTTGGCGTTGAAAGCTCGCTCACCGGGCGTGTGGGAAGAGGGGGACTATCATGCGGCGGGGCTTGGTGAAAAAGCACGTGACCTATGCCTTCTCTCGCTGCCATTAACGACAGCAGCCCATGCCCGGCGGCCTCTTTGTTCCGCGCAGTCTCGCCCCTAGTTCTGCCTAGCTGCACATCATTACCACCCGAGCCCGCCTCAGCCTTTCGGTGTCGCACTGTCTCCCCCCTGGTCCTGCCCCGCTGCACACCGTCATCCTCCGGGTCCAGGTTATAACTACCCAGCTCCCGAGCAGCACGCCTTGAAAACTGTGGATGCAGTGGCTGTTGCGGCGGTAACGGCGGTGACGACGGCGGTTGCGGCGGCAGCGGCGACGGCGGCGGCGGTGACAGTGGCGGTGGCAGCGGCGGTGACGATGACAGCGGCTTTGACGGCGACGGTGACGGCGGCGGCGGTGGCGGCGGCGGCGGCAGCGGCGGTGGTGACGGCGGTTGCGGCGGCAACAGCGAGGACGGTGGCGGTGGCTCGAACCAAGTTCTGGCATCTCCCAGAGGCTCCGGCGTACCCGGGGACGGCGGCGGCGACGGTGGCGGGGGTGAGCTCTTCCCCTCCGGAGGCAGTACCCCCACAAACGATTTCCTCGGGTGTTCCCAAGTAACGTCGCGGGAGTATGACGTACGCCCAGACATCAGCAGAATATTGCAACAATCTGCCGAGTGGTTGTTCCCACCATTCAGGTAGAAACAAGCCTCCGCCTTGGGCTCCGACTTTAGGGTTCTCCTTACGTGGTGAAAACCCGGCTTCAGGAACGGGAGTAGCCGCGCAAATGGCGGTCTCCCGTGGAACTTCCGGTATGGCGAGTGCATGTCCGGCTTGTCCCTGACCCTTGCCGTCATATTGATGACGTCGCTGGCGCACTTACACGCCTCAGCCCATAAAGGCTGCGTCGGCGGCATCTTCGCGTCGCCAAACAAACGGGGAGCCTCCAAGCTGGACGCCATAGCAAGCTCGAGCGTCATGGCTATTCGACGCTCAACCACACCGTCGTGCTTCGGGGAGTCGACAGGCGTGTACTCACGGCGAATCCCACGGTTGTTGAGTAACGCCACGAACTCCGGCGTAGTAAATTCCGTGCCGTTATCCGATCGAATGCATTCGACGATGGACGGGGTACCCCTGGCGTTAATATCAGCCAGAAAACCAGCGAAGGCCATCGGGACGTCAGACTTCCGTTTCAAAAAGTACGGCCATCCCATCCGCGAGTAGTCATCGACAATCATCATTAGGTACTCCGCACCGCCGGCAGACCTCGGTTGTTGCCCCGATAGATCCACGAAGAGACGCTCCAGAGGCCTGGTGGAACGGCCCTCCATCGTCCATGGTACCGCCATCCTCCTCCCCTTCGCCTTGGAACACCCAGCACACGGAACCAACTCCCCAAAAACTTTGATTCCCATCTGCCGTGCCGATTTTCGGAGGATATCAGCGTGGGAATGTGCAAGGGAAACATGTTGGTCGTTAATGTCAGTCCTCCTCATCCTTCCCGGGGCCAACACGGCGGTAGCAATTGGGGTCTCTACTACTCTAGTGGCTTCTACAAAAGACCCAGCGTCCCTACGCAAGAACGACAAAACTCCATCTAACATATGAACTCCTTCGGCATCGAGCGAGACGGAGCATTTCGGCATGACGGCATGGAGCGAGAACAGGTTGAATTGTACACCTGGTACGTAAGCTACGTCCAAGAGTTTGACCTGAACATCTCCTTGCTTGCAGTGCATTATCATTGGTAAACTTCCCAAAACACAGCATCTGCAGCGACCTCATGTCGCCTACTACCCGCGTACTCCTACCAGGAGGGGGGGGTTTACAACCTACCATGCCGGCGTGGTTACCAGTTACATGAAAAGTAGCCCCCGAATCAGCTATCCACTGTTCCCTACCATTTCCCCCCATAATACCGCTGTGACCATCCTTATCTTGTTGTGTAAACTGTGCGGTAAGAAGATGTGGGTTGAACGTAGGCGCACAACTACCGTCGTTCTTCTGCTCGTGGGAAGTGTTCGAAAAGGGCTGCGATGGGGGAGTTACCGATGTGGTGTACCCATCACTACCAGGGGGTGTCTCATGTACCCAACCACTACCATAGTGCATGGGGTGGTGGTATTGTTGTGCTGTAAGAGGGACCGCCACGTTCATGTGTGCTGGGGAAATCGGGCACTCTGCTACGTAGTGACCTGACTTATGGCATCTGAAACATACCCCCCTCTGACCACGTGGTAATGGGTTCGGTGGGGGACCCCAGCACGTAGGATTTCCCACCGGCGGCAGGGGCATCTGCGGCATAACCCCTGACGGTGAGCCGGTAGGTACCCAACCCATTGCAGAAACCTGTCCCGACGTCCCAAATGGATTTGGACCAGAGTTGTCCCAACAATTTTGCTTTGGGAAACCGTGCTGCTGCTGCTGCTGCTGCTGCTGCAATAGCTGCTGTTGCCGCCGCTGCTGCTGCTGCCGCTGCTGCTGCCGCTGCTGCTGCTGCTGCTGCTGCTGCTGCTGCTTGTACCTTCCCCCTCTCTTATTCCTCCCTCGACTACCTGAACCTGTGCCTGATCCACCAGCAGGCTGAACAGCGCCGGCGTACAAGGCATGCGGATCTACCCCCACTCTTACTCCCAACGCCTTTGTCACCATCTCCTTTTCCAACTGATCGTTCACTTATGCATCTCGAATTATCTCGTCAATTTCGGAACGAGGGATTGACGGGCGAGAGAGAATCGATTTGCTTTGGATTGTGTATAATGATGAAAGGTTAGTGACAATGTGTCTGTTTACCTCTTCTACACTTTTACCACAACCAAGCATGGCCAATTCATCGGCCACCTTATCGACTCTACCGAGGAACACAAGGGGGTCCTCCCCCTCCTCCATGTGTATGGCCTCAAATTCTCTCTTCAACCTATGTGTTGCTGCTAGGGTTCTCGGTATGTAATAGTTTTCCAACTCCTGCCATGCGCCACTTGGCGACTTGGCTTGCTGCATGCGGAATTCTGCTATGGCGTACCCAGTCATTAAGTCCATCAACAATCCGTACACCACACGCGCATCAATGATCTCTTTCGGTGTGTGTCTCCGCTCCAATTCTTCCTGAGACACATTGATGTCACCTACCATCACAGGATTATCAGTTGCCTTGAAGACGTACAGGCAACCAATTGATGACAAAAACTCCTGGAACTTGCTACGCCACATTCAAAAGTGCGCCTCTATGCTATCAAACTTGGGGGGTATTAAATGAGACCAATTCGGACGAGACAGAGAAATTTGCGACGTGCCTGATTGGGCTGCCAGCCCAGATGTTGGCACAGCAGGAGACGATGTAGAATCCCTCGCTGTGGTTTCTCCGCTCCTCCTCCCCCCGGCCCCCCTAGCGACCTCTGCGTGCAGCGCGTCCCTCTCGGCGCGCAGCTCCTGCTCCTCCATTTTCCGTCGCAGGACCTCGATCTCATGTTTCATCTCTCTCTCTCTCTCTCTCTCTCTCTCTCTCTCTCTCTCTCTCTCTCTCTCTCTCTCTCTCTCTCTCTCTCTCCTCTCTCTCTCTCTCTCTCTCTCTCTCTCTCTCTCTCTCTCTCTCTCTCTCTCTCTCTCTCTCTCTCTCTCTCTCTCTCTCTCTCTCTCTCTCTCTCTCTCTCTCTCTCTCTCTCTCTCTCTCTCTCTCTCTCTCTCTCTCTCTCTCTCTCTCTCTCTCTCTCTCTCTCTCTCTCTCTCTCTCTCTCTCTCTCTCTCTCTCTCTCTCTCTCTCTCTCCTCTCTCTCTCTCTCTCTCTCTCTCTCTCTCTCTCTCTCTCTCTCTCTCTCTCTCTCTCTCTCTCTCTCTCCTCTCTCTCTCTCTCTCTCTCTCTCTCTCTCTCTCTCTCTCTCTCTCTCTCTCTCTCTCTCTCTCTCTCTCTCTCTCTCTCTCTCTCTCTCTCTCTCTCTCTCTCTCTCTCTCTCTCTCTCTCTCTCTCTCTCTCTCTCTCTCTCTCTCTCTCTCTCTCTCTCTCTCTCTCTCTCTCTCTCTCTCTCTCTCTCTCTCTCTCTCTCTCTCTGCTAAAACGCTCGCCTCAATGTTTTGACCATCGTGGTCTGACATGTTTCGCTTTTTCAACCTCTATAGGCTGGCCGTGGCTTCGCTTACCAATAGAAATCAACCAGCTGACGCACTAGTGTGTTGATAGATCTCTAAAGGTGTACGCGTAGCTGGCGCGGGAAGGCGTTATGATGACTCCAGACGGTGACACAGAACTCTTATATTATCCAGCCGTCGAGTGACAGCTCGTGGCGATTCATGCAGGGAAGCAATCGACGAAATAAACCTCCCATTCCTCCCGCTGACTGTCCCCTTATATCATATACATAAATCCCTCACCAATATGTGGAACTCCCTCATCATATAAAATGGATCCTAACTGCCGTGTTCATAAGAACAATCAACATAAACTCACTCATATAGTATATTGCGAGTACCAACAACGCAGCTTGCAAAGATGAGTATTGAACTGAAACTCGTCAAACTCACGGCTGACGTCCTTGAAAATTAGTTATAAAATAATGAGATATTCTACCATTCTCCAAAATCCCGGTGAAAACGAAAAACTGGACCGGCGAGTGCCTTCGTCGGGAAGTCTGCGTGTTGCTCAGATTCCGCGGCGACAATGTCCAACTCTCCCCTGAATACAAGCCTTCGCATGAAGTGGTGCCTCATGTCGATGCGTTTCGAATTCGACGCGCACACCGGGCTATGAGCCAGGTGCCTTTCCCCCTTGTTGTCCTCAAAAACCGTGATGCATGCGAAACCGAGACCAGGCAAAATAAAACTCCACATGACATGTACCGCAAGAAAATCGCCTCCTTGATGGCATCTGCCAGCGCTACGTACACGGCCTCTGTGGTCGAAAGCGTCACGCATTTCTGAGTCCTCGAAAACCAGCACACGCATGCCCCTGCGCACATGATAGCTCCACCGGAAACCGACCTCCTATCAATGGCCGTGCTGGCGTAGTCGGCATCCGCATACGCAACCAGCTCCAGTCCACCGCCCCTCTGAACAGTAATATGCCATAATCACTCGTGAAAAAAACATACTCGACCAAACGGGGAAGAAAACCAAGCTTTCTCGGGTCGACACCGCCCCGCACAGTGAGGAAACCCCAATCCGTTGGCTAATCGCTGCTTGGTTCGAGCTCCACAGCGCCGTTCTAGGCGGATAGAGGCCCGTCAATGGGGGGCATTTCCGGCGCACACGGGGAAGATAGGGTCCCATCCCCAATTCATAAATCCCCCGAATCTCTACAGCTCCAAAACGCGGGAAAAATACCAATGACCTTCCATGTCGACACTGCCCCGCACGGCGTGGAACCTCAACCATATTTGATTACCCCTGATTAGCTGGAGCTCGGACATAACGGCAGCGCCACCACGGGAGGGTAGAGTCCTATGCTTGTTTCAGAAACCCTGACAAACCGGGGGCGAAAACCGATTTCTCCCGCGGGTCGACACAGCCCCGAATGATGGTCTGACAGTCATCTATTCACATTGGCTTATCGTTGGTTGGCTATGCAGCTCGTAGAGCCAGAGACATCCGGAGAGGATATAGGCCAGCCAATGGGGGGGGGCGTTCCGATGCCGGATGAGGATACGTAGGGTTCCATTCTCGTTCCAGAAATCTTTCCATACCTCATCTACTCCGAGAAACAGGGGAAGAAAACCGACTTTCCCGGGTCGGCATAACACCGCACGGTGCGGAACCCCTAGCGAGCTGAGGTTCGTATACAACGTACAACGCCAGCACCACAGAACAGCGCCCTACCCCGGTTCAGAAGTACTTCAAGGTATTTACACCTAGAAAAATACTCTGAGTTTGTCACAACTAGCACTGCCGAATTTTACTTCGTCGTATACCCCAACCCCGGTACGCGGAAATTTGATTTGACCCGCTTCCTCGATACCGCCCCACACAATGTAACCCAACCTACTGGTATTCGATTGATCGACTCGGCTGGGGTTCGTAGATAGAGCAAACCACCACTCAATGAGAAGTTTAGCAAGTTCAATGACTATCATCTCATACTCGTAGGAGGTTAGAGAAGTTGTACATCGACCAATTGCATACTACAGTCCAGATCGATTGCTAGATCGGCGCAACTTGCTTGGGTATCGTATTAAAGCAGCAGTAATGAAGCCACACATCATTTTTTTTTTTTCCATCCAATGTTTATTAACCTCAAACTACCACTCGCCCTCCCAGTATAGTGCAACTCAGATCCGGCGTCAAATAGAGGGCCCTCCTCCACCCTCCCGACTACCGTACATGCCTTTATCTTTATCGCGAGAAGAATTATCATCCCTCGCCGATTCGCGTCGAATTGTACCTACCCACGATGCTACGAGGGCTTTCTCAGCGTTAGTTGATTTTTTTTTTTTGCATTTCTGCAAATAAAAAAAAATCTCCCAACGGTGGGGGGAATCGAACTTAAGGACCAACGCTAGTAGTTCGACGATAACCACTAGACCACCGGGGCGATCGGCTCTGTATAACTCACTAGAGATGTTCAATCATCAATCAATCAATCAGCAGAAAGGAGCACATCAAGTAGGAAGCAATACAATTATTATTGTCAGTTACGTACCAACACGACCGCTTCCACTCGACCAGCAAATGACCAAAACTGCAACGGAAACAGGCACCACAGCAACAACAAAGCACGGCTTCCACACCGCCTATACTTCTCCAAAGAGCCTCATCGGGAAAAATAACCACCCGCCGATGGGATAGATAGAGGGACGAAGGCATGCCACTGGTTTTTTCCGTGGACACCGTCTACTACTACGACCATCGCGTGGCGCAGCGTATCAATAGGAAATATATTTACCTTTGTTTTTTATGTCGAAAACTTGTTCCCTGTTTTTTGGTATATCGTCCCCATGCCATAAGTCAGACCAAAAGCGTATGTATGTGTAATAGAGTAGTATCAATGTGTGTGCTTTTACTCGTACCTATATTACTTGCATGAGTACAAACTACGTCGAAGCGCCCGGACTCATATAATACCACCCTCGAGGCCAGGGACACAGCCACTCGTAATGCTGCTTTGTGGCTTTTTTCTGGCGCAGTAATCGTAATCATTACCCCCTTGTTTTAGTCATGCGTGCGCTTGCCACCGTCTATCTATGTACGTACGTACCTACCAAAATCCAATAAATAAATGCATTAGACTACTATGATACATACAGTTAATTTCCTTTTTTTGGGACAAAATATGACGCCCACTTGGAAATAATGTCTTGCCAAGTTATATTTTAACAATCTCACCATACATCAAGATCCGAAGTTAACAACTAGATAGAGAGCACCGTTCAAAATAAAAAAAATGCGCACTTCTCGCATGTTTCGCTCAGCCCACATCCGCGTTGACGTCGTCAAGGTAAGAACGGATAAGGCAGGGTGAGGGGCGTTGGAGCCGCCCCCGAAGGCGGCGCTCGAACCAAGCGATTGGACAGAGAACCTTCAGTTTCGAGAATCCCATACTGAGGCCGACATGGAAAAAACTCCTGACCAAATCCCTATCCTTTCAAGACATAATACTAGTAATAATTAGACTATATATTATATAGATAACGCCTTCCCGAGTAAAAACGGAGAGGAAGCTCTACGTCCCGACTCTCCCATACGAGCAAAGCCACCCCCGCATCTATCTTAAACAACGTCGGCGCAACAAAAGATCGCTCTCTTATTCTTCGTTTTCCTCCTCGCCCGTGACCATGCAGAGCAATGCGACAGCCTTCAAGTAACAAACAAGCTCTTATCACAAAACCTCGCCGGCTGGCGTGGCCCCATGTCGACGCTTGATACAAACCGGCTTTGCATCCTGGCGACTTCGAACCTCCATTGTCACTGGGACGGCAGTGCAGTTTTTTCTTTGGTGCCTATTCCTCTTTCGTTTCGCCTAGAGGCGAAGCAGGTTCTCAATACTCTTTTCGATATTTTGTTTTATATACGCCAACGTTTACTTGACCGCGCAGATAACAACAACAGCAGTGTGCTTCGCCTCTCCTTGCCTTTTTTGTTGTATGTGACGTCTTCTGTCTAATTATGACCTTCAGAATCTCATGTTCGTATTAAACTCGAGGCATTACTTCAGCGTTCAATAAATGTCAAATCGGACAGCTACAACTTAACTTGTCGAACGACTGCCCTCCCCTACCCGATGCATGATAATAGATGAACCCAGGTGTTAAGGGCACAGGCTGGCTCGCGGAGACAGAAGTCGCGTAATCCGGAGAGCCATCGGGCTGGAAAGAGAGGAGCAGAGTAGAGTTTCGATGTGCGGCTGTGGGGCTTCCCCTCCGCAGCCGCGTTGTGGCCCCAATCATGAGAGATTGGAGACCGCATCCAATTTTATTATTATCTCTTGGGAGACCAACCTGGCTCCGCCGCATCTCCAAAGATGCGTCACGGTTTCACAAACCACAAGTAATATCCCAATCAGACTTTGATACAAGCACAAACCAACATTCCCCCTGCTTGTAACACAGTCATGATAACGCCCATTCAAAACGCCAAGCAAAATTCAATGCAAAAAAAAATCACTATGGTTCCCATAAATTAATATACTCCAAGTCCTCCATCAACCGATCTTTTTTAATACCGAAAACAAGATAAAAATCTCAAATTTCATCATTCAGTACTCGAAAACAATCAATTTACAATATTGTTGCCCCAAATTAATACTCCGGAGTATACTCCAAGTAAGTCAAGTCCTTCATCAACCGATGTTTTGATACCGAATCAAGATAAAATGTCTCAAATTGCATCGTCCAATACTCAAACACAACCTTGTCTATATTATTACCTCCAATTAATATTACCAGGAGTTCATCGCAAGACTACGGTGAAACTCAAAAGACTCCCGTGGTATTGCCTTGGTTAAGAAATCTGCGTGCTGAAAAGAAGACGTCACGTGAATTATCGATATCTCTTTCCGCCTTACTAGATCTCTGAGAAAATGGTGCCGTACATCTATGTGCTTTGAGTTCGAGTTCGTGATTGGGTTCTTCGCAAGCTGCGCGGCGCCCTCATTGTCCTTGAACACCGGTATGCACGGCATGCCAACATCAGGCAACATAAAACGCCAGACCTGCCTCAAAAACAACACCTCCTTAATCACGTCTGCAAGCTCCACATACTTTGCCTCTGTACTAGAAAGTGTGACGCACTTCTGCGTCCTGGAAAACAAAGATACAAACCACCCCCCCACATCACTAACCCCCCAGAAACTGACCTCCTGTCGGCCGCCACACTTGCGTAGTCGGCATCAGCAGATGCCTGCAAGTTCAGGCCCGCTGATGTACCTCTCTAAAAAAGTAATACCGATTGAGCTAGTCCGTCTCACATACCCTAAAATACCAAGCGCTGCCCTCCAATGAACAAACTTTGGCGAAGCGCTGTATCTAGCCACCGCTCTTACTGCGTTAGAGATGTCTGGTCTAGTCTGGGTTGACAGCCACATTAGTGAGCCAACCAATTCACGAAACGGCCAGTTTCCTGGTGCTTCATCCTTGTCGAGCTTCGCAAGGCTCGTGCCAACCGGGAGCGGGACACTCTTATCAAACTCTATCCCGTATTCATTCGCCGATTGTTCAGCAAACATCTGCTGGGAAATCTTCAACACCCCCTTCTCCCTGTCCCTCTCGTAAAAACAACCCGAGTACCAACGCAACTCTCCCAGATTTTTTACCGGGACCACTTGATTCAAATTGCTGCCAAACTGGTCACACCTTGTCTTCTCCCCCACGGCAAATATGTCGTCGACATGTACCACTATAGTAGTGGGCCTACCTCCATCAACCGGAAAACGCATGCATCAGCAAGGCACTGCACGAATCCCAACCTCAATAAGCACCTAGTAAGATGTGCGTGCCATTGCCTCGATGCTTGCTTCAGGCCATACAAGCTCTTGTTCGGTCTTGCTATCTTCCCTGACATCCTACCGCAGCCCTAAGGCAAACGCCTGTAAACATTTTCCTCCAGGTCAGACTGCACGAACGCCTGCTCAATATCAAAATGGCTCAAGTCAAAATCCGGTTCGCACGCCATTGCTGTCAACAACCGAACCCTCGACACAGCAACGGTGGGCGCAAACAATTCCCCAAATCAATGTTCATTCTCTGCTCACTCCCCCGCGCTACAAGTCTCGCTTTGGTTTTCGTAGGCCAGCCGTACTCATCAGCTTTCCAATCAAAAACCCACATTGTATTGATATAGCTTTCCACTGATTGCTACGCCGGTTCAAAAGTCCCCGCATCCAGCAGCCCATAAAATTCCCGCCCCGCCGAATCCTTCCAAAGATGAGTGTGCTCCGATCGCATAGCCTCCTTGTGGCTCTTTGGTACCTTGAGGTCGGAGGCGTAACACTGTGACAAGTCCGGCGGTTTGTATGGCGGCCGTTGGTTGCCCAAGGTAGCTTCGATGTCCTCCCGAGTGGCGAGCATTGCCGCCATAGCGCATGGGATCCCCCTGTTCCCCCCAACCGGTGGTGCCTCATCGCGGTCCCCAACGGAAAATGACGGCTGCCTGCGGCCTCCAAAACTCAACGGCTTGTTGCGGCGGCCGGCGTCGACGGCTCCATTCGTAGTCACCATCGACAGCAGCGCATTCTTGCTCATCATGGACAGGAGCCCGACGCTATGATGAAGCCCCAGGTCGCTTGGTTTCACAGTCTTCGAGCGGGTACGGTCGGATATCCGCTGCGGCTCCGTGTGCGGTCGAGACAGGGTGACGGCGGAAGGCATCGGTGAGCTCTGAGATGGCGGTAACGGTGGCGGCGGGGGCTAGAGCGACGGCGGCAGTGGCTGTAGCTCTGATGACCGAATCTGTGGTGGTGGCGGCACGTAGCGGATGTTGAACATCGGCGTTGCCGGCGCGGCGGCGTTAACTGATTCCCCCGCGATCGCCGGCGCCGGCGATGGCAGCACCGGCGCACGAGGGACTGTCCACACCACGTCGCTGGTGTAGCAAATAGCACTCGTCGAGGCCTTGATGACCTTCACGGTGGACGAGGGATGATTGTGGCCGTTGTTAAAAAAATTGCACAATTCCGATTGGACGTCGGAATTAGTGCTCCGGTTCACCCGCATCATGCCCTCCTGACAGAACGGCACCACCTGTAGGGCCGGTAGTCGCGAGAAGAAATCTTCGTACGGCGAAAGCCACCCGGTGTTGGCCTTGGTCGCCCATCGGTTAAAGCAGTCCGCAGCCCAAAGAACAGCCTCCAGACACAGACGGTTACCGTTGGCGCCGAGGTTGGGGATGCGCCCCGGGTCGACGTCGGGAAACATCCTCCGGATCTCGCGACGGGCCGCATGGCCACCCTTCATGGCTTACCAGATGGCGCTTTCGACAACCGCGTTATGTTGCGGCTTACCCGGGGCCGTGTATTCACGGCAAGTCCCCGCGGAGTCGCAAAACTCCACGTAGTCGCGGCTGGTGAATTCTCCACCGTTATCCGTACGGAAGCAGCGCCGCCGCCCCATGTAGTTCATGTCGGCGACGAACTTTCGCACGTACGTGGTGGTCTCTGACTTCTTCCTCATCTCGTACGGCCGCATCCACCTCGAGGCGCTGTCGACGAACATGATCAAGTAGACGGACCCGCCCACGGACGCCTCGTAGGGGTCAGCCAGGTCGATGTGCACCGTCTCCATAGGCTTCCCCGCGACGGCGCCCATGCGGAGTTCTTGTACATATATTGAAAAAGTAAAAATACACTCCAGCTGTGAGATCGGAGATTTTGTCTAAACTCATCTTTGCAAGCTGTGTGTGATACTCCGACCTCGCGTATTACGGGTTGTGTGTTCTCATTAAGGATATAGGTCGGCGACTCTCCGTAAAACTACAGTGTAGCTTATCAGGGTTAACAGGGTGATGCTTGTCAGTCTGTTCGCGGCAACTATGAAACTAGTTTTTGAGGGGGACAAAATCTGACAGGTGGGGATTGAAATGCATCAGTTTCTCAACTGTATCCTTTAAGTCGTATAACCGGTGAGGGAAGGGTGGAGGTTTTAAGGGCGTGGGGGCTTGGGTTTGAATGAGAGGGAGCGGGGGCGGGGACGAGGGGGACGGGCGCGGCATTTCAATCTGTGCGTGGAAACTATAAATCCTTTAAGGGGACAAACATGACGGTTGTAGAAGGAATGGACCATTTTATCATGTATATCCTGTAAGTCGTACAACCAGTGAGGAGAGGGCGGAGTGTTCGAGGGGGTGGGGTGGGGGGGGGGTTGGGGAAAAAAGGGTTTTTAACAGCTTTATGTGGCATAGATGTAGGGTCTTGCTATACGCGTGATGCTAGGTCTAGGCGATGGTGCGGATGGTGAGGAAGGAGGGGGTGTTGCGGGGGGGGGGGGATTAGAGCTACGTCATGGATGGCTAGATAGATATTCAGGTGACAATATATATTGCGTGGAAGCGCTTATTACTGTGGCCGATTTCGATTTTAGGTGGGGCGTTTGAACAAGAGGGGAAAAAGAGAGGAGGGGGGGGAGGGGGCGAATATATGTATGATGATTCTTTTCCATGGAGTTGGTCAGGAATTTTTGTCGTCTCGGCCTCAGTATGAGATTCTCGGAACTGAAATTTCTCGGTAAAATCGTTTCGTTCGATCACCGTCTACGGGGGGCGGCTGCAACGCTCCTCGCCCTGCCCTATCCGTTCCCCACCTCGACGTGAACGTAGATGGATGCTGAGCGAGACAAGCGAGAAGCGCGCAAAAAATATATATTCTGAACGGTACTCTCTAGATATTCTTCGGATCTTGATGTACATGCCTATGGAGAGGTTGATAAAAAAAAAACCTAGCGAGACATTATTTTCTATGGAGACGTTGATTAAATAAAACTTGGCAAGACATCATTTCCAAGTTGGCGTCCGATTTTGTCTCTGAAACAAATGTTGTTTATTGAAGAAAAATATCCCATAGTACGGCGGTAAGTATGATATCATAGTAGTAGTGCATTTCATTATTGAATTTCGGTATGTAGGTACGTACACGGATAGACAGGGCAAGCACACGCATGACTAAAACGAGGAGATAGTGATTACGATTACTGCGCCAAAAACGCCACACAGCAGCATTACGAAAGGCCGCATCCCCGGCCTCGAGGATGTGGTAGTTCGGACACGTCGACATAGTTTGTAGTTTGTAGTCGTGCAAGTAATATAGATACGAGCAAGAGCACACAAACTGATGCTCTCTACCTAGTACAGATACGCTTTTTGTCTGACTTTTAGCAAGGGGGACGGTCCACTAAAAAAAACGAATAATAACTTTTCGACAAAAAAAACAAGTGAAACAATCGTTCCTGTTTGTTACGCTGCGCCACGCGAAGATCGTATAGTAAGTAGTAGACGTTATCCACGGAAGAGACCAGTGGAATGCATTCATTCGTTCCGGTATCGCATCGTTTGGTGGTTCTTTTCCCCGAGAATACTCCATGGAGAAAAATAATAGACGATGTGTTAGGCGTGCTTCTGCCTTTACCTCCGTTGCTATTTTGGTCGTTTGTCGCGGTCAACTGGAAAGAGAGCGGTCGTGTTGGTACGTAAATGACAATTAGTTTTGTGTTTCTCCCTACTTGACCTGCTCCTTGCTACTGATTGCTGATAGATCGTCTCTAGTGAGTTATGTAGAGCCGGTCGCCCCGGTGGTCTATCTAGTGGTTACCTTGAAACACTACTAGTGTTGGACCTTGAGTTTGATTCCCATCGCTGTGAGATATTATTTTACTCGCAGAAATGCAGAAAAAAAGGATAAACTTATTGAAGTTTAGGTTGCATGTGTCGTGTATCAGCTCTTAGCTGGTGTACGCTCGTAGGCTCGTTTTCGGATGACCCGATGAACACACAGCTTACATATATGATTTGAGGCAAACGAAGGCCACGGTTAGGTGAGCCTGTAAGAGCAGAGAGCTCCAGCAGAGAAGATGTTGTTCGGGAACCCCAAGCCGATATGTTGATTGATGATTTATTTGCTCAGCAGATGAGAGCTGATGGTGAGCAAAAAGGAGTGATGGAGGTGGGTCTGGCCATCACCTGATCGAGACGGCACAATGCGTATGCTACGGATAGATGTACTCTACGGGTAGTTGTCTTATCTACCTACAGCAACGTTTCCTGAGGCTTGCTCGTGGTCTACCGTACCTATGGCAATGTTCCCTGAGGTTTGCGTCTGGGAGGTTAGCTACGTCAACGTCCCGACAGTCAACCTAAATCATATTCCATGAATGTTGCTGTACGTACCAGACAAGATACGTTATTCCGCCACATTTATTTGATGACACCGAATTGCTCGTACGTACTACATGTATCAGCTTTTGTATATGTAACCAGTAAACGGCTGTGCATCATGTATCCAAGATACTGCTTCTGAGACTGGTGCCTGTTACGTACTGCATCGATAAACAACTAACAGACTTAATATAACTGTATGTTGCACGAACAACTCGCAATGTATACCAGATGACGTTTAAGTGTTACCAGGTATCAAGTAACGACATGATGGTTGCCGACAAGCAGCATCTCTATAATACTAACTGCTCAGAACGCCTAGCAGCTTGGGTAGGTACAATTCGACGCGAATCGACAAGGGAATTCCAAAAAGTTGAGTTATGTACCGTGGTGGGGAGGGGGCAGGAGGGGCCGCCATGTGACCCCTGATCTGAGTTCTACTAGTAGGGTGAGAGTAGTGCAAACGCATAATAAATGGGATATGGAAAAAAAGAAACTGATGCACTACGAGAACAGCTTTTCAGACGAAGCTACACCAACAAGAAGTTACAGCAGCAGCTAGCAGTACACAGTGGAGGTATTACGAATCAATGTTCCCCCGTGAAAAGCTGAAGCAGGCGCTCAGTGCGGTATTGCATGGCGATTTTTTTGCCATACACGTGTGTAGTATGCAAGACAACTCGCGAAAATATATTAGCACGCGAATGAAATCGGGTTTGTAGGATAAGCGAGTGCAATCGGGATTTTCAGGATTTTCTCTCGGTGTCGCATAAGCGACAAATAGTTGATTATAGTATTCCATGACTATTCGACCATTATTACGCGGGTCAAGTACGCACTGCTTTGGCCTCATTTCAGGCTTTTTTCCACGGTTAGTATGCTCGTGTTGTGCCAGTGTTAGTTCTACTTATTATTATGCCGTTTTGCTTTGAACACTTTTTTTTTGTGTTTGGAATTGTGTTTATGACCGGGGGGCCCTGAATCCTGGATACAAATCGCTCTGACGGGAGGGGGGAGGTGGGGTTGGGGGCGGGGCAGGGGAGAATTCGTTCATTAATATATTGCGTTTGGTGCTTTTGATGCCGTTGAAGTGTTTCTCACCCTCATTTTGAGCGTGCTTGCTTGGCACGCCAATCTGATATGGGCTTACAATCGCTTTTTTGTGCGACCTATCATGCAAATAGCTGGTCGAATTGCGACCGCATTGCAAACGCTTGCCGTATACCGAAGTTTGCCAGAAAACCCAGGTCGTTGGAAATAATTGGGAGCTTATTAGGTCAAACAAGCCTACCAACCAGCAAATCATCAATAAGTCAATGGGGTCGTGGTTGACACGTCGTGCGGGGAGGTATCGACACGGGAGATTATCGTTGTAGTTCCCGCGTTGTTGGAGCTGTAGAGATTGGGAGGATTTCTGAACCGGAGATGGGGCCATATCTCCGGCGTGTGCGACGGAACTACCCCCCATTGGTTGGTAAGCCTCTATCATCCTCCTAGGATGGGGCGGCGCTGTGGAGCTCGAACCAACCGCCGATTTTAGCCAACGGTGCTGGGGCTTCCACACCGTTAGGGGCGGTGACGACAGGAGAGAAATCGGTTTTGTTCCCCCGTTTGTCTAACGTTTAGAATCGTATATAGAATGACCTCTGGACCGGAGATGGGAACCTATCGTCCCCGGCTGGAGCTGGCTCTATAATACACGACCCCCAGCCAACCAGAGATCGGCCGGTCGGTGGGGTTGGGGACTTCCACGCTGTGCGGGGAGATATCAATCCTTTTGATATCCATCCGAGTTTGTTCCTCGGTCGTCGGAGTTGTATATGCATGTGTGGATTGATTATGATCCTAGGATGGGACCCTATCGTCCCCAGATGACAGTTACTTTATGTACGATCCCCGGCCAATGAGCCACCAGCGATCAGACGAAAGGCCACACCAGGTAGTATATGTGTGTTTTTATGTTCGTCTAAACCACGAGCCTGAAATTATTCACTGCTAAATTCTTAGTTCAGTGCCATCGCATTCTGCTACAAATACTCTATTTACCAGCAAGCAATGAGTAGCAGCGGTATTATTAAAATACCGTTCGAGGAATTGAATGACGAAGACATCGACACCGTGTTTCACGCCTAGAATACAGTCAGCCAGTTTCTCCACGATCAGAATATGCACACAGACAGTCGGTCTGCGAGCCTCGGATCTAGATACTATCATGCATGGTGTAGCAGAAGCTGGCTCAGTGCGCGCCTCTCAGTGACTATGTAGAGAAAATGCAGCACACATGGCCACCCCCTTGCTGGCCCTGGATGCTTGGTTGAGTCAAACGTCTAGAAACACACTCGGAACGTCTCTTGGTGGCCAGCCTAAAGGGTCGGTCTGCGTGGGCTCGGCTTTATCCTATCGAAATTTTATGATGAAGTTCGGAATCGGATTCACGCAAGGAACAGCAGAAGAAGTAAGTAGTCCACTGTTAGCCTATATCGATGTCTTGGCGTTACCTTACCTTCTACAAGCGTACACTATGTGTTGCGTAGTAACGGTTTGTTCTCTCTATCGGATATTGAATCGAACAAGTCGAAGTGCTGCCTTGCCCTACCCGGAGCCATGCGGAGCCCTTGTATGTATACATAATTATGCTTTGTTTTTAGGGGACAGGAATTTAGTCAGGAATATTTATTTGTCGTCTTGCCCTCAGTGTGGGATTATCGGAACTGGAATTTCTCGCTTAAACCGCTTCGTTCAAGCGCCGTCTTCGAAGGGAGGCTCCAACGCCCCTCGATCTTCCTTATCCGTTTTGCCCCTCGACGTGAACGCGTATAGACGCTCAGCGAGACAAGCGAGCAAAAATGTTGTACTTTGAGCAGGTAATCTCGAGGCTTCGGTTGTATCTTGACGTCTGGAGCGTCTGCAGCGGAGCGTGAATATTTCCAAGATTGGCATCATTTCCGAACGGTAGTTGCTATTTTTTAATTTTTGCAAATTTTGCGATGGTATACTCTCGAGCGTTTGCGTTTCTTGATTGACGTCTGTAGGGTTGGAACGAATAAAACACGGGAAATATGTGAAAAATGCGATGCACGAAGACGAAAAGGGCGGCAAGACGGACAAGATACGTCCACAAGAACGCGTGTTATACCAGTAGTATATCGCTCTAATTCGTCTTTTTATATTGCGTTTAGTGCTGTTCAAGTGTTTCTCATTACGAGTGTGCTTGGTCCCAACGTCAACCTGATATAGGCTCAACATCGTTTTTTTGCGCGACCTATTGTGCAAGTAACGTCTGCAGAGCTTGAACGAATAAAACACTTCGAGCGTACTTGGTCAGCATGTCAACCTGATATAATAGGCTCAAAATCGTTTTTTGCGCGAACTATCATGCAAATAACGTATTTATGCAGAGCTGGAACGAATAAAATATGGGAACATGGTTTTCTAATGACATTTTAAATGACACCATTTCCAAATTGACATCCTTTACAAACTCCTCTCCCAGGCAACCTGATATAATAGGCTCAACAATGTTTTTTTGCACGAATTACGATGACAAATTGCAACCTAATAAATAATTGCGAGCGTAGCAAGGCGATGACCCAATAGACCAATGTTTATTGCGCGGCCTATTATGCAAGTAACTAGCCACATTGCCTTCGTTTTGCTTGACGTCTGCAGGGCTTGAACGATTAAAACACGGGAAATTAAGAGTTGTGAAGAATGCGATGCAACAAGATTAGAAAGGATGCAAGACGAACAATATACGTCCACAAGAACGCGTGTTATACCAGTAGTATATCGCTCTAATTCGTATTTATATATATATATATATAGCGTTTGGTGCTGTTGAAGAAGTGTTCATCATTTTGAGTGTGCTTGGTCTGCACGTGAACCTGATAGGCTCAAATCGTTTCTTTTGCGCGACCTATTATGCAAATATCGTCTGCAGAGCTTGAACGAATGAAACATGGAAACAGTTTTTTCCACTGGCGTTTAAATGACATCATTTCCACCATGAGATGACTTGCAAACTCCTCTCCCAGGCAACACTATGTATGTAGGTTAAAAACCTTTTTCTTGCGCGACGCATGATGATGCAAATAACTAGCGAAATTGCGACAGTCAGTGTAAATAATTGCCAGGTTAGTTAGGCTTTGACCCAATGGGCCAATGGTTTTTACGCGACTATTATGCAAGTAACTATCCAAATTGCGACGGACCGCGTAAATAATTGCGGGGTCGTTAGTCAGGCCTTGCCCCAATAGGCGAGTTAATGAAATCGGGAATTTCAGCCTCCTATTTCGGGGTTGGTTGGAAAAAAAGCGACCAAGAGGTGATAATGCGGGCAAGAAGAGTCGATGGAACAATAATGAAGAGGAAAACAAACGATAGGGGTTGTGAAGAATGTGTATAATTTCGGGTGAATACGCACATGAAAAGATAATATGTGATGAGTCATTAAAATATTACGCGCCAACAACGTACAACAGCGACGGACAAGCTATAAAAACAAATATACAAATAACGCATGAGTGAGCGATAACGTACTTTTTGCACACGTATATACTACGACATCATATATCTTCTGGTAAAGGTTCCCTACGGCCGGGAACGGACGCGGACATACAGTTTGAGGATGTGAAATTCTAGACGGATACCGTTATTAAACAAGTAAAATTTTCCCGACGAGTTGATATTGCCGCAAACCCGTACACGGGGCAAGAGACATGAGCGATAATTGGCGAAGATTTGGGCTTTGGGATTACTCCGCAGAGATGTGTATCCGAGAACGGGCCAACGCATGAGCGATGGCGTGCTTTTCATACACGTGTAATACGACATCTACAAAAGGTATGTCCAAGGCTGTTTTCGACAATGTACCCCAGTCCGCGCCCGCCCCCCTCAAATAACAACCACATCACCACCTTTCAAACCACATGTGTATCGCTCCCCCAAGCCTTGTCCCTACCGGTGTTATGTCAGCTCTGTCCCGACACTCTCCTGCTAAATGCAACAACACCGGCAACCAAGAGTGGTGCACTGTGGGGGCGTCCGGACGACCGCAGAACGTGGGCAACCCATCCATGTAAAAAATATTGTTATGATCTCGGCCTCTTTTTCGGGGTCGCATAAGCAACCAAGAGGTGACTATTTTGAGCGTGCTTTGTCTGCACGTCAACCTGATACAGGCTCAAAATCGTTGTTTTTCCTGACCTATTAAACAAAAAAATGTCGGCAGAGCTTGAACGAATAAAACATGGGAACGTGTTTTTTCAACTGGCATTTTGAATGGCATCATTTATACATTGATTGGCATCATCTGCAAACTCCTCTCCCAGGCAACCTGATACAGGCTCAAAACCGTTTTTTCACGTACTCTTATCTACCAGATAGCAACAACAGGTAGCAGCATTATAATAGCATTCGAGGAATTGAATGACGAAGGTAGCTACACCGTGTTTCACGCCTAAAATACCGTCAGCAAGTCTATCCACGATTAGAATATACACAGTCGGTCTGCGAGCCTCGAATCTCGATACTATCATGCGTGGTGTAGCAGAAGCTGGCTCAGTGCGCGCCTGTCAGTGGCTACGTAGAGAACATGCCGCATACATAGCCACCCCTGGATGCTTGGTTGAGTCAAACATCTAGAAACACACTCGGAACGTCTCTTCGCGGCCAGACTAACTAGAGGACTAACTAGAGGGTCAGTCCGAGTGGAGTCGGAATCGGATTCACGCAAGAAACGTCAGAAGAAGTAGTTCACTGTTGGTCTGTATCGATCTCTTGGCATTACTTCACATTCTACACGCGTAGACTGGTAATGGTATTGAATCGAATAAGTCGAAGTGCTGCCGTGCCCCACCAGGAGCATTGGTCTCGGCCAATGCCCGCACCCATGCGGAGCCCTTGTATATAAATAATGTAATAAAAAAAAACACGAACATCAAACACGACCGCGAGAAGCAAATCGCACGCCGTGGACACGAAAAAAATAACAATTCAGAAACCAGCTCACGTACCACGTATCAGAAACATGGACGCCTTGCAAAAAACAAGTGAAACCGGTAAAATAATCAGATATCATCAAACACAGGAGCCTGATATTCATGAGTTGCACGACCTGCACAAGAAGCGCGCCCTCCAGGCTCGATCTCCCTTCCGCCTTTCCGGGGCCGATAAATACATTCATAAAACATAAACTATACATAAAGCATATTCATAAAACATATACCAGGTACATAACATATACCGGAGTATTATTTATATCTTGGCAGTAGGGAACAAACGGTCCAAGCGTTTGTTTTCGGGGAGGGTTACGCGACCTAACCGATTCCTACTTCAAATTAAACCCCACCTCCTCCGATCTGACTACTCGACAACATGGAACCTCTTCCAACACGTCGATCCATTATACAGCAGCCTACGACGCTACACACTACACATAGAGCCGATGTCAATCGTTCGAAGACTCGTCGTGCGACTATCCCAGGCGCCAGGCACACGGTACCGTAGAACCGGAAGGAAACGTAGTACATGCGCACCCCGCACCAATGCGCGATTTTCGCTGCAAACCAAAACCGCACCAGCCATATGACACACCCCCTTGTTGCGCGCCGGCTAACAACCTAAAAGAGGTTGCAGAGGGTACTCTGCCTCGCCCACCCCACGCTCCACCGACAGGCGGCGTCATAGCACCGGTCGAAATAACTTAAGGCGCGCTCTGCATCAATCATTATCGCCGACTTCTACTTCAAAGTATACCCCTTTGTGCCCATCTGACCGCCACTACAGGACGACCTCTTCTTGCACCTCGTCACAGCCTTGCACCTCGTCACAGCCTTGCACTTCGTCACAGCCTTGGAGGCCACACGGCTTGCTTATCGTTAACTCGACCATTCCACGCTCCACCGGTACACGGCATCATAGCACAGACCTGGTATATGCTTAAGGCGCATTCTGAATCAATGACCGACTTCAAAATCGAACCATATCCATACCGCCGTCTGTCTGACTGATACTACCACCTCTTGTACGCCGTGACTAACCTAGAAGGCAACAAAGCTTAGCAATCGCTCCATCATCCCAGGAGCCACCGGCATACGTATGTAGTATGCATTACATACGCTGTAGTATGTAGCATGCACGTTATAGGCGTTACTTGGTTCATCATGGTTCATCATGGTTGATCATGGCTCCCGAGGAAAGTAGCACACGCATGCACATCGGGCATCAAAAGCGACGGGATGAAATAACCACTATCATGCATAGTAGAGAGGCGCACCCTGTATCAATAACGCGAGGTGAAGGGAGCCCTAAACACCCACCCGGCACCCGGCACCCGGCACCGACATTCAAGAAAGAGGTGGACTCCAAACGGTCTTACGACGGCCTCAAATGTCCACGTGCCACTCTGGGGGCTGCGACGGTTATCAAACGACCACCCCAGGCGCCCCCACCGGTATACGTTATCATCGCCCACGAACAAAATAGCAAATGTGCACCCCGTGCATCGCTAGTGGGATAAAGGAAACGTTAAACACGCACCCATTTCTCAGCCAAATAACCAAAGAATAGAAATCCCAAAGGCGTGCGCTGCATCGATAAGCAAGATGTGGACTGTCCCTAAGCTGATACCCAACACCGGTGTGCCCCTCTGGAAGCAAAATCCTAGGATGCTATGCCTTTTACCGAAAGCGTGCGTAGCGGAGCGTAGGGATGGCCGGAGCCATCAGGCCCGTTGCTCATATATCCAAGCGAGCATACAGCACAGCCGACATGATTCTACGAACAAACTCACAGCTGACGTATGTCAAACAGTTTGACCAAATTCTATAAATATTAACCTAGGCGAACACTAGGCAACTTACAGCACGTCGGCAATCGACAACAAACATATCTGTAGCAAAAAACAGAAAAATCCGCGTGCTCTCATCATGCCAGTGCTCCTATAAATATCTCCTCCAACCAAAGCAAGCATATCGGAGAAAGCACAGACGAAACGACCCAGAGAACAACGCCTACTATCTAAAGTCGGCACCCCGCGACACCAGTACATTGGCATTCGAACTACGATAAAATTCAAGAATCCAGAAGTCCGCTGGTTACGGATATCAAGCTCATTGGGCACCGGACAACTTAACAGGAGTTTGGATTCCAGAATCAATTTCCAAATTTACCACCAATAAATTTGTGCCACGGGGACAGCCGCCGACGCAATAATACCGCGCGGACAGAAAGGAAGTCCCAACCGGCATCAACGAAATACAAAAACAGATTCGAGGTGGACTTACTGTTAATAGTCCTGGTCCGTGACGACGCCGAACTCTTAAAAGCCACTTGGGGCGGAAATGTAGGGATGATATTCCTATTAATAGCTAAGTTCCGTCAAATCTAGCCTGTGGCCGCAACAATAACGAAGAAAACACATCCCGATCGAAAAAACAAGAACAAACAGCACCTGCACCGCAATACAGCAGTGTAAACCATACGCAAACGGTACGGCACTATATACCATACTGTATACCTAGACCTTCCCCTGTGAGGCAAGAGTAGAACAATACCCGTGGGGACGAGCAAAGCCACCTTGCCAAGGCCGGTACACACCCTTTACCCTAACCTAAAACGTCGCCGAAAACACGAAAGACACGACTTCAAGCACGATAATTGTAAATGCAATTCATAGCCAAAACCAGACACTCCACAACAGTTCGTCGGTTCAACACTCGACCATAATAGGCATCCTATACATAAACATCTGCAATAATACTATAGCCCGCATATTGCGGATGAATTGCCGAAGAGCGACCACGACCGGTTATTCGTTATTCGGTACCTGGCACTCAGAACCGGTTCCTCTCTTCGTAGTATATCCACATATATTCCATGCCCTGCCCTTTGCAGTTAGATAAGCCGCCCTAACCTAACCGAACACCACAGCTATGGAGTTGGGGGGGGGCGGGGGGGTACCGCGGGCATTGAACTGCCGATATTCGTTCACTCGCGTGAATACCTCGTACAAAAACGGACGTGAAAACTAGCTTGACTGCGAAGTGTAGAAACGAAAAAAATGGCAGTGAATGTCAAGAAACCAGTAACACAAAAAAGAAATCGGATAGCCCAGCCGTTTGCTGAGGAGCTGGAAAGCAGGGACTATAAAAAATGTCCCCCCAAAGGTAGCCTTGCTCGGAGACAGGCCGAGCGCAACTGAGCTAGGTTGCGAAAAATGTCAACCCCAACCAAAGAGTTTAATAGCATCAAACCCAACCAAATAATTCAATAATATCAAACCCAACCAAATAATTAATGCAAAATACGAGCAAACGTAAAAATCCCGTTGTGCGTCTATTGTCCGCGCTAGTTCTCTGACCCAAGAAAGCTAGTGCTAGTGCTAGTACTTAGTAGTAGTAGAAAGCAGTAGTATTACTAGGAATAGATACACCCTACGACAGGGGGGTCCCTATAAAATGCCAGACATGATTAGCTACCATACCCTATCAATCTGCAATCCTAAGCTTGTTTGGTTTTCGGATTCCCGATACGCGCCGATGCCGGCATGGGCGTGCTAGTTGCGCTGCGTGAACAAAATAAAAAATGAATAATCCGACTTGGAGCGAGATACGGCGACATCCGAGCAACTGCCATATATTCGTATATTCGGTAGTGAACATGACGTAGCCTTAGCCTCACATACAATATCCATCATGGGGATACGCGCGTCGGGTAGCTACGATGGGTAGGATAGCAACTATGCGTATCAGATCGAACGTCAATTTCCACCCGAGAAAAAAACATGCGGATAAGCCCGCCGATCACACATTTGCGGGTAAAATACCATGCAGGTAAACTCAGGGGGTCACCATTTACCCGTGACATACAACGCGGATGCATGCATGAGAGGTCACGAGCCGGTATAATAGTAAACGACCCGACGACCGGCGAGCGCCCGGAAGACAGCAAAAGAAAGCAAAAAGACAACCCCCCCCACAACCAATAACGCTATTGATATTAGCGTGCCATGCGACTATATGTCATAATACTCGTGAGACATTAATTATCCATAAAAAACATGCGCACAGGCCCGCTACCACCGACTACCGGTATATACCACATACCGGTATCACATACCATGCGGACACACGCTTGCGACACCAACAACGGGTGATATACCGTGTGACCGTGTGCATAAATTCGCCGGACTACCGACTATCGGCCAAATACGAAGCGAACAAAACCGTCAAACAACGATTACCGCAAAACAACGAATCCTCAGACACCCTTTTCTCTTAAAACCGCCCAGACAATCTTCACCAGCAAGGCGGCAATCTCGTTCGGTGGCCCAGGCAAGCAGAAGTGCGGATCGTTTCCACCTTCAACAGCACCTTTCGTCCAACTCTGCATGCCTCGCATCATGCACTGGATATCCACGAACCGTGCACGAGTGGCAAAAAATCGGGTCCTTTCATCCATATTCCACTGTGAGATGTCGCCCACTCCGTCGTAAGTGCTGAGCCAAAAGAAGGGTGTTCCAGCAGCTTGTACTTCGATAGCTGCTTTGATGGTATTTTGCGTGCTGATCGACGGTCTATTCCCGGCGTTCATGAATACGACGTCGTAAGAAGAAAGCGGGTCCATCCCGTGCTCCATTCTCGCGTTATCCAGATCTTTCGGTTCCGCCGCGTTGGAAAACTTGTAGTGCAACACAGCTCCGTTCTTGAAGAAATACTGACTCTTGTCATCGTTACACCTTGGTCAAGGGGGGAATCGTCCGGGGGAGGGGGGTCGGGGACGTTGGGGGAAACCGTGGTATTTTGTGGTCTTTGTGTGTGAAAGTGGGTACGCGGACTAAAGAGCACCCCGTGTTAAGCCGAAACATGTCCTCCCAATTAGGCAATGCTTTTACCCATGGTGGGTAGTGCATACCGTTAGCTTTAACGAGTATTCGGGGGGTATGCCAATTCGACCGCGCTTGAAGGGTTTTGTTTTGCCGCTGCTAGACCGCGGTACGCACTGCATCACGTTAGCTAATGGCTGCAATCTGGCGCGCGGTCACGTGGCCTGAAGCGTCTACACGAGTTCAAGAGACGGTGGCATTCGTCGTGGAATAGGTCACCGCGGCAATCGGGCGCGTAGTCACAAAAAGGTATTGAATACATGTTGACTTCTGCTATCGTTACATCCGGGAAAGATGGGAAATCGTCGACAGTCCTGGTTGCTGTTTTGGCCGCATGTATGTCAGGCAAGGCAAAAAAGTGAAAGTTATGTCGGAAGCAATAAATCAATGGAGCAGTTGTTGTTCACCAGGTAATAATCCTCTAAGTAACTATCAGTGTAACTAGCTATATAATTTAAGGGGTTGGGGTTAGTTGCGGTTAGGCCTAAAACAGGTTACCCTTTCCTATGAACTTTGTACTGGTATATTGTAAGCGGGCGGGTTGGTAATCAACTATGCTTGATGATAGAGGGACGCAATGGAGAGGGAAACCGTGGTCGTGAGACGCCACAAAAAATCTACTGCCATGGGAAGTTGCCGTTGTCAATTCTCCCATAGTTGGTCGACAATATTTGCCCCGTTGTTGCGGAAGTGTACAAGGAGCTTTAAGGGGTTCTGGGTGCCAGGAGTTCGTTGTTGTCATCGTTGAACGGTTGACAACAGCGAAATGACTGACGAAATCGCGGGAGGTTCTCATGCCTGTCCATCCCGCATTAGCTCAGCGCAGCAATCTATCCCGCCGTCACGAAAAGACGGGCAGTCTACCGGTAGTGTGCTTGTTGTTAAGACATTATTAGGTCTCTACCACCTAGCCCACGGCCACCTAAAGGCAAACGGAGTAGACCACACCGGTAGGTTGCAGCAGGAAAACGGACCAACTTTAGAAGGGGTATAAGGACGACAGCCGGCCCAACACCTGCCGTACAAACACCGTAAACCACACATAACACTTCAAGTGCAGAAAACACGAAGAACTTCCATCCGGGACCGACACGCATACAAACTACAAACTACAAACGCCTAGCTACTGCGCCACTAACGCGAGCGGGCGATGTAACGAAACAGACATTCTTCAGCCCAAAACAGTCCCTGGTCTTTTGGCGTTAGACTTTCCCACAAATATTTGAGAGTCCTCTCACGACAAAGGAAACTTCATGTGGCAAGGTTCGGCTGGCCAGCACGCAGCAGCCCCCAAAAATGTCACGTGCCAGGTAAACATTTTGATTTGGTTGTTGTTTTCGAACTATTAATACGTTGGGGCCATACCATTGTCCACTGCCACAAAGCGGGATCCCTCCACTGGCGCTGTGGAAAATCAGTACCTCAGCGAAAAATGAAAACAAACAAAAACGCGTGCAAACGGAGCAGGCATCACGATATGCAGTATATCACACCAGCGATCGACGCTCCCAGCGATGGATGCACTCATGACTTCAAATATATGGTATTGACCGAGTCGCCTGGGGTCGCAGGACAGGCTCCCGAATATCTGGGGTGGGTGTTTATCTCCGAAACCACACAGAACAAACCAAAGCTCACAAACAGCAGTAACACAGATGTGCTATGTATGTAGACCAAACAACAACATGACTCGTTGTGGCTGGTCGGTGGTATCTGCTAGGTTACCTACGCTGTGGCTAATTATGTTTTCCTTAGTTTTCAGAAGTTTTTTCCCTCTCATGTCAAGCTTTTGCGACGGCCCCGTGATTCCAACCTAGTCACATCCGGAACGGAAATGATGTATGCATACCAGGTATACTTCAGCAAAACTCGTCACTGAAGAAGCAGGGACTATTTGTATCATCCCTCGGGAACCTCGAATATATAACATTCGTAACTGAAGCAGGTATAGAACTAAGAACCAATTCGATGCGGCTGGCCGGTAAGGCTTCCGTGCTTGCTGGCGGGCCTTCCATGGTTTTGTTGCCTGCTGGCTGGCCTTGAATACTTTCGCCGTTGGTCTATAGACCTCCTTGGCTGCTGGTGGGCTTTTCGTATTGTATTCAGCGTCACAGCTGACGTTGCCTCGCAGGTTCCGTCACAGCTGTTCTTCTGTGCAACAGCAACAGCTGTCCTTCTATGCAACAGGTGACGTTTCAAATAGAGGTGCTGGGGAAGGTGCATCTTTCTTTTGTGTCTCAAGTACGTGTCACACCTATCAACCTTCATCTTCTCAAAATTTGCATGACCACCAAGTGACCAATCGCAACCATAAAAATTTCTGTGTGGCTCGAACCTCTGCGGCAGCCTGCAGAGAGATCAGAGTGCAGCGTGCAGAAAAACACTACTACAATAGTACTCTCGCCCCCTCGTGTGGCACCACCTGAAGCCGCCTGGGCAGAGCCCTGACCCCTATGGTCGGTCAGTATGCCCCTCTGGGTGTGCTGATCCCGGAGTCCGATTCGATTTGTGTTCATTGGTTGACCCCGCTCGTGCATCGCAGCAGCCGGCAGCCGACTCTAACGGTACTCGCCGGGGCAAAAATCCTCCGAGGATCAAATACAAACGCCCGAGGCTCGCTGTGCTGCCCCGGCTGTCAGTGCCTCGGATACTTGTGCTGTGTCTGTTACAGCTCTGCTGCGTTGTCGCTGCCTTCTAGATCTACGCACGATCCACATGTATGTTGTGGTCGCATCGTCTGTTCCGACGTAGCTTATTTTGCTTTCCAAAAGACACGCTGCTTAAAAAAGAGGCTGCTGCTGCAGCTTGTTCAACATACGCAGGCTGCGGGAGGGTTTCCAGTACTCTGCTGTGACAATTGCGTGGCGGTAGGGGTTTGCGCCTCTCGAGTTGTTGCTGCCGCGCGAGGTGTACTCTCGTTCACACGATGACCTGTATCACCGGACACCCCGACACCCGACACAGCTGCAGCTTCAAATAAACCGAAACAACAAACCGCTTCGCACATCAAAATGTACCAGCAAATTATTTCGCATGGGTAGCCGGCCATCGGTCGGTGTATTTTCCATGATCTAGAAATACTTCAATTGAAAAAAAAATGGCGAACGCCATTCGGAAAAACTTCAAAAAATCTGAAAAGAAATACTTCCGACCGACATCGCGATGTCAAATTATACTACACTCTACGAGTACACCATTTCTTTCTCTCACACGCACCAGCAATGCGCAAGATAATGCTGTTCAGCTTTACTGCTGTTGTAATTATGTTTCGCTCAAAATTTCCAGAAAGTAAATCTCATGTGCTTGATGTGCCTGGGGGTAGATGTTTATTTTGCTGGTTACGTTATTAGTAGCAATAATGCAAAAGTGGGCTGTTGTACGTGCATCAAATGTGCTGAGTACATCGACAAATATCGGTTTGAAGCTGCACCCGAATGCTAATATGCCGGGTACATGAAAGTCGCAGCCACTCTAGCTTTAGTAAACTTACTTTATGTACGCGCAGAACACAGCAGTAGTAGTACCTGGTAGGCTACGACAGCATCGACAAAATGTATACCTAGGCCGTCCGTACACAGCAGTAACTTTATTCCCGATATACCCGGATCAACAAAATTGCAGCATATAGCCGCATGCTCTACCATTAGGATGCGGGCGAACGCGCGGTGCAAAATGCAAAAGCATCAGGCTTTTGCGTCACCCTTCCTCCGAAGGGGAAACTCGTAACATGTACATGTACCATACCTGCAGTCGGCGCTCCCAGTAATGCACTGGTGAGCCAACAAAGTTCTCTGCAAGGCGTTCACCGGCTCGGTGTCGCCGACCATAGAACACGCGCGGCACTGCGTGTCACCGGGAACCATGGTATCGACATCAGGGGAGCCCAGGCCGACTCTCTTCGACTCCATCTTGTCTGGAAACATGCACATCATCGCCTCGACCACCTTAAGGCACGCGAGAGGGACAAAAAACGAAACGATGGGGTAGTCAGAAAATCGAAAATAAAGGCTCGGGAGCCTCGTAGCAAGCTCCATGAATAGCTACGATGAATAGCTACGATGAATAGCTACGATGAATAGTTACGATGAATAGCTACAATGAATAGCAACCATGAACAGCCACCATAAACAGCTACGATGAATAGCTATTAATACGATGAACAGCTATCAATACCATGAATAGCTAGGATAGGATAGGATAGGATAGGATATGTGTAATGGTGTAATGGTGTAATACGATCGAGGTGGCAGTATTCGCCTAAACTACTTTTCGGAACGGATGTATACCGTCGGCAGCTCGCCCTAAGGTCATTCTTGTTTCGCAATACAGCAGTAATTTCGTTACATGCCTAGACTAGTCTAAGCCATGGGATTGTTCTAATCATTCTAATCGTTCTTATCGTTCATCGTTCTTATCGTTCATCGGTTACAAGTTTTCGCGCTTGGGTGAGGCATGTGAGGCATGTGAGGGATGTGAGGGATGTGAGGGATGTGAGGGACGTGAGGCATCGAGACCCTCCAGTGAGAGAAGGAACCCGGGAAATAATACGAGCAGCCTCTACAGCAGCGTGCTTCAAGACGATGAACGAACAAAAATAAAGAGCGTCAAGATGTCATAATAATCCAAGCGAGGGTTGCGGTTGGGGTTGGAACTGAACCTCCCGGAGTCCATCAGGTTGGTGGAATTGAACCATGCGCGTCATTCACTCGACCACGTTCAGACATTAAAGAGATGAAAAACAAACAACAACAAAAAACGGGTGTCGCATAGAGCTAGAAGTACAGCTTGGAATCCTCGCGGGAAGATCGTTCGTTCGGAAACATGCAGGTAATCGCCTCCACAACCAAGAGAAAACGACAGATGAAAACACAGAAGCGTCAGAGGGACAAAGTGAGCGCTAAGTCAAGGGTTGGTATTGACCCTCTTCGAGTGTATCTCGTCTGAAAATATGCCCATAACGACTCGGCCTCACCTCACGACACTGGAGAGAAAGAACACAAACAAAGGGGGGCGACTTCTACAAAGGTCCACACCCGGCAAATAATATTTGTGTCACACAGATCATGGAGGCAGGGGTGCACATATCATGAATGAGGATGCTATCTATCCGATGTGCAGAGATGCTGTTGAACAAAGAGTTAACAGCACCATTGCGGGGCAACGGACGACTCCTTCCTACCAGTGGTGAGGTGCTTACGGTAAAACGTCCCTGCTATCCTTGTTATCGTAAGGCCTGCACTCGAAGAAAAACTACAAGAACCTTATCAAACGTAGAACAGTACGACGAAATTCGGGGTTTGCTGCCAGAGCACGTCAGGAATGCAAGTCTCGTGTTCATAATTTGGGTTTCTATAATCTGTGTCCAGGGCAAGATAGCAGAATGCACGAGCAAAAGGCACTACCGTAGTTGCTACACTAGCAGCTAGCGTCGTTGTTGAAGTAACTATCTGCGCGCATAGGATACTACAGTAGCTGCCGGGCGAGCAGGTATTAACAACGTTGTCGTTGAAACAAACGTGAACCTGAACTCCAATACGTGCACGCAATTCGAGCACGAACACTACTCAAACATTTAGCGCACAATTCGAGCACGATCCCTACTGAAGCAAGCACTTCCTGGAAGCACTCTATACATTGGGCCTGTACTCGAACTCAAGCAAAATAATATATTCACCAGAGGCCTTCCTTGCGATCGACCTGCACCCGAACACGGGGGAGTAAAAAAGTAAAAAAGTAGACTCAGCTACTCAGCTCACCTGGCGAAGGTGAGAGTTGCCGTAGACGAGGATCTTGAAATTCGGCGGGAATGGTCCTCCTACCATGTCCTCTGGTGAGGTGGTTCTGCACAAGCCCTGACTCACAGCCAGTGGTTCCCACATGGGGTATTTTGGGCTGGCTTGGTTTGGGCAAAAATACCTGGCGGCGAACACGACATGGTTGCGACAACGAGAGGGTTATCCTGTCGGTGCAACTGTGGGTCGGAATGTCTTGAGTTACCAACGTTATCAGTCGGGAAACACAATCGTTTTCCAGATGTGTCGACTATCCGACTTATGGAGTTTCCATAGCTGCACACACTGTAGAAATAATAGTTTACTGCGGGACGCATAAGATATTTTATGCGCGTGACCCTTTCGGTCGGGGAGTGAAACTTGGCTCGCTTCGCTCGCCTGACTCAAGTCGGCAAGTCGACAGGGCATCTGCTGGCCTCGCCCGCCGACTAGTCGTCTAGCGGCACCTACCGATTAGTTGTTACTCGCCTAATCGAGACGACTGAAAGTTCTACCTTGTGGAGGCTTGCATGGATATTGCTCGGATGTTGTACGGATACGATAAGTAGAACTAAGTACTATTTTAATACGGCTGGCCGGGAAGGCTTCCGTGCCTGCTGGCGGGCCTTTCATAGTTGTGTTGCCTGCTGGCGGGCCTTCCATATTTTCGACGCTGGTCCATAAGACTTCCGTGTCTGCTGGTGCGATTTTCGTATTGTATTCAACGTCACAGCTGACGTTTCGTTGCAGGTTCGGTCTCGGTCACAGCTATTCTGTCTTTCTGTGCAACAACTGACGTTATAGATCGAGGTGGGCAAGGTGCATCTTGCATTTGTTTTTCAAGTATGCGTCAGACCTATCAACTGTCACCTTTTGCACGGCCACTCGCATCTAACTCTGCCTGCCTCGAACCTCTGCGGCAGCCTGCAGAGAGCAGAGTGCAGCATGCAGAATACCGCTACGATAGTACTCCCGCCCCCTCGAGTGGCATCACCTAAATGCCCCTGCGCAGGGCTCTGCCGCCCATGTTCGGTCAGTATACCTCTCTGGGTGTGCTGATGCCCGAGTCCGGTTCGATTTGTGTTTGTTGGTTGACCTCGGTCGTGCCAGATGCGTCGCTTCTACAAGAAAAAGCTGCTGCTGCAGTTTGTCCAACATAGTACGCGGGCCGCGTGAGGGTTTCCAATACACTGGTGTGATACTGTAATGTGATATGTACCAGGGTACTGTATTCTGCGGGGGTCGGGGTTCGCGTCCCTAGAGATATTGCGGCCGCGCGAGGTGAATAGTCTTCTTCACACGATCACCTGAGTCACCCGACCCAGCTGCAGCTTCGAGCATCCCAAAACAATAATTCACGCATCAAAATGTACCACCAGCAAATTATTTGTTGCGCATGGCCGGCTGCCCATCGGGGTCGGTGTATCAGTATTTCCCACAACATCCCATTCAATCCGTCGTACCCACACAGCTGACGTTTTTCATTTCAATTTTGAAAAACAAGAGCGGCGGCGGGTGATCGAACGACGGCGAGCGAGCGACGAGGGCGGTCAAAGGCCGCCCGACGGCGCCGGCGACGGGTGAGCGACGGAGGGCGAGCGACGCGGGCGATCGACGATGGTGCCACCGTGTAATACAGCAGGACGTGTCGTAGTACCTGGTACAACAGTAGTACAGCACAGCATGCAGCAGAAAAAGTCCACCAACACACGCCCCATGAACCCACAATGTGTGTATGTGTGTACGATAAGAGTAACAGACCTCGAACCTATCGACCCAGCCAATCAGATGGCGTCCTGGCGGCGTGGCGAACGCTGAAATATTAATGGTATTTGGCCACAAAGGAACCGTGTATACCCGATTTTGGCCATCGCTAATAAGGATGTTATATATCCTTGGGCCCTACCCATGGTTCCACGCTGCTCAAAAAACTAATTGGCCTACTCAAGACTCGTGTGCATGCTGTGCTCGCGATTCATGCCACCCTCGCCGCGCTCGGCGCCATCTTCCAAGCTTTCTCCGTTCTGTCCCTGCGAGCTCCATCTCCCGCGCAGAGAGATGCAAACCGTGCCCTGTGGTGCTCGTTCCGACACTCGGCTCCTACAAGCCTCCACCTCCCAGCCTCCTCCTACTGACATCGGCAGTGTCCGGAAATATAATACCGTGGTTTGTGTTTTATGTTGAAGTAAAAACGGGTTATATTTCATCGGACACGTCTAGTTATCCCGCAGTAGAATAAACACACCCGTTCAACCAAGCCTAGACGCTTCCGATTCACCTGCCTCGACGAGCGCGCGCCCGCGCGGCGGGAGAGCGGCGGTTTACCCTTGTCTTCACCCACGCCCATGAACCCACGGCGAGATCGGGGGGCCGAAACGCCCCAGAGCGGCGCGCCCGCAACCCCCCCACTAATCGCAAGTGATCAAAAATCGACATACAACATCGTACATCAACGACAACGACACCAGCATGTTTGCTCCTTATGGATACAGATTGGCGAACGCCACGCGGAGTAACTTCAAAATTGGAACAAACTTCCGACGGACATGACAGCACCATGACAGCACCATGACAGCACCATGACAGCACCATGACAACACCATGGTATACAGCACCATGACAGCACCATGACAGCACCATGGTATACAGCACCATGACAGCACCATGGTATACAGCACCATGACAGCACCATGACAGCACCATGACAGCACCATGACAGCACCATGACAGCACCATGGTTCATTTTACTACACTCTGTACGAGTGCACCTTTTTCTTAAATTTCACACACCAGCAGTGGGGTACATGAAAGTCGCAGCTTCCACTGAAGATTCGGTAAACTTATATGCGCAGAATAGTAGTAGCACCAGGCAGGCTACAACAGCACCATCGACATAATTCATCTGGGCCGTTCCTACAGAGCAGTACCTTGATTTCGGATACACCCTAATACTCCGGAGTACATTAAATGGCAGTAGTCTATCGGTGCATACTCAACCGTTAGGATACCGGTGAACGCGTGGGGGTGCAAAATGCAAAAGCATTATCAGCCTCTTGCGTGAACCTTCCCCCGAAGGGGAACCTTGTAATACATACATATATTATATGCATATCGGACGTATACTGCATGTGTACACTATTATGGAGATCACCATATATTGTTGCAAAAAATCACCGGAATTTTCTCATAATTTTCGCACTATCTCGGCCAGAACATCATACATATATATTTTTGCGCCGTGACCGTAATGCCTATGCGAACAATCCAAGCTATCGTTTACCGTTATCGACCAAGAATTGACAAGAGTTATGACGCCATAGGCATTAAATGACCCCTGTTAACAATGGATCTCCGTAATATCGTATTTTTTTGCGTAGATTGAGATGCGACAAATTGAAGGCAAGAAAAGCGGGGAGAAGGGATGACACCTGTGACCAGAACGTGTCTAGAAGGTCGCTGTGGGCAAAATACCCTACGAGTTGAGCCGGGAAGCAAAGGCGACCACAAGATAACAAAAAAAAGAAGCTTCCATTAAAGGGACGGAAGCGGTGCAAGCTTCTATCTAAACGCATGAAAAACAAATCACGTGCAACAGCGTCCTTTCCGGATATAAGGCTGAGAGCGACAAGCTGGCACGGACGCCTTCGCAAGGCCAGAAGAACGCACTCTGATCAAAACGATGATGAACGTTCACTGCCGTAATTTCGAGGCGCACGTACTGCTATTTCATCCTCGTCCTACGTATAACCTTTTTGGGACTAAAAAGGCAAAACATGTTCCTTTAGAAAACGACAAATTTAAGAGCTTACGATCACAGTCGACGCGAGTCGACGAGGCAAAAAAATGATGAATTCTGCTCGCCAAAATATGAAGGCGCGTACTTTAGTGGGGAGGGGAGATAAGGGCCTGCGTAAAGATCCCGGAGCTGAGTTACGTCTACGGAGGGATAAGAAGAGAGAAAAAGTGCGAAGATAATAAATGGGATAAGTAAAAAACGTGGGCCAATGTCGAAACTTTTTCATATTATGCAACACAAAAACCGGACCCCGTTTACTGATTTGTGGATTTCACGGCAGATAGATCAGATAGATCCCTGGTCTATACTGGCATAAGATACGCCTAGTCTAAAAAGATATTGCCGGAGAGATGTATGATCTGCATGAGAGCATACCTACCCCTTGTTGGATCAACACAACGAATATTACTATCCCGCAAATACATATAGGATCTAGATCATGTCGAGGATCTACATGAGCTCGATCGTGATCCGATCGATGTGAATCATTGCCACATGATCAACATGGCCCCATAAAAGGCATCAACGTCCCAGCGGTGCATCAAATGAACTGAAAAGCGTCCTAAACATGCACTTCTGGCAGCGTTCCAGCGTTTGTTCCTCGGTGATGCGGGTTGCGGCTAATCACAGCAAAAACTTACGCATCATGAAGCCAGACCAGCTTTTGGCGTGAAGTACATGGAGGCGTTTTGGTTAAAACCGGGGTCAACAAAAAAATACATCCCCGGTTCATGAATATATAAAGTAAATCCAGAGAAACGGCGTACAGAGATATCTTAACAATGTGGGAACTTGACAACATAACGGCGCGTACCTATCCTACAGCGCTCTACTACACAACCGACGATCGAGACAAAAGTACCTAAATATTCCCCTTTTGTTGCCGGCCACACCTGGTTCTGATAACTATTAATATGATATTAATATGGTATTCATATGACACGATGACATACGCAGTGCCTTTTCCCTCTCCTCACGTACCTAGGTTTGGTTGTGGCAAATGTGCAATCGTACGGGGGGTACGCTGTTTACGTTAGGGGGCTATTAAATACTCCGGAGTAGGAAGCAACTCCTGGTAGGATCAAGGCAACGACCTAGACGCAACTCAGCCCTTCACCCCAACCCTAACCCCAACCCGGAGCCAAAAACGCCCAAAACTGGCGAGAAACGCACGCGGCTGCAGCGCTTTTACATCGAGCGACAATATCTATATATTTAACGGCGGGTCACGATCCGAACTGCCGATCACGCCTACCTCGTAGTCAAGAAAAAAAAACTCGAGATATAAGCACCACCCAGATACTAACAGTAAGACCTACTGGCTCACCTAGCTTTGGTCGTCGCGCAGGTGCAATCGTACGGGAGGTCGGTGACGTACTCGTTCGACCACTCTCGAGATTTGCTTTGACACGACAAAGGTAACAGGTCGTGCACACTGCACAATCTCAACTCCGGTTCTCGCGGTGCCCGGTCTGGTTCGATTGCATGGCGTCCGCCGTCCGCCAACCTCGCCGAAAAATGTTCGGACGGTTCAGCGGCCCCTATCGTGGCTAACGTGGCTAACGTGCCCAGCAGAAGTAACCCCAAGCCAAGTGCCAACGGCAGACGCGTTGCGGCCTGACGATACTGCCGAATGAAGCGGGGGGGGGGGGGGGCATGTAAATAGTGACAGCAGATAGATTACCGAGTGGTCGCCGATAGAAAGCAAGACTGTTTCACAAGTCGGACACATATGAAAATCCCCATTCGAGGCAACTCAGCGCACAGACAGCATACAGAACCCTCATCTCTAGTACGAGCATGGCCTATAGCTCATGTTGCCAGGGCGGAGTCGAATGATCGGCACGACCTACCAAGCAATTTTGTGGTTCTATCTGTGGTTCTATCTGCGGCTCTATCTGTGGTTGTATCTATCTGTGGTTCTATCTATCTGTGGTTGTATTTATGTTCGATGTTGCATTCATCTATGTTCCGTACCTGACGCGTGGTATGAAAGAGGTATAGTAGCACGTTTTGTCTAAAACGGTTTCTGCAAGACGGGGTTAATTCACAATTCCCTTCCTTCTCTGAACGATGTTCCTTGTATACTTAGGCCATGGGACGGCTCATCAGGTATGCATTGCAGCACTTTTTTCTCTCTAAATCGTTGGTTCGGGTAGTTGCTTCGGTTCGGTTCGGATCGGATCCGATCGGATCCGATCGGTCTACAGATCCTCAAGCGGGCAACCTCACAAAAAAGAACATGCACCTCTACCGCACAAATAGTAGCATGTGTTCAAACACCTCGATACTTCTATATATTCCTATAGACTTTTGTAACCGGTCGCCCCGGTGGCGTATCAGGTTATCCTCGAGCCTGATATAGGTCAGTTTCGTGAGTTCGAGCCCCGCCGAGTGCATACTCGTATAAATTCGTTGGGACTTTTTCTTGTGGACAAATTGACTTGCGGAAAGCGCGAGAGCGTGAGTTAGCAACACTCGATGAACAATCGACGAGCAGTGGGATTGCTGAACCCTATGCGCGATAAAACTTGAAGGCGAGAACCGGGGAGGAGAAGGGACGACACCTGTGACCACGGCTTGTCAAGAAGCTGGGAAGTACTAAAGTGTAAAAAAAAATAAAATAAAAAAAAAAATAGACACCTCTAAAAGTCCTCCATAGTCCTGTACTGCACAGCCAGATACAGCGCAACATATCATACCGGCAGCTGCAGCATCTGCTGTAGATTATCTACGACGTAGATCACATAGATCGTGATCGGTCCCATGTGTGGATTACCGCAGAAACTCAATTCATTGTTTCAACGTTTCACTGTTTCCATGGTGACATTCAGCGAATCAGGGCACCATGAGTTTTCGTGTATAAAAGAAAAAAATACACCTGAGATCCGAGGTCAGTGATACACATTATTGGTCTATTGTGTGTGTTTCAACCATTTTACCCCAGTGACGTCATCAGGGGGCAGTTCCACTTCGAACGGTACATTGTACAAGTATTTCGAACGGTACTACGTACAAGTATTTCCTACCAGTATCGATTAGGGCTAGGGTTAGGGTTTGCTGCATGGTTTTAATAAACACAATAATGAAAGACTCCTACGAGGTCGAGTATCTCGTCGAAGGTCGCGATTGCAAGCAGCGATTGATGTCATCAACCGCACGCGCGTGTTACGGGGTGTGAACCTTTCGCGCATGCGGAAGAATCGATCAACCACACGGAAGTGGTCGACCAAAATCAATGAGAAGTGATCATCTTTTTGTCCACGCCGGGAGGGACGCTGGAACGGGGCCACGTTGGAGTGTATCCTAGGCATTTCTTCTGCCCCCTGGCCCCCCCTTCTTCGAGCGAGGGGCGATACATATTTAGTTCACGTAGTTGTACACCTCGGAATTATCACGGTGAAAACCGCCTACAAACAGCAGTACATCCAGCATTCGCCGTAATGAGATGCTATGCTGTACATACAGGATTTGGGTATAGAGCACAGCTCAAACCCTGGAAACACTATTAAATATTAACACCCGAATCATTACCTGGTACAAGGACGTGCGAGTACAAACACTAGTCAAAGATGTCATGCTAAACAGTCGCTAAACATATGCCGTGCCATTGGAATCACGAGTGGATATCGCGTTCGAGATTATCAACATTACCTCGTATTTTTTGTGTCCTCTTGCGTCTGCGTAAAACTGAACCATATTACCAACGCCCTTGCACAAAGTTGTCGTATGTGCGAGTATTATGTCGGTTTAACTTGCTGTGAAAATGCTGGGATAAAGCATACCTGTTGACTCCATAATTGAACGCATCCGTCCATTTTTTTTTATTTTTTTTCCGGAGAAGATGAGTAACCTCCTGATACCTGGAAAACAGCATCATGCACAGCGGCAACATAAAAATGAAGGAGGCGAATTACTGTTGATCGGGGTTAATCGAACGTGCCAACTCTGCACGCAACATGGCATACCTGCCTCCAACATGGCATACACACATCACACATACACGGAGTGTGACCGGCAAACGAACAAGAGGATATAAACGAGGTAATAAGACAGGGCGGGGGGGGGTCTTTAGGGACCCTGGAGCGAAACCGCGTATTGCATTGTACAAGTATTATAAACATTAAAATACACTCCAGCTGTGAGATCGAACATTTTGTCGAAACTCATCTTTGCAAGCTGTGTGTGATACTCCGATCGCGCGCATTACGAGTTGTGTGTCCTCATTAAGGATATAGGTCGGCGACTCCCCTTACAACTACAGTGTAGCTATCAGGGTCAACAGGGTGATTTTAGTCAGTCTGTGCGCGTAAGCTATAAAACCCGTTTCTGAGGGACAAAATCTGACAGCTGTGGAGGGAAATGTATCCTTTTATCAAGTGAATCCTGTAAGTCGAATAACCGGTGCGGGGGGGGGGCGGAGTTTTAAAGGGCGTGGGGGCCTGGTTTTGATCAAAAGCGAGCGGGGTTGGAGGGTGGGGGGGGGAGAAGGGGGGGGGGGGGGCGGGCGGGCGGGCAATTTGTGCGTGTAGGCTATAAATCCTTTCAAGGGGAGAAATCTGACGGTTTTGGGCACCAGTTCATCTTGGGGGGGGGGGGGGGGGGGCAGCTCAATCTGTGCGTGGAAACTATACATTCTTTTGAGGGGATAAATGTGACGGTTCTGTATATATGTAGGGGCTTGCTGTGCGCGTGGTAATGTATACCAGGTACTGTATAGGCATACAGAATAGTCTAGACAGGAGATTAGAGTGCCGTTACTGATATAGATAATCTATAGATCATTGCATGAGGACCTAATCTATCCGACGTTGTCTGTTTTCGTTGTCCTTCTTGTGTCGTTCATCACTTTGTATTCCCGCTCAACTCGTAGAAAATATCAGGTGCGAATGAGGTTTTACATTCTGCGCCCTTTTGGACAAGCCGTGGTCACATGTGTCTTCCCGTCTCCCCTCCGGCACGTGCCTTCATTTTAATCGCGCATTGGGTTCAGCATTCTCTGCGTTTCATCAGCTATTTACGCTCGTCCAGTTGCATCGAATTTTGCTAACTTATTGCCTCGCGCTTTCCGCAATTAATAGTGAGTTTTTATCGAAATATTGCCATTTAAGCTAAGCCATCTAGTACGTGGCCTAGATATTGCACGAATTATTCGATGCGGTACGGTTCAGCACATTACACGTTACACGTTACACACTACAACAATGTGCAATAGGGTAGTAGGGTAGTAGGGCAGAAGGATAGTAGGGTATAGGTACGGTGGGCGGGGTCCCCGGAGATAAAAAAGAAAACATGCGGGCTCCCACCAAGAAAAGCGGACACCGCGTAAGCTGATTATCAGGTCCAAGTTACGGTGCGGTAAAGTACAGTAGGGTAGTGCAGCACGGTAGAGCAGCGCAGTAAAGCAATATACTTGGTACAGTACAGTGTGGTATAGTACGGTACACCAAAGAAGAGGCCGGTACGGTGCAGCAGTAGAATGGTACGGTACAGGACAGTATCGTACCGTAAACGTACGGTACGATACGGCACAGCGGAGTGATGTGGAGTAATGTAGAACACGGTACGGTACGGCAACGTAGGATAGAGTAGAGGACAGTACGGCTAGTCAAAGTAGAGTAGAGTAAAGTAGAGTAGAGGAGACAACAATAGAGCAGAGCAGACTAAAGTTGAATAGAGTAGAGTGGAGCAGTATAGTACCTGGTATATACGTATTATAGGATTCATTCCCCTGGCGGGGGCATGAATTGCGTCAGCTATGATATATGCGCGTGCCAGTTTTGGTTTTGTTTGTGTTCTCTTCCTGGGGTATTCCTCCACTCCAGTGTGACTCCAGTGTTACTGGAGCCTGTCCTGTGATCACGGACTTGATTATGCGAGTTAATTTGAGAACAACAGCACAAATAGGATACTAGATGCAACTTCAGATTTGCGTACAGTACAACAACATCACCATAAGTACCGCATATTGCAACAAATATGCATTGCAGTACCATACCGTGCCGTACAGTACAGCAATCCAGTTGAGTGTTGTCCAGTCCAGTTGCAGTACAGCAATGTAGCACCGTTAGTACGAAGAGCAATGCTAGTACCAGGCGCAGCGTTGTGAAACAGAACACAGCACAGTCCAGTACAACACAGTACAACACAATACAACACAGTAAAACAAAACACAGTGCAAAACAGTACAACACAGTAAAACAGAACACAGCACAGTCCAGTACAACACAGTACAAAGTAAAACAGAACACACTGCAACACAGCACAACACAATAAAACAGAACACAGCAGTTCAACGCAGCACAACACAGTACAACACAGTACAACACAGCACGACTCAGTGCAACACAGCAGTGGAGTACAGTACAACACAGTACGCCACAGAGGAGTAGAGTAGAGTAGAGTAGGGTAGAGTAGAGTAGAGTAGAGTAGAGTAGAGTAGAGTAGAGTAGAGTAGAGTAGAGTAGAGTAGAGTAGAGTAGAGTAGAGTAGAGTAGAGTAGAGTAGAGTAGGGTAGAGTAGAGTAGAGTAGAGTAGAGTAGAGTAAAGTAAAGTAGAGTTGAGTAGAGTACGTTCTTTCTACCCAACGACATCAGTACACCCAGAGTCCGTGCGTATTCATCCTCGAGAGATTCAAATTCTGTGGTCACTAGAGGTGTTTTCCGTTTACCAATTACCCGGGTACTCGCGAGTATTGCCCTTTTTGCTACTCGGGTACCCGGGTACTCGTTCGATTACATTCGAAATCCCGATCATGGCAACGTACCATCCCTTAAATTGCATCCTTTGGGTACTGATTCGGAGAACCCCTTTTCAAAATGAAAGCGCTGTCTCATGCCTTACTTCGGCCTATACGAGTAGCACTTCATTCTCGCCAAGCGTTAACCGGGTACCCGAGTAACCCGTTTAAACGGGTACCCGGGTACCGTGCTTACGCGGGTAGTCGTTAAATTACGTTCGAAATCCCGGGCAAAGCAACTTACCATCACCTAACTCACGTCCCCTGGGTACTCTTCTTTCGTCCGATATTCTCCTGGAAACCATTTTCAAAACGGAAATGCTTATGCCTCTCGCCTCACCCGCCGTTCTTTGAACTGCTTAGGTACCGCCTTGCCCGCCCAATACCCTAAAGCCCCAATTACCGAGGAACTTGCCAAATCGACTGTTGATTTTTTTATAGATTTGAATTAAATTTGAATCTGATTGGTCAAAACATGAATCACCAAGCAGGCATTATCAGAGTTATCACGAAAAATCAAATTCAAGATCGCAGTAAAAAAAATCTTTCTCGGTCGAGTTTAGTAGAAAATCGAAATTCAAATTGGGGAGTTTGTCCACCTAGACAGGGCTTGTTCTGTGTAACCGCCGCCGGCCACGCGAATTGGTGCCATGTCGTCCGCCGATTGAGGGGCGAGAAGTAACCATTGCGAGAGGTAGGGCCACCGGAGCAGCCGCAGCGGGGCCTCCGAAGGTCCGTAGCACAGCGTAGACCGCCTGTGACGCTTCGAAAACAACCGAGACCGCCGCCAACCCAGTTCTTCGTCGCCCTGCACCTCGAAAGCTACACGACCAACTACCACATGACGACTTCGCTCACAAGTTCGACCGCTATATCCCCGTCGCTGCTGCCCGTGTCTGGCGCCGGGGTGGCGCCAACCCATCCAAGAGACGCCTAGAGCCATAGCCTGCAATCCGCTGCCGGCCAAAACAATCTGCCGCTGGCCGCGGCGCTCCGGGGAGGACGCGAGCCATCGCTCGCCTCGGTCGTTTCCCACGGGTGTTCCTTGACCCTTTTGCGTTTTTTTATTTTCTAGCACGCACTACGCCTTTTCTTGAAAAGAAGCAGAGTTGAATTTTTCGTGTGTTTTTCATTAAATGAAATAAAAAAATCGAATTACGATTTTCCGTGCTCTTCATTACCCTGGGCCCTTAACAGAACCCACGAACACATTCACATCTACGATGGTCTTGTATCGCGGCGTTAGTCTGTTCAACTGGTGTGCATGGATATCATTATACCAGGTAGTTAATTGTGGCAGGGTTGTTATGCCGAATCCTGTACCCCTTGCGTTACAACAACTATCTCAAGAGATTTAGCTATTTCGCATCGAACTGAACTTAATGGGAAATAACGTCCTGGGTACCCGGGTGCCCGGATGTTATACGGGTACCCGCCCCAACAGCCGTAAATACTCGCGAGTACCCGGGTTATTCGGGTAATATTACCCGAAATTGGCGGATACCCGTTCAAGAGGAGTACTCGTCGGGTAACACCTCTAGTGGTTGCAGACGACTGCTGTGAAACAGAGTGAACCAAACAGTCGCAATTCATAAAGGTAAAACAAAACAAGTGAAGTGCTAGCGTACTACTGTGAAGGAGAGTAAACCGAATAGTCGCAATTCATCAAGGTAAAATAAAGCAAGTGAAGTGCAAGCGTACCGGGTACAAGAACACAACAAAACAAGCCAGACCATGAGAAAAGAAAAAAAGGAAAAAAGAAGAGGAAAAAGAAAACAAAGCAAAACAAACGACAGGTGTTATGAAGGATGTCATGCAAGGTCGGAAAGGAAAGGAAAGGTTTCAATTGCCAGAGGCGCACCATACGTACTGAAGAGGAACAGATACCTGTTGCACGGGCAAAACAAGACGAAGAACATAACTGCTGTTTTACGGACAAAACACGAATAATCTAATATAACTGCTGTTTCACGGACAAGGACAACACGAACAAGAGGAAGAAGACACCGGCATAAGGCAGAAGGTCGGTGGGGAGGGAATAAGGGAGCAAACAAAAAGAAGAAAAGAAAAGAAAAAAAGAAAGGAGGCAGCACGTCATAATGTCGCTTTCGCGCCCCCCCCAATTGAACTCAACGAAAAAAAACAACCCAAGCAGAAGCTACCACTCGTTGTAGAGGGTTCAGGGCTAGCAAACGCTCAACTTGATTAGTGGAACGGGTACCTTGCCACGCGCTATGTATATGAAAAATACTATGTTGTTTATTTTCTGCTCGGCCGCTCTCCGGCCGCCGAGTGTTTCTTCTCGTGTTTTCGGCCGCTGGGCAAGCTAGCCTGCCATGGGTACACTATAACGCATGTCTGGATCTCGGCCGAGTTCCGTGGCGGCGCTCGGCGCATTAAACGTCGCTTAGCTGGCTCTATTTGGCAAGGGATTGCGTTCCGCTTCCCTGAGACGAGCAGGTCACTTAGAACACCCCAATTTGTTTTTCAAATTTTGATATTTTGATAAGTTTTGACAAAAAAAAAATCTTCGTTGTTTTGTTCGTAGAACAATGGCCCGCTACTCAACTAACCTCAGCAGCAGCAGCACAACAGCAGTAGAAGCAACCGCCCGGACAAATTACTCAGCAGCAGCACAGCAGCAGCAGTAGCAGCAACACACAGCAGTAGTAGTAGGAGCAGTGCACACGTGGATCGGATTAGTGTAGGGTTTGGGGGCGCGCCGCCCTGGGCCGTTTCGCCCCCGCATCTCGACGCGGGTGCGTGGGCATGGGTGCAGACAAGGGCAAACCGGCCTGCGCTCTCCCGCCGCGTGGGCGGCCGCTCGTCGAGGCAGGAGCGAATGCGTCTGTGGGCGTGGTTAATCCGGTGTGTTTCTTTTTCTCTTGTGGGGGAACTAGACGTGTCCGAATGTAAGGACCGTATTTACTTGAACAAAAAGGCATACAGTAGGTGGCCCTATATAGTGCGGGTATGTGTCACGAAAATTTACCCGCACTCTACCGGGCACCCGCACTAAATAAAAACCGGCCACTATAGAGGGGTCTATATTGTGCCAAACGATTTCACCCGCACAATATCAGACACCCGTACTATATGACCCGCACTATATAGGGCCACCTACTGTATCCCGGTATGATATTTCCGGACAGAGCGGATGCCAGCAGGAGAAGGCTCGGAGGTAGAGGCCTGGAGCAGCCGAGTGTTGGAACGAGCGCCACAGGGCACGTTTTGCATCTCTCCGCGCGGGAGACGGGGCTCACAGGGACATAGAGCGGGGAAAGCTTGGAAGATGGCGCCGGTGGCAGGCATCGCGAGCGCAGCATGCAAGCGAGTCTCGACCAGCCCAAATATTTTGTTTTGGGCAGAGTGGAACCGTGGGTAGGGTTTAAGGATATATAACTCCTTATGAGTGATAGCCAAACTCAGGTATATACGCGGTGCTGTTGTGGCCGGAATCGGGTACAGTTCTACTTCAGCGTTCGCCACGCGCCCAGGGCGTCATCTGATTGGTTGGGTGGATCGGTTCTAGGCTTGTTGCTATTATCGCACACACATATCATACACACATACATTTCTGACCACATGCATCAAGTAGTGGCGGGAGCAGGCGGGAACACTAGTGTATCGATCTAGGTCTACTTTCTACGGGGATAAACGATATGACTACAAAAAGGTTTCGGTTTCCCTCCAACACAGTACCAACGCGTTGGACACTACCTCCAACTCATGGAAAATCCTAACACGTACACCACATATACCCAAATTGTTGCCGCTAACCAATCAATTATCGTACAACATCGAAGAGCCACTGACATTGGATGGTCAACCCTATCCAATACCACCATGAAAGTGCAAACACACGTGACGTACTATATAGCAACGGGCACTACACCTCGTACGGTATACAGCATCTATCCCCTGATCACTAACAGTTCGTTTGCGCGTACATCAGCACAACGCGCATCCACCGCTATGACACTCTTCCCGCCGAGTACGACTACTCTTTCTTTGAAGCAATGCACTAGCTCATGCCACACATTTCCTCTAAGAGGAGCAGTGGGGTTTATCTATGTGAGTGAGCGTAACACCGTTATAGATAGGCGGGAAAATATGTATATGTATAACTGTGATTTTTTTTCTTCTTTAGGCTTCTCTCTTGGTGCTCGCACCTTTGTCCGAAACGTCGGATGGGGTGGGCACAATTCGACCGTCGACGTCACGATGCCGGGGGATTGGGCGCGATCCGTGCAGTGTGTCGCGCGTGGCATGTCTTTTGAACTTTTTTAGCCTTGGGCACACTTCAGGCAAATCCCCGGGTTTTCGCAACATCCCCGGGGATTGGGTTTCTGCATCCGCTATCCCCGTGTACGCACGTAAGATTTCGATGCAAACCGGGTTTTTCTGCTCGTAAAGGGTACACATACATTTCCCAATTTTTGCACAGAGCACCACGCTACGATCCTGCCGCCCAGCAGCAGTCCAGCCCCCTAGCAGCAGCAGCCTGCAACGCTATGCGCGTGCGGTAGCTGTTGTAGTAGGTAATTACTTTGATCGGAGCCTGCGATGCTCTACCCGCCTAAACGCCACAACATCTTGCTACTGCTGCTACTGCTGCTTCTGCTGCTTCTGTCAAGTGACATGCCGGCGTAAAGTGTATGGATCGTTTGAACATCACATTAGTACTCAAACTGTCCTTATATATGTCCATGTTGGTGTGCTTATACGATTTGGGCTATACCAAGAAAGCACAACGCTACAACTCTACCGGACAGCGCCCAGCAGCAGTCCAGCCCCCTAGCAGCAGCCTGCAACTCTATATGCGTGTGTGGCAGCTGTTGTAGTAGGTGATCACTTTTATTGGATCCTGCGATGCTCTACCTGCCTAAACGCCACTACATCTCGCTGCTGCTGCTGCTTCTGCTTTTGCTGTCAAGTGTCATGCCTGCGTAGAGTGTAAAGATCGTTTGATTATCACATTAGTACTCGAACGGTCCTTATATTAATGTTCATGTTGGTGTGTTTCTTATATAATATCGTACCAGACCAAGAGAGCACAACGCTACAACCCTGCCGCACAGCAGCAGCGGTAGGCAACATCATCTATGTAAGATCGCAGATGACAGACAGCAGACAACATGCGGAGAGCACAACGCTGGCCTGCGATGCTCTACCCGCCAATGCGCCACTACCTCTCGCTGCTGCTGCTTCTGCTTCTTCTATCGAGTGAGATGCCGGCGTAAAGTGTAAGGATCGCTTAAATATCACATTAGTGCTCAAACGATTATCATATTCATGTTTATGTTGGTGTGCTTCGTATATGATATGGTACCATACCAAGAGAGCACAACGCCACAACTCTACCCCACAGCAGCAGCGGTAGGCAACACTCTTTATGTAAGATCGTAGATGACAGACAGCAGACAACATGCGGAGAGCACAACGCTACAACCCCGCCGCACAGCAGCAGCGGTAGGTGACTCAAATCATGCGCGCTTCGCGTGTCCTCGCTATCCTGCGGCGAGTTGCTTGTGCCGAAGCATGTCATAATTTGTCACTACACCATACCACACGTTTCTGCTGTGCTGCCGCTCTGGGTGTGCGTGTGTGCGTGTCTATCGATCGATGCGAAAACATAGGGACCTTTGTAATAGTAAGAATTAAGATATCAACCCATCCTTACACATTTACGTCCACAGAGGCAGTTCTCCTTTGTAATAGTAAGAATTTACAAGGATCGGGCGGCGCCGCCTTCGGCGGCCCCACCCTCATGATTGTTATTAAAGATGGTGTGAGGAAGAGGAGAGTAAAGAAAGGTGAAAAGTAATGACTCCTACCAAGAGGTTGATGTGCAATTTGTGTCGGAGAAGATGATATTTTGGAAGAGAACTATGTCGGCGGTTGCTGACGAAGCGGGCAAACCTCGGAAGGATGGCACGCCGGCAGGAGACGGAGTCGTCTCCAAAAGTTGAAAAAACATGTATTAAAGAAGGTCAATCATAAAGAAAACCAACACTTTTTTCTGCAAGCGCAAAAACTTTTGCTGCAAGCTACAGTGCACGTAAGAAGGAGGTCTCGCTAGGCAACTCCTGTTGACTGACAAAAAAGAAGGTGTCGCTAGGCGACGGAGTGGACGTCGACCCGAACCCTCATGTCTACGGGTGAGAAACGGTACGGAGCAAGTTGGACGGTCGCCCGCGATACTACTGTAAGGATCAACCTAATACATGCAAGAAGAAGGTGCCGCTAGGCGACGGGGTATATTCTACCGCAACCGAGACTCGTGCGGAACAGCGGAAGGCGCTCAGAAGTTGCAACCGGTTTCATATGCAGTACATGACCTAAAATAGAAGCTGGCGCTAGGCAACTCTTGTCGGCTGCGAAATTGAAGAACCACCCAACATTCTGAAGAAGAAGCTGCCGCTAGTCGACGGGTATACCGCAAAACTGCCAAATTAGAAAGGCACCCAATCCTTGGAAGGAGAAGCTGCCGCGAATCGACGGGTACTTATACCGTAACTGAGACTCATACGGTACACGAGTACGATGCAGAAAACTTTTGCTGCAAACTGCAGTACCCGTGAGAAGGAGGTGTCGCTAGGCAACTCCCGTTGACTGAAAAAGAAGAAGGTGTCGCTAGGCGACGGGGTGGACTTCGACCCGATCTCGGTAAGACAAAGACTACGACACGAACTCGGTAAGACAAACATGCAGGCACATATCTACGGGAAAGAGACGGTACGGAGCGACTTGGACGGTCGCCCGTCATACTAAGGATCAACCTAATACATGGAAGAAGGTGCCGCTAGGCGACGGGGTATAGTCTACCGAAACCGAGACTCGTACGGAACAGCGAAAGGCACTCAGAAGTTGCAACCGGTTTCATATGCAGTACATAGCCTTATTCAATAGAAGCTGGAGCTATAGGCAACTCTTGTCGGCTGCGAAATTGAAGAACCGCCCAACACTCTGGAGAAGAAGCTGCCGCTAGTCGACGGGTATACCGCAAAACTGCCAAATTAGAAAAACACACTATAGTCGAAAGGAGAAGCTGCCGCGAGTCGATGGGTTATTATACCGCACGCAACTGAGACTCATACGGTAATAGGAGTACGGTGGAGAAAACTTTTGCTGCAAACTGCAGTGCCCGTAAGAAGGAGGTGTCGCTAGGCAACTCCTGTTGACTGGAAAAAAAGAAGGTGTCGCTAGGCGAGGGGTTGGACTTGGACCCGACCTCGGTAAGACAAAGCGTACGACACGAACTCGGTGGGACAAAAATGAAGGCACATGTCTACGGGCAAAGACAGTACGGAGCCACTTGGACGGTCGCACCCCACCATCACAGCAGTAGTACAACAGCAGTACAACAGCAGTGGAGCAGCACGTACCGACCAATCCATAGCGGCCGCGAGTCGACGGGTACTTATACCGTAACTGAGACTCATACGGTACAGGAGTACGATGAAGAAAACTTTTGCTGCAAGCTGCAGTGCCCGTAAGAAGGAGGTGTCGCTAGGCAACTCCTGTTGACTGAAAAAGAAGAAGGTGTCGCTAGGCGACGGGTTGGACTCGGACCCGAACTCGGTAAGACAAAGAGTACGATTACACAAACTTGGTGAGATAAAAATGCAGGCACATGTCTATCGGAAAGAGACGGTACGGAGCAAATTGGACGGTCGCACCCCATCATCACAGCAGTACAACAGCAGTACAACAGCAGTGGAGCAGCACGTACAGACCAATCTATAACGGCAGCATACAGAGTATCAATACGGCAGTGCAGCGGTACACCTGTGGTCCTGTGTCCTGTGGTACGCCAGGAGCTGGGTGGGATTTGCACTTTTTTTACGATTCTCTACCTTTCGGGGAAGATCGCTAGCCGTCCCCGGGAGAGACTTCTCATGCCCCGCGCTCGCAGAGTTGGGACTCGTCGGCGTGCCTGAACACCGTGCCGTGATGGAAAAACTTTGTAGAGCACGCCCAGCCCTTTCAAGTTATTTCAACTTGTAAGGGCGCGTAGAGGTGAAGGGTTCCTTTACTATACTATTTTCAGAGTAGGCTAAGTTTCGCCGCTTCGCTCTGGTCAGCCGCGTTCTGCTCTCTCGTTAGCCCTCAGCCTAAAACGTCATCCTAGGTACCCATATATACCAACCCATACTTGTACATTTACGTCCACAGAGGCAGTTCTTCAACGAATATGTTTTTCTGCGGTTTTGCGAATATCGCAGATGGCAGACAGCAGACAACGCGCGGAGAGCAGAACCCTGCAGGTAGGACCATGTGCGTGCACGTGCTGTGTTTTTCTCTTTACGGCGGCAAGTCGCTTTTCTTGTCTTAGCATGTGTCACGTGTTAATGTCTTCTTGCTCCCTCGTTCTCAATACGTGCCGCATCCCACGCCACACGTGCCCCTTCTCGCTTCCTGGCGGTCCCTGAGCTGGAGTTCGAATTGTGACGCTCTTCTCGAAATCATACATATCATACGGTGCAAAAGTTTTGAGTGTTATCAAGTGTTGCTGTGCGTATTTTCTCAAGAACAGATCGGTCGTGGGCAGGTCTATATCGAGTGTACCCAAAAAGTGCTGAAAGTATTGCTATTGAGTACACCCACGCCAAGAAGTACTGTGCGGGTAAAATGCGACTTCATTATTTTTCCGGGGATTTTTTTTTTTCGAATGATGTACAAACAAAAATAGTCATCGTGTCCTTTTTTTTTTTTTTTTTTTTATCCTCCGGCGGATGGGGAAAAATAAAGCTTTAGCTCATCACACTTCCACGTATTTTCATACGCGTCGTGTGTCGATTTAACTCAGTTGCTTTCGCAGCCCAACGCTAGCTGGCGCACCCTTCGGATCTCATTGTAGATATAGCGTGAGCTGTCCCTATCAGTGGTCTTCGTTACAACCCCGGCAGCGCAAGCTGCCGTGTCCGGTAGAAAAAATGATGTATCCTTGCGCTACTCCCCTAGGCACTTACTTTCCGGAGGGGGACCTTGCATTCATTATACGTGTGTTACCGGTGTCTCTCTTTTCGCCTTGCGACGCGCCCGAGATTTCGCGTTATTATACCCGCATCCCGAACGGGAACCTCGTACAGAGTACATTATGGTACAGCAGTTTGTACGCAGTGCAGAACACGATAGTACAGTACACAGCAGTGCAGCACAGTTAGTACAGCAGTGCAGTGCAGTACAGTACAGTACAGTACAGCACGGAATAGTAAAGTTACTTTACAGCAGCAGAGCAAAGTACACAGCAGTACATCAGTGCAGTGCAGCACAAAACGACGTAATACACAGGCGGTGTAGCGTACAACAGTCCTCGACAAGCAGTACAGAAATACTTGTACAGCAGGTACGGTACAGCACGTCACACCAGCACCATACCACTATTTGTACAGCAATGCACTACACTCCCATGTAGTACTGTTCAGGATAGGACAGTGCAGTGCAGTACATCAGAACAGCAAAGCAAAGCACAGCACAGCATGGCGTAACAGCAGTACTGCTTACACTACTACACAACGCTGCTGTCGTATCATACTACAGCAGTACGTAGTACGGTACCGTTGTACCAGCAGCACAGCAGCACAGCACACACATCATAGCAACAATAGCACACATTTCATAGCAACAAAAGCCAGTACATGCAATAATAGCAGAACATTCAGCACCTTCGTGTACGAAGGGGTACGCCAAGCACGGGGTACTGCCGCGGTGAGGTACGGCTGTATGACGTGTCCACTCGATACGTACGACCCTGAACGTAGCACCGCAACCCAAGGAAGCAACAGCAGGCCGTGTCGGTTAAGGAAAATTACGGGTGCACTGCTTGGTATATACCTACAGCAGTACCAGAAACTAACAGGTGCCTTATACAGGCGTACCCCACAGGTTTAAACTCTGCACCGGGAGCTGCAAAAATGACGGTATAGCCTACGGGTACCAGTGCTGTTGACGGTATAGTATGGCTTCGCTCCTCGCTCGGGTCATCTCGATACAAGTACAGTTTGTCGTGGACCCTCTACATCGGCGGTGGAGTGGTGCGTGTGTATCTGCGAAATCGCTAGGCATCACACGGAACAAGAATAACCACCAGTGGAACTGCCGTGCGGAGTAGTAGCCCAAGTTGCCGCTATAGTGCTGCTACTTCCACCAGACACCTGCCGACCCAACGGAGCTGCTGCTGTTCCCAAGGTACGTATCAGGTATCATTCTAGACTTAAATGTAAGTACCGTTTAGGTGCGAATATTTTCATCAACAACGGTATTTGCACTTCGGTCCAGCGGGGCTCCGTGAAATTGCACGTACGTGCAAGGTTTTTCAGATTTGCACGAAATTCAAAAGCGATTTGTGCATGGCGGCTTCTTATGTCCAGGTCCGCACAAAACGACGGTTACGCTGCCCAGACCAACCCGACCCCAGACCCGACTCTAACCCTAACCTTAACCCTAACCCCAACCCTGACCCTGACCCCAACCCAACCCGTTGGGGGGTTCTCGGTCTGCTCTCGAGGTCGGCAGGGAGGGGCTGTACTGAGTTCACATGCAATTCCAAAAACCTTGCACGTACGTGCAATTAAACGCCTGGTGGGTCCAGAGACATGCCATACAACGCACAAAGCAACTCGAGTTACATCCTGGGAGGCGATCTTTTCCAAAACAGGCAAGACATACACAACCAAAATCCTAGCTTTGGAATGATCTCGTCAATATATCATGTCTACAGAGGCATATCTCGTGTCAGCTTTCGTGCTCTCCTTATCGTCGAGCCATCACGGTGGGAAGTTGGTATTTTCGTGTTCTGTGTATGCAGTTTCCAGGCTCCACGAACAAAGACGGATGAATACCAGTCGTACGAACAACAATTGTGGACGGGAATTTCATGGCCGTTAGGGATACATTTAAATGTCCCAAAGTGACTTAAATTTAAGCCCAAAAGAAGGGGGCAGGCGCCTGATCTTCGAATTTTACATTACCCAGAGCATCCGACTCCCGTCCTCGAGGCTCCTCACTCGTCAGCACGGCACCCACTGATATACGTACGCTTATTCTCGCGGCGCATGGCCACTTTAGACAGGGAGGAAAGGAAACAGAACAGCAATCTAAGATCAGCTGTCGAGTCCAATTACTAGGTACCTGGTACTGAGTTGCTGTACCGCACACGTCCAGAAACGGCAAAATTAGCAATTAGATTCCTGAAAAATTTACCGATAGATGTAGTCGTACGCCTTGCGCTACCCTCACCTGTCTCTTCCGATTTGGTCCAAACGAATCTCCTCAGAGCTGGGGCTGGACGTCCCACGGTACAGCACCTGTAGGCCCTACCGCCACCTCTACTGCTTCTGTTGCCGTGTGCAACAGACAGCCGATACCTCTCCTCGGGAATCAGCCGAGGAAGTCTATGTATCAACGGAGTTTACGCGAGAGGACACCGGTACTCGTACTGGCCCGGCGATGCAAGACCCTCTAGGCTCCTCACGCAAAAACAGGAGCAGGCGCTAATGTGGCTGTAGAGCTGGTAACTGCAGATGTGCCAATTGCTAGTGCAGCCTGCTATAACACCTACTCGGACGTGCACTGACTTCGCACGAAGGGACGATGACTGCTCCAAGCTATAAAACCACGGGTGTTATGTTTGGTTGCGAGAAGAGGAATAATTGACAAAATCGGGACTCTTTGGAGAGAGTGGAACCACACCTACCTTCCTTATGGAGGCTCGCACTGCTTGCTGTACTTTAAATACTTGAAATATTAAAACGTTGCAGTGCGCTGTCGTATCATACTACAGCAGTACGTAGTACGGTACCGTTGTACCAGCAGCACAGCAGCACAGCACACACATCATAGCAACAATAGCACACATTTCATAGCAACAAAAGCCAGTACATGCAATAATAGCAGAACATTCAGCACCTTCGTGTACGAAGGGGTACGCCAAGCACGGGGTACTGCCGCGGTGAGGTACGGCTGTATGACGTGTCCACTCGATACGTACGACCCTGAACGTAGCACCGCAACCCAAGGAAGCAACAGCAGGCCGTGTCGGTTAAGGAAAATTACGGGTGCACTGCTTGGTATATACCTACAGCAGTACCAGAAACTAACAGGTGCCTTATACAGGCGTACCCCACAGGTTTAAACTCTGCACCGGGAGCTGCAAAAATGACGGTATAGCCTACGGGTACCAGTGCTGTTGACGGTATAGTATGGCTTCGCTCCTCGCTCGGGTCATCTCGATACAAGTACAGTTTGTCGTGGACCCTCTACATCGGCGGTGGAGTGGTGCGTGTGTATCTGCGAAATCGCTAGGCATCACACGGAACAAGAATAACCACCAGTGGAACTGCCGTGCGGAGTAGTAGCCCAAGTTGCCGCTATAGTGCTGCTACTTCCACCAGACACCTGCCGACCCAACGGAGCTGCTGCTGTTCCCAAGGTACGTATCAGGTATCATTCTAGACTTAAATGTAAGTACCGTTTAGGTGCGAATATTTTCATCAACAACGGTATTTGCACTTCGGTCCAGCGGGGCTCCGTGAAATTGCACGTACGTGCAAGGTTTTTCAGATTTGCACGAAATTCAAAAGCGATTTGTGCATGGCGGCTTCTTATGTCCAGGTCCGCACAAAACGACGGTTACGCTGCCCAGACCAACCCGACCCCAGACCCGACTCTAACCCTAACCTTAACCCTAACCCCAACCCTGACCCTGACCCCAACCCAACCCGTTGGGGGGTTCTCGGTCTGCTCTCGAGGTCGGCAGGGAGGGGCTGTACTGAGTTCACATGCAATTCCAAAAACCTTGCACGTACGTGCAATTAAACGCCTGGTGGGTCCAGAGACATGCCATACAACGCACAAAGCAACTCGAGTTACATCCTGGGAGGCGATCTTTTCCAAAACAGGCAAGACATACACAACCAAAATCCTAGCTTTGGAATGATCTCGTCAATATATCATGTCTACAGAGGCATATCTCGTGTCAGCTTTCGTGCTCTCCTTATCGTCGAGCCATCACGGTGGGAAGTTGGTATTTTCGTGTTCTGTGTATGCAGTTTCCAGGCTCCACGAACAAAGACGGATGAATACCAGTCGTACGAACAACAATTGTGGACGGGAATTTCATGGCCGTTAGGGATACATTTAAATGTCCCAAAGTGACTTAAATTTAAGCCCAAAAGAAGGGGGCAGGCGCCTGATCTTCGAATTTTACATTACCCAGAGCATCCGACTCCCGTCCTCGAGGCTCCTCACTCGTCAGCACGGCACCCACTGATATACGTACGCTTATTCTCGCGGCGCATGGCCACTTTAGACAGGGAGGAAAGGAAACAGAACAGCAATCTAAGATCAGCTGTCGAGTCCAATTACTAGGTACCTGGTACTGAGTTGCTGTACCGCACACGTCCAGAAACGGCAAAATTAGCAATTAGATTCCTGAAAAATTTACCGATAGATGTAGTCGTACGCCTTGCGCTACCCTCACCTGTCTCTTCCGATTTGGTCCAAACGAATCTCCTCAGAGCTGGGGCTGGACGTCCCACGGTACAGCACCTGTAGGCCCTACCGCCACCTCTACTGCTTCTGTTGCCGTGTGCAACAGACAGCCGATACCTCTCCTCGGGAATCAGCCGAGGAAGTCTATGTATCAACGGAGTTTACGCGAGAGGACACCGGTACTCGTACTGGCCCGGCGATGCAAGACCCTCTAGGCTCCTCACGCAAAAACAGGAGCAGGCGCTAATGTGGCTGTAGAGCTGGTAACTGCAGATGTGCCAATTGCTAGTGCAGCCTGCTATAACACCTACTCGGACGTGCACTGACTTCGCACGAAGGGACGATGACTGCTCCAAGCTATAAAACCACGGGTGTTATGTTTGGTTGCGAGAAGAGGAATAATTGACAAAATCGGGACTCTTTGGAGAGAGTGGAACCACACCTACCTTCCTTATGGAGGCTCGCACTGCTTGCTGTACTTTAAATACTTGAAATATTAAAACGTTGCAGTGCCAACGTGTACCTTACTTAGTGCTATCACTACTTGTAGAGTTCACCAAAACAGGGTATAGTCAAATGATCATTTTAGGGACGCGACCACGTCGCTGAAAGTTGGATGTACGCTTCTACCGTTCCCATGGGCTTGCAGGAGCTCAAATTTGAACAAACTGGTGCGATCGGTTGAACAAAAACAACTGGTACGATCGGTAGATTTTTTCACGGTGGATTTTTTCAACCAAAAACACCTGTACAGTGTAGACTTGCTGTAGATTCATACGTAATCGAAAAAGCTGAGCAAACCCAATCCTGGAAGCACATGCAAAAAAACTAGATCGAAAATCGCCTGCGGCACTCCCATGGTCATCATGCACCAGGGAGGGAGGAAGGGAGGGAGGGAGGGAGGGAGAGTCTCCCATAAGGGTTGTGACCAATCATCAATCATCTACACCTCCCAAAAGAATCCCAAAAGCAAGTCCCATCAAATGCCATTTTGTTTTCAATAGGGGTCTCTAATGAGGGTTGGCAAATCAGAATCCTATGTGTGCATTCTCCACTAATCAATGGAGTGCGGCGTTGGATAGTCGCGGCGCGATTCTGCTGTGGGCTTGCTGCCGGTGAGTGGAATGCTATGATCGCCCGGGTGTGCGTTTACGGTTGAACGTGCGGTTGCTGAAAGCTGAGGTGGTCGAGACACTGCTGTACGGTTGCATGACGTGGAGCCCGAAGAAGCCTGACTATGACAAGCTACGACGGGTTCACCGCTCCATGCTCCTTCGATGCCTTGGATGGCGGAAACGGAAGCGCAACGACCACACCCTATCGTACGCCGACGCGATTGTCCAGACATTTTCCGAGAGTGCATTGAGGCGATAGTGCGCACACGCAGGATTTTGTTTGCGGGATTCGTGGCACGTATGGGGGAGGAGCGTCTGCCACAGAGGGTGATGTTTGGGGAGTTGGTTGGGGGTAAAGGGCTACTCAGGGGGGCAAGAGAAAGACTGGATGGATCATCTGAAGGAGGATATGTCGGTCTTTGGAATGAAATTCGAAGGATGGCAAAAGGCTGCTCAGAAGGCTAGCAGATGGTTTCGAATAGAGTAGAGGAGGGAGCCGAGTTGTTCACGCGGAATTGGTATGAAACGGAGAGACGCATAGCTGCAGAGCGACGCGCAAAGGCTTCGGCAGCGCCATCCACCGTTGGCATCTCTAAGCGGCCGGTGGTCGGGGAAGGGGGGGGGGCGGGGAGGGGACTGGGGGAGAGGGGGAGGGGGGAGGGTGGGAGGGGGGAGGGGGAAAGGGAGGAAGGGGGGAGGGGGGGAAGGGGGAGCGTCATGCCCAAGAGACTGAAGTCTGGGTTTTGGCCATCATCGTATTGAAAGTTGTGGGCCTTCTAATGGCCGTCACAAGATAGAATAAGACCGCCCTGACTTCTTGTCCATGCTGCGTTCTCTCCCAGTTGCCGTTGATGATGGACGTGACACCCTAGAGCTGTTAGCCCAATGCCATCCTTAGTCATTTCCTAGGGTCTGCTAGTATGACATTTTTATTTATTGTCTTTTTCTTCTTCTTTTTTCTTCTTTTTTTCCTTGTTTTGTTGTCTTGTCTTTTCTTGCTTTTCTTGTTTCTTTCTTCTCTTTGCTTGCCTTTTTCGTTTTGTTTCGTTTTCTTCTCTTTTCTTTCCTTTCCTTTATCTTCTTTTCTTTTCTTTGTTTCTTTTTCTCCAATTAATTGACTTACGCCTCTCGTGCGTGTGCGTAGTGATAGCCACTACGTGTAATATATACGTGGTAGTCTTCCTTGGGTGGCAATCGGAATAATTGGTTTCTCCAGGCGTGAGTAGTAGTGAGACGTATGCACCGGCATGGACCTGGCACATCGTAGACTGACTCCCGATTTCACTTTTATTTGTTTCTGGTGGAGGCATGAATTGCGTCAGCTGTGATATACCAGGTATGCGTGTACCACCTTGGGTTGTGTGTGTTTTTCCCTGGGGTATTCCTCAGCTCCAGAGTGACTGGAGCCTGTCCTGTGACCACGGACTTGATTATGCGAGTTAATGTGAGAACAACAACAATAGCTCAAGAATTCTGGTTTAATTTTGCACGTGTAGACCCCTGGATGGACGACCACTCTATCGTACAAAATGCACTTAAACCCAAGCATGATATGTGGTGGTATTGGAAAATCCCATTTAGTGAGGAACCTAGGTTTCCTGGTTCAAGTATTGGGGAGCGAAGGGTTTCGGTACGAATTATGTGGATCTTCCAATTTCCAATATGGATTATTATATTTACATGAGCCAATCATAGGCTAGGAATAAGTAGATGCGGTAAAACGGGGCGGTACAACAACCTGAGTGCGCGTAGAAGAAAGGAGTCCGAGCTTTGTACGGTAAGCGCGGACCAAAGAGATGATCAACCAGGATTATCTGGGAACTTGTACAGCAGTAGGCCAGCGAACATTAGTGCGCTATCGTAGATACCCGTGCAGAATACAGCTGATTCAGAGAGTCGTTACCAGCAGGAGACATGAGAAGCTTGTATAGGATACGTCTGGAAGCTAGACTGCTCGCACGGGACAGCTTTGGACTGATTCTACGATAGCCCCCCCACAAAGCTAGCGATTTTCTTTAACAAACTTTTCGTTGCAGCTCGATACGAGGGAGGGCGCTATGAAAAAGACATACTCACATATTGTCTTGTTTGCGAAGGACTATCGACTGATGACATCGGGGTGGCAAGGAGCACCGTATTTCAGGAGATACGGCCGGGAGTTGGTTTTGAAACCGGCGATTTCGTTAAAGAAAAGTTGGGGGGGCTACCGTAGAACGACTGTTTGTTAGAGGCAAGGTGAGGCACCCGTTTAGTACCCCATCTTTAGGGAAGAGTACAATCGAAACAAATCGAGTGCGCCGCGCAGCAGAGTAACCGCCCCCCCCTCTGTCAATGCACCTCGTCTCCCTATCTCATCCAACCAGAAGTAATGAAAAATACGAGAAAATACCCTTGTGCCTTGAATTGTGAGCTACTGCAAGAGAGAGAAGAACCTGTTCATTGGGTGACGGTAATTGCATTACAGATCTCCGGATTTAGTGAGGATCCGCCCCGCAACAACCACTTTCCCCACATTGGTATCGTCGGCAGCCTCTCTCTTCTTTGTCTCCTACGGACCTCTCAGCGTTCAAATGCCGTCTCATTCTGCTTCTGGGTCGCCCGCGTCCGTCAAGGGTGAGTTGAGTCAGGAGATGAGAAGGGTGTTCAGCGCACCCTCGCGCTCAACTTGGGGCGCACTCGTGCCCACACGCGTGCTATGGGGTCGTTTTCGGCTCCTGGCTCACCTGGGGACCGCTCTAGCGGTCCCGCCGAATAAGACGGAACGGGGGCGTCCACTAGGGGCGTTTCCCGGCTCTCCGTAGCTGAGGTCGCTCGTCGCGGTACGAGTTGTGTTGGCGCTGGAGAAAAGCGCTGAGGAATCGCACGCGGTAGATCGCATTCCCCGGGGCGTAAGCGTGGGGCCGATGACACACCGCGGCTCCCGCAGCGTACCGCACCCATTCGCGTACCTACCGAAAAAAACATGCCGTCTCCTCCCTCGGGTAGTCGTGTCCCGTCCCCTCCCCCTCTCGTTCTTTTCCCGGCTGTCGCTGTTCCCCGCCCGCGTGGTCGCTCTCACCTAGATGTGGTCTCCACTGCGTCAGCGGGAGCGCCGGTCCCTCCGGTACTCAAGCCGGCTGGACCGGGGAAGCGCCCTGCCGCTGTTTCTCCGGTACAGCCTACTGGCGGCCGGGTGAGTGGTGGAGACGAGCATGCCGAATTTTTGTTTAGGGAGTCTCATGCTGAGCACGATGCTGCCCTTTCACACCGCATGACGGGACTCTCCCTCGAGGAGAAAATTTTAGCCATGGGACTCTCTCTAGCTCATGTTAATTTGACCGCGTCCACGGTCGCCGGGGAGGGTGGCAGGATTGTCCGCGTTGCCGACCTCCCGCGCCGTGGGGGCCACTGGGTCGAACCTGTGCGCCCTACTGCGGATGTGTGATCGGACGAGCTGTTTGCCCGCAAGCTGCACGATCAATTACAATCAGAGTTAAAAAAGGAGCAGGAACTAGAAGAGGAAAGTAGCGCCAATTTAGCTATTTCTTTGTCCCATAACGACTCCGACACGATGTCCCCCGATTCTTCCCCGTTACCTGGCCGGCGTGTACCTTTAGCGTCGCAAAACCCTTACGCCGCTCTTTTGTCTGCCGATTACCCTCCGCCCCCCGCTCTAGTTGCTATACAAGGTGAGTCATCCGGGGCGATATCCGATAAGCCACTGCCCTCGGATTTTATTCTGACTCTTCAGGCGGCGGCTGGGCGTCCGGTTGGCGCTGGTAAGCCGGTCTCGCGTCCGCACCTGCCAGTACGGTGGATGTGGTTCACGCTCGCGCTCTCGAAGAGAGTGCGGAGGGTGAGTTGCGGCGCCTGCGCAGCAAGCGTGACGTTGCGCAACGCGCTGCGGCTCAGGCTGCAGCAATGAACCTCCAAGTCCAAGAGCAGAAATCTCTGCCCTCTAGTGCTGCAGCCCGTCGCGAGTTGGTGGAGTTGGCGTCGAAACCCGCCAGCGACCGCGCTGCTGCAGAGGCAGCTCGTGCAGCTCAAGAAGCTGCATCGGCAGCCTCTGCGTCGGCACCCTCTACGGCTGCGGCGGTCGCTGTGACCACTGCCTCTGTTCCTGTTGTAGCGGGTCCGGGAGCACCTGCAGCCGTACCCGAATACGCTCTGATGCAGCGGCTAGCCTTGTTTAACAAGGTGAAGGAGGCTTCCCCAGATTTGTCGGATGAGTCCATCGTTTACTGGTGGATGGGCACATGCGGCAGTTGTTTCCGCAGCCGCCTAGTGTCCAGGCTTCGCCTGTTATGCCGCTTCCGCCCCCGCCTGTTCCAGTGGCTCCGGCGCCGATCCGTCTGCTCAGCTCCTGCTGTTGCCGCTGCCGGAACCTCTGCCTTAAGGTGGTTTATTTGTGCCGCAAGGCCCTCTAAGCCGATACGGGCCGGGGATTGATGCAGGTGGTGCTGCCAAACACTAGCCGGCTTTACGGGTGCGTGGACGAAAAAGGTGCGGGGATTCCGGGGTGGAGGATGGTGTTTGCGGGGATGATATTGGGTTGGGTAGGGTTGAACGTAGTGGTGTACATCAGAAAGAGAGTAATTGAGCAGGGGAGAACTGTTCTGGGTTGGGTGTTGGCGGGGGACTAGCCCCTGAATCGGTTTCTATGCCCGCGGATGCTGCGCCTGTTGGTGCAGATGCTTAATCTGCTCTGGTAGTTAACCGTGAAACCGACCCTTCTCCTCCTGCTGCTACTCCCGCTATCAAGCAGGAGAAGAGCCCGCCCGATCTGACCGAAATGCTTTCAACTTCGACCAGGTTGCGTCTATAGCTGAAACATATGCCAACATGAGCACGCAAGTATTCATGCCCGTGGTGTCACCCCCGTTTGATGCCAATCATAATGCGGCAGATCAAGTGCAATTACCTCCGCGGTTGGAGAATCTGTCGCTGTATGAGGGTGGCTCGTGAGGATTCGCACCCTACTAATTGGGTACGGGGCTGGGAAACCTGTCTGAAACGCCATGTGTCCCTTGCTGTTCGCAACACTGACCCGCAGGCCACTAAAGAAAAAGGCATGATCGATGACTCGTTTGCCCATGGCGGTCGTATGTTGGATGCCAAGCAACCGGATCCAGTGGTGTTGGAGCACGTAATCCGCGCATTATGCCGAGATTTGAGCAATGTTACTCCTGCTCGCATCATTCAAGCGTTGCGAAATCTCACAGTTGAGGTTGGAACTCCGTTTTATGATTTCTGGGGTCAGATGCGTTTGTTGGTTTCACATGTGAATTGTGTCGGACAGGTAGCTCCTGATGAGGGGGCTATTCAGGTAGCGGTTAAGACATGTATCGACGATCAGTACGCCAGTCTTGGTGCTCAGATACTTGCCAACAGGAATTTGAGAGCTCTGCCTTTGGACAGCGTTGACGAATTGATGCGTGTTTTAGAAGACCTATCTCTCAATGATACGAGGGCGTCCGTTTCATCTCGGGGTCTAGGGGTCTTTTTTTTTTCACATCAGCATACGGGACACCGTGGTAGACAGCACGCCGGGGTGATGTCGGTAGCGTCAGACGGTTTTTTGTGAACCACGATGATTTTGGCCACGTATGTACAGTAGGGAAAGACCGCCACAGTTCAATATCATGAAGAAGAAAATTACGAGGTCAGGGAGAGGGTGATGTGACGACCGAGGGACAAGAGAAGACGGTGACGTTGACAACACTGACATTTGAGAGGTGGAGTTGTGGGCGGAGTACCGCCAAATCTAAGATAGAACGCTAAAGTGGGAGGCACCCACTCCCCTCCCTAACACCAACACCCCATATCAAAAGGTAGATTGCCCCCTCCACCTCTACGCCGTTTACAGCACAGGCATAGCCAGACGGTTCTGGTCATGCTTAAGCTGTTTGCGACGCAGGGACCCTCGGAAGAGTGGTGTTCTTGCTGGTGTTGTTGCTATATTGCCCGCTTCGCTTCAACGTGTTTCTTGAACTCCTGCGAAAAAGTTGCACTCGCAGCCTTCCACCTCTAGTCGGTCGGCCAGCACCTCGTTCTGGGATTGCTACAGCTTCATTCGGGCTCCCCGCAATGGCAGTGAAGTCCAGGACCTGCCGGGTTCTCCTTTTCGAGATACCAAGGTGGCGAAAGGCTTAACGATGGTGTCCTGGCAGACATCCTGCTAACGGCGCGAACAGATCGAACAGCAAGGAGGATACAGGGGATGGCGACGCGAGGGGTTGTCTGTCACTGAAAACTCAACGCTATCATAACGCCGCTACCCGAAGTGGCAACGGAATAAAGGCAGGCAGTCTACATTGACTCCAAAAAACGACGCACAAATGCAGCTCCCTACAGAGCAGCTGGTGGTCAACCGTCCATGGTTCTCGGTGCTCAGCGGCGCGGCCTACCGGTGCCATCTGTTGCGTCAAGGTGGTCGTCCCTGCCACCGCACCCTCCAGATGTAGCGAAAAAAATGCCAACCCCACACTGGTCTCACTAACAATCCGCGCAGCCGCTAGCCCAGAAAAAAATCCACGGCATGTGGTATCTATCTTCTTCAATCCCACCATTGGAAAGTGGGGTCTAACCCTACCACCAGGCTGTATATCCAGAAAATTGTCTATCAGCATTGAGTGTAAACCCCTAGCAAACGCTAGCAACTCCGGATTCGTGCCCCTGCGCCGTCGTTGGAACTACTGGGGAACTTAGCGTCGACAACGATCCTTGAGAGGGGTGGCCAAAACTAAGAGTTCACCGCGGCTGATTTGGACGCAGAGCGAGTGGCTGTAATTGAATTACGAGCGAAAGCGACCCATAAATAGTGCTGCCTACTTGGTACATTGCAACTCTCCGTTGTGCTTAGCACGCCCCCCTCCCGCATAGATAGTCTATATGTGCGTATCGTACTGTTTTGCAAAATATGAAGACATCATACGCGCGATGGCACGCAAACAATAGTTTTCGACGATACTGACTGCACCCAGGTGAGTTGAGTAATGAATTGGCGATATCCAAAGATCCCAACCATACCCAAGTCGTGTTTTTGTTGCGGTCGTGACAGTGAGCCAGTTATTATAGTCAATGCGGTCAAACTTTGTGTGGCGCCGTACAACAGTATAGCCCCAATGATCTACGAAGCAATCGAGCCGCCCTGTCCAAGATATTTCTTCGTGTTGTATATCCATTGTTATGCAGCCCCACCCCGCTCGGCGCAAGCACGTCTAAACTCACCTTGATGAGATAAAATGGAAGACCATATCCAATAGGCCAGGGTCTTCCGCACCCGGCTTAATTTGGTCGGGCGCTCCAACTGAGACTCGCAGTCTGGGGCGCTGGAAATTTGGATGATAGGAAGACCAATTTTGGGGACGCGCGATAAGCAGCAGGGTGATATTTCCGCTAACCGGTCATGGCATACGAGGCAAGCAATCGTTTGCAATCCCAGGTACACGAACGAAACAAGGAAAAAAAAGGCGCCTGAGACGCAACCTCATTGTACTCGCTCAAATGGTTCGCACTCCAAGGGCAATCTTTATCTTTGTCACCTGTGATTAAATCAGTGTTTTTGAAGTAAATTGATACTCAACCCCGACACGATATATCACACGCCGGAGGGTTTGAAACTTACCAACACAACCTAACGCATCACTGTGCTTGCTAGGACAGAACGACTGCGCGAAGTAAACTTTTCGTGCGGCCCAACGGGCGTCTTCTGCCTTGACTCGCTGCCTTGTCATATCAAAACAAGGGGCTGCCGGAAGGATTCAACCACAAAAAAGTAGAAAACATCAAGGGGTCAACGGCGGTATGCTCATCAATGCATATTTCACACTGACGGGTCGGTTTTGGATTCAAGCACCAAAATTGAAAACTGAACGTAGACGTTTATTACATGGGCAGAGCACATGAACATTTACAACTGACACCCACCGCATCGCCCTCCCCGGGAATGCTATGCATGGTTTTGCGCCGATGTCGTCCGTCACGGCTCTGAGCCCCACTCTACGAACAGGCGCATGATTGGTGCGCATGGTGACCTTCACGCCCACCGCGCAACGTCCTAAAATAGTGGTAGGGAACAGCATCACCAGGTCACACGTCAGCAGCTAGAAACAGTCTGGACGCCATTACGCCAATGCTGTACATCTGAGGAGGGGAAGAACGTGAAAGGATGTGAGGTATGGGATGGAAACAAGTTCAAGAGATGAACGTCCACGGTAGAACGTGACGCGCATATCACGCCTTGAGGTGCACGATGCTCAAGCCTGAACGAGACATACACGAATCGTCCCTCCGCGCCATCTACTCGATAACCAGTCAACCTCACCTTAACGCGGCGGAATCCTTTCCCCTTGTCCGCGTCTCTCACTCCTGCCAAAGGCCGTATTGTGCTCCCGATGGATGCTTCGGCGTTGACTAACCCATCGATCTATGAGCACCTTTTTTTCAAGAAGCAAGGGCGAAGAGAGAAACGGTGTTGTACAGATGCTGCTGACTCCTGACTTGAGGTTCCTACCTCCCAGAGTACAGTACCTGTGCACTTGACAACCTGTGTACTTGGCCAATCTGTGTAAGTGTACATAAGTATACGGCGACAGTTGCTCGGCGATACAACCAGCAGGACACCGTAAACAACAGCAACAACATCCTCAACAGCTAGCGGAACCGACACAGCTACTACTGATACTGTACAGCATTAACCCCAGCTTTTGCTGCGGGTACTGCTGCTCCATGTGACAGTTGATGTTTCCATGCCTATCACTGCTGTTGATATTTCACACCTGATAAAACAGTGTATCGACTACGTGCGCGGTTTGCATTGTTAACTGTAGCTTATATCAACAAATATAGTGTGGTACTCGGGGTATTACGGGATGTACGGTAGCCCAGGAATAATGTATGGAAAGTCTGTTGGCTATAGCGAACAAGACATTGCGAGGTATCCGCTATAGTGAGAATTGTTGCATTGTGGCCAGTTGATGGACAGTGTATTTGTGGTTCAGGGAGGTACAGGGGATTATGGCTCGTGGGCGAGCGTGGTGGGGAGCAGCTTGTGCCTCCCTCCATCTCACTCTTCTCTACACCCACCTCTCCCCGTCTTCTCTCCGTTTTCGCTTGGGTACTGCTGTAATATTCAAGACATGAACACCATATTTTTCATCTCGGGCATACTGCAGAGGGCAGTACTTTGACTAAGCACACAGTTCGGGGCTGTTGTTGCTACTCCGTCTCCTGAACATCACTGTCATTGATTGCGTTAACGAAACGTTCGAGCTTGACGGTTGTTGATCTGAGATGGGGGACCACGAGACCATAGAAGATTTGAAGGAGCAGCTCTCTTCGCAGGCAGGGCTCTTCGAGGAAAGGCTGTCGACGACCGAGGAGAGTCGGGAGAACACTGGCGGACTGCAAGCGGCGCCCACCGGTGGAGACCTGCCCTCATCAGGTGTAGATATTTCAGAGGGTAGCAGTCAATCCATTCGACCTAAGGAGACCAGTAGCATCAAATCGGCTGTTCCCAAATTAAACCGTAGTGGTGTGGAATACCGTCTGTGGAAGCGACGTTTTGAAGGCTATGCAATCACTAGCGGTTGCATGCAAGCCTTCACGACTGTGACTGATATGATGGTAGGTGATCCATCTGTGACGTCCCGTTTTTTGCTAGACCAAGGATTTACTGAAATTAGCGTGAAGAGATCCCGATTAGCTTGGACTTGCATAGCGGAGAGTATTACCGCCCGCGAGTTGTTGAGCAGGGTGTTCGACACTAATTCTCCTAGTGTAGCTTGGCGTATGCTCAATGACTGGTCCTTGCCGAAAACACTGGCTGAGAAGTCTAAGTGGAAACGACAGTTCAAAGATCTGGTCATGGAGAAGAAGGAAGAACCGATGAAGAAGGAAGAACCGATGAGATTTTTCGCGCGTGTAGACAAGATTATCGGCGTTTTGGTATCCCTGGGAGTGCAGTTACCTACAGAGGATGTGAACCTCAAAATCGTAGAAGTTCTCACTGACGACTACGAGTTTGAGCAGCGTACCATATTGTACAGAGATAACATCACCCGGGCCGAGATAAATGCTATAGTCAGGTAAAGACACACAATCATGTCAAGAGGTGCGAGCACCAAAGTTCGAAATGTAGGACAAGCCCTAATTATTGCGAACAAGCCTGGCCGCCGAAATCGTAAGCAGGAATGTAGTGGAAAGGGTGGCCGAGCTGGTAAGGGCGTTTCCGATGAGGTTGTTGCAGACAAGAACAACAACAGCAGCAGTACGAAGGTTGGGAAGTACGACGACATGCGAAACAAGTGTCACCGATGCTTGGAGCCAGGCCATCGGTGGTTCAACTGCACCGTGCACGTCATCCCTGCCGCAAAGAAGTCGCAAAACGACTCTGGTGAGATTATAGGGTGTTTGTCGATTGATATGCTTGGTGCGAGAGATGCGGTAGGGGAGCGCGAGCAGAGTACGGATGGTACAGAGAAATGGATAGCTGATAGTGGAGCGACCTTTTACATTACTAGATCAGCTGACTTACTCCGTGACGTGCAGCCTTCCGAGGACAAGGTTAGGATTGGCAATGACACCCGGGTAGATGTTGAGGGTTACCGGTCGCTGACTGTAGTTTTCCCGAACAAGGCAGAAGGTACCACTGTAATGCTAGACGAAGTGGCATACGCACCTAGCTTGGCTATCAACCTTTTTCTTTTAATGGCTGCGCACACACGAGGAGTAGGTTTCGCAAGTAAGTGACGATAAGGATATGAACGTGACCCTAGCGGATGGGCGTCTTAAGTTTTGGAGTGACGGATCTGGATACTGTAACTATGGTGGAAGAATTGATCTCGACGACGACTACATCCCCTTTCCCCTGTTGGTTCCAGAACCAATCGAGAACGTCGTGCAACCTGCTCACCCCATTGCCTTGGAGTTTCCTATTGAAGCCCCCGGCAGTGTTAACTCGTGTGAGACTGAATGACGCAGTGGTTTGGCCTTCTTGCACGAGAGCCCCATGCAACCTGCCCATGCTATTCCCCTGGCGTGCCCTGTGATAGCCCCCGGCAGCGCTAACTTGCATGATACTACTGAAGAAATCAACGTCTTCCACTGCGTACACGGCCATGCAAACGAGTTTTGTTGAGAGAGACTGCACAATCCCTACAAGTAGAGCTACCCGGTAGGTTAAGACCGTGCACTGGGTGTTCCATGGCCAAGGGGTATCGTAAGCCGATCGCTAACAGTACGAAATCACGCGCCCCAAATAAGCTACCTGGTAGGAAGAGTTTTCTTGGATCTCAGTGGCCGTAAGAGTATTCCTTCGTTGCTTGGTAAGAAATACGTCATGATAGCGAATGACCCCTTTACCAGGTACGCATGCGTATGCTTTCTCGAGCGTAAGTCCGATGTTGCTGACGCTTCAGGAAGTTTTTGGTTGACGTGCGTGGGGATGGTGTGCCGTCAGAAGTAGAGAGAGTACGGTCTGATAACGGAGGAGAGTTCTTCGGGGGAAGTTCGGGGACGTGTGCATGCAGTATTACGTAAAACAGGAACTCACCAACGCGAAGAGTCCGGAGCTAAACGGCGTTGCCGAGAGAGCTCTGGGTGTCATCCAGAACGCGGCACTTGCCGCGCGCATCCAAGCTCCCATCTTTTTCCCTCACGTCGAATTGCCACCGTCGGAGACCCACTGGGCCGAGGCAGTACACTGGGCGTGCGAAGCCTTGAACCGCACCGCAACCACGGCCAACCCGGGCAGCAAGTCGCCGTACGAGATGTGGCATGGTAAGCCAGCACCCGCATCACCGCACCCGTTTTTTCGTCCGGGATATTGCCGCTGGAACCGTTCATTGAAGTCGTTTCCCAGGTGCGAGAGTAGCTTCTGCCTCGGGCCGGGCATCGACCACCCACATGATTCATTGCGGATGCTGACGTGGGCGAACAAGGTGGTGAAAACAAAGGGACGTCACCTGGGAGGCACCACCGGTCATGGAAGTGCCGCCGATGCAACTGCAGCAACTGGCATCGCCGGAGCTGGCAGGGTGCCAGAGCTGGGAGGGGCGTCAGTACAGGGAGGGGCATCGGAGCTGAGAGAAACGGCTGAGTCGGGAGGGCTAGATGATTACGATTCTGGCCCGGCGACTCGATTGCCGATGCTGGGGAGAGGAACCCCCCATCAACCTCGAGTGGCTTCTCTGGCGGGGAGTGTGGGCAATGTCGGTCAAGGTGAGCGGGGTTCTGTTGACGGTGGTAATCTGCCGGCCCCCGACGCTATAACGGCCCCGTCAGGTGATTATTTGTCGTCGGTAAGGAGTGAATCGTCTATCGACGGAGAAAACCCGGATGACGCGTCATCATCGGACGGCAATGATCCGGTTACTACGATGACGCGGACTGCGGCGCGCCAACTTGAATCGCACCTGGTTGGATCTGGAGATGGAGACCAGCTGGGACGGACTAGAGCGCAGACGCGAGCGCTCAATCAAGATGCAGCAAGCCTGATGAGTGCGTTTGGGCCCGATGAAGGGGGCAAACGAATCCATGGGCTATTAACGGTACAGGAGGTTACCTGTAAGCCGGGCGAGTTGCCTAAATGTCTCGTCCGGGGAGCGGGGCCGGAGTGTTGGTTTGTACTTGTATCAAAGCCTGATTGGGATATTTTCATGTGGTTTGTGAAACCGTAACGCATCTTCGGAGATGCGGCGGGACCAGGTTGGTTCCCCGAGAGATAATCATAAAAAAAATGCATGTGGTCTCCAATCTCTCATGATTGGGGCCACCACGTGGCTGGGGAGGAAAAGCCCCTCAGCCGCACTTCGAAACTCTACTCTACTTCTTTTCCCAGCTCGATGGCTCTCCGGATCACGTGACTTCTGTCTCCGTGAGTGACCCAGCCATGGACCTACCACCCGTGTACGTGGATGGTCAAATATACTACTATTTAAGGATCGATCCAGATATCTCGTGCACAGGGTGACCGAAAGGATGAAGACGTCATTCGCCGGCCTCACGCTAGAGCAGCATATAGGCTACATCAGGAAAGCCAACATGGAAGCACCCACATAAATCGAAATGTGCAAAGTCCGCGCCACAGCAGCAAGAACCTTAAGGGCTTGGAAAGCCCAAAGGACGCAAACCGCAACAAGGCAAGTTCCCATGATGTCCAAGGATCAGCGCCGGGCCAGGAAAGACGTAGGACCCGCGCGTTCCAGACACAGGGACGCTTTGAGAGCATGGAGGCGCTTGGGGGTCTTGCTATGTGGTGGCACGAGTAGCAGCTCACAAAACAGGCGTTTTGGACGGCCGGACTATTCGATGAAATAGAGGGGGACATTCTGGAGGCAAGAGATATTGCTTTTGTTACGGGTTATTCAGATGACAAGGAGGCGGGGGCGGTAGGACAGGAGCGTCTGCCGCCGGGGCCACCGTCGCCACCGCCACAATCGACACCGCCGCTGCAGCTTCTCCCACCCGCGAAGGAAGCGAAACAGCTCCCGCTTGAACAAAACGGAGCAAAGGAGGAAAAGCGAGTTTTTTTTTGGAAGAGCTGGGAGACGTGGATGACGAGCAATGGTGGAACAACGTGGTGGTATCTGAGCTGGGGGTGGTGGAAAAGCAGCAGCAGGGATCACCGCCGTCAGACTGGCTTGACGAAGACGATGATACCGGTGGAGAACAGCCGATATCGTCGCCGCCGGGGGAAGCATTATCGGGTACACATCTGACGTTCTGGTATCGGGCCGTCGTTGACGGTATGCACCGTAAGGCCGGCGACGCGCAACGTGGGCGGATATTTCAGACGGTGGCGCAGGAAGGTGGAGAACAGGAGAGTACGAGAAGGCTTGGTGGTGGATTGGGGTTCAGCGTCTTCGCGGGGCCTGGGGAGGAGAATGGAGGCGGAGAAGTCCCTGTCCGCTACGAGAGCGTCAACGCGAGAAAGAGAAGATCGTCGCCTGCCGCAAGAGCACGTGCTCAAAAAGGCACGCACTGCTTTCATCATTTTTGTTTTTCAGATTCGGGGTGGTTCCGTTCTTGGTTTGGTATTACAATTGGTATTACAGGACACCCTGACTAGGACATGTGCTTCTTTAACTAACGCTGAAAGCCAGCATTCATCATACCCACAAACTCTATCTGTTCAAGACAAAAAAGTTATTTCTCAAATTGAATTTCTCACGAAGCATCCTACCAGCAATGTACGTCAATCAATAAATATCAACTTTACATACCAGGTATTACATTCTTGCATCCTAACTTTGAAAATACGTAACACCAACATTGTAAGAGTGCCCGATTTAAGAGCACAACAGCAGCAGTATTATGCTTACTAGCTACTGGGGTTGAGCACACAGCAATGCCTCATAATATACCAACGCATGTTTAGAGCTTGGTATGGACAAAACCAGAGCGAAACTGATTGGACAAAATTGAATGCTGGCTTCCAGAGTTAGTTGAAGAAGCGCGTATCATAATCTGGGTGTCCTGTAATACCAACGCATGTTGAGAGCTTGGTATGGAAAAAACCAGAGCAAAACTGATTGAAAAAATGTGGCCTGACTCCGGAGTGGACGAGTTATATCTTAGCTGATTTTATTTGTTGGAAAATGAAATAACAGTTGAATGCGATGCTCTTCCACTTTGTTTCAATTCGAGGATTCTACTGTCGAGTTTGCATTAAATATTAATCTAGGATATGATGTACATTATCGTGATAGTTTTCACGAGCAGGAGGGATGTAGGATTCACTATGACATGCAGGATTCACTACGTGCTGGATGGCATGCTATCAGTATCGAACTCGCGTCTGTGTTGATTGATACTAATATTTATACTTTTTTAGTTCTGCCTGGGGCATGCTGAAAACGGGAGTATCTATATTTTCACCAGAATTTTACTTGATCGAAGGTCTGGAAGCATACTACTCGTATTGATTGTTTTTGAGTGTTGAATGACGAAGTTTGATATTTATATCTTGGTTTTTCGGTATTAAAAAAAAACGGTTGATGGAGGACTTGGAGTATATTAATTTGGGGGAACCATATTGATTTTTTTTTGCATTGAATTTTGCTTGGCGTTTTGAATGGGCGTTATCATGACTGTGTTACAAGCAGGGGGAATGTTCGTTTGTGCTTGTATCAAAGTCTGATTGGGATATTATTCGTGGTTTGTGAAACCGTAACGCATCTTCGGAGATGCGCCCGAACCAGGTTGGTCTCCCGAGAGACAATAATAAAAAAATTGTATGTCGTCTCCAATCTCTCATGATTGGGGCCACCACGTGGCTGGGGAGGAAAAGCCTCTCAGCCGCACTTCGAAACTCTACTCTACTTCTCTTCCCAGCTCGATGGCTCTCCGGATCACGCGACTTCTGTCTCCGTGAGTGACCCAGCCATGGACCTACCACCCGTGTACGTGGATGGTCAAATACGGAGCCTGTTTCGTACCCTGCGGCGTGCTCTTCGGAGTACTCCGACGTGTGGATGGAGGCAATGTCGAAGGAGGTCGATGGGCTCGTGGCGGCCGGAACCTTTGCGGAAGTGACTGAAATTCCTGGGGGATGCAATATCGTAGATGCCAAGCGGCTATACAAGCGGAAAGGTGATTCGCATGGTATGGTTGATAGGGCAAAGGCCCGTATGGTAGCTATGGAGTACAGCTACGTAGGTAGAGGGGGTAGACTACTTGGAAACGTTTACCCCTACGGCCTCCGCAAGTTCTAACAGGTTGGTAGCGGCCATGGCGTGTAAGCTAGACTGGGACCTGAGGCACTTAGATGTAGAGCAGGCATTCATTCAGTCGGAGTTGGACACCGATATCTACTTTCGTCTTCCCTCCGGTTGTGGATCAGTATCTAGCAAGGTAGTTCTCCTCAACAAGACCCTTTATGGCCTGAAGCAGAGTGGTCGAGCATGGTATCAGCTGATGATGTCGTCACCTCTGGTGGAGTGTGGTTTCGAGCAATGCTTGGTTGATCCCTGTGTATTTCGTCTGATGGTTGCTGGTGACGTTGTGGCGAGGTTGGTCTTTCATGTGGACGACATCAAGATCGCAGCTACTGAGAAGGTGACTGAGGTGGAAGTTAGTGCCCTCAATCAGAGATTTCCCACCAACCATCTCGGGGAGGTAGAGTGGTACATGGGCAGTGAGTACAAGAGGGATCGGGAGAAAGGTACTTTGGAGATTTCTCAGACTCAGTTCATTCAGAGCGTGATAAATAGCTTTGGGGTTTCGAAATCCAGCGCCATCCCCGTAACCCCTTCCTTAGACATCAGGCACGTAATCGAGGAGGAGACAGTGGTGGATGTCCCGTTCCGCGAGATCGTGGGGAGCCTGATGTAGATCGCAACCCAGACAAGGCCCGATATCGCGAACGCAGTTCGGGCAGTCGCTCGGTTTTGTCATGATCCCAAGCCGATTCACTACAAGGCGGCACAGAAGATACTCGAGTATCTGAATGCCACGTCAGATTCGGGCTTGACTTTCAGAAGGGATATTGACTTGGAATTGGAGCACATGGAGTTTGATTTAGAGACGTACGTAGACGCGGACTACGCCCACAAGGCGGAGGACAGGCGTTCCGTTTCTGGTGTAGCTGTTTTCTACGGGGTTACGCTAGTGTGTCACTTTATCTACCACTAAGGCAGAGTACGAAGCTACGGCAGATGGGGTCAATGAGGCCCTATATGTGAGGGGTATAATGGCATTTCTCATGCCCGGTCTGGAGCCGATGAGCATCAGCGTGTACGAAGACAACCTGCTCTGCAGGTCACGCCTCGGGATGGGCATGTAGAACACGTGTGCAAAAATTCAGGTTCTATCTCTCAAAAACGGCGTGGAGACTTAGAATTTTGTGCGTAAAAATTAGTGAGATATGCTATTTCCTTCGAATGACTTGGTTTTAGTGTTGGATCTAGTTTTTCGCTAGATTCTGTTTGATAGGCCGGTCAGATCTTCTAATTTTTTGCTCAAAAAAATTCCACAGGCATGCGTTGGAGTACGTCCAACCGTATCGTTCAAAATGCGGCGCAATTTGTTTTTTCGCCCCCGCTGGGAAAAAGCCTGGACATCATTGAAAACATCGAAGGCCTGTAATATTGGTCGATACGAGCTTCGCTCGTAGAGACGGACCGAAGCCGGTAAAGCAAAAACACGGCCATGTGACCCTCTTCCACTGGCCATGCATGGGGGTCACTATAGATGATACCGAATATTCACTCTTTGACTAGATATGGCGAGCGGTATTCGCGGGGGAAAGAATTTGATTTTTTCGCTTGAACCAGCCTGTAGCGACCTACAAGATGTGGTCGTGCTGTCATATGTGCGCTCGACGGTCGTAAGCACTCTGTACGCCGATTTGGTGCGATCTATGTGATATACACACTTGTTTAATTAATCGTGCTCCAGGTACCAGTACGTGTCATCCTAGGACCTGTAGGATACTATGTACGATCTGTACGTGCGTCACAGCCCACTAATCCGTACGATCCAGGCCCAGATCGTGATCTGTCCGCCGTGTATAGATTTGTTTTCGGGGGGTACTGTGCGCTTGGCTTTGATCGCCTTCGATAGATCTAATCCGTTGAAAGCGGCCACGATCGCCGGTAGAACAAAGGGACAACAAAAAAAAAAAGAAAAAACTGGTTTCAATGCACGCGCTGGCGGACCTCTCTCTCTCTCAACGCATTTTTGGCATAGCAGTACCGACCCGCCGATAAGAAGACCGAAGAGTACCGACCCGCCGATAAGAAGACCGAAGAAATCGCTCTAGGATGGATTTCTTACTTAAGAAAGATAATGTCCTACACTAGCTTCAGCACAACGGCCGCCGACTTTCTTGTTTTCTCTGTCATTTTTAGGCTAAGTTTATTTGGGAGGCTCTTCGTGGCATGACGGGGCCCGGCAGCTTATACCGAGAATGTTTTCCAACCACGCGATTTCGGTGTTACGAACGTTTTTCTTTCTGTCGCGCTCTGCTAAGCGTTTGATGCACAGGCTGGCTGCTGTTAAAGATCACACAAAATAATCTTGGCGCACGTTCACAAGTTGGGCGTAGCAGGCAAACCCCTACTGATAAATCTATGTGCGTCATAGTTCATATCGACACACCCCTGGCCAACATGAATAATGAGCTGTGTGGGACACAGATCATGTTGCCGGCTGAGAGTCGGAACGAGTCGGCATGATCTCGCACGTGTTTTCCTGGGTTTAAGCTGTACCGGCAAAAAGCTGCGACGTGGGGGTTATGTTTCGCAGTGGCTCGGGCGGTGGCTCGGGGTCGCTGGCGCGAATTCCCCCCCTGTTCGTTGAGTCCTTAGGCCTTCGTGCTGCGTTAATCTTGCGAAATGAGTCTGGAACGTGGCATGGTTATCCACGTCGCGCCCAAGCAGATCGCCTTAAGGGTGTTCTCGGCGACTACAGGGTCACTCCGGCTACTGGCTCAAACACGTTTTGTGAAAAAAGTGGGTATATCATTACACCAGATAGATCCTGGAAAACATCAGGGTCGTTCTACGGTAGCCCCCCCCCCCCCAATTATCTCTAACGAAATCGCCGGTTTCGAAACCAAGCTCCCGGTCGTATCTCCTGAAATTCAGTGTCCCTCGACACCCCGAGGTCGTCGATCGTTAGACCTTTGCACACAAGAAAATACTTAGTATGTGGATACTTTTCTTTCAATAGCATCCTTCCTTGTGTTGAGCAGCCATGAAAACGTTCGATAAAGAAAAAGTCGCTATTTTTATTTTTTGGGGGGGGGGGGCTATCGTAGAATCAGTTATCATCACAACGCCAGATGAAGGATCTAGGTTGCGTAGATCGTGGTGCGAAGAGGGCCGGCTCATCCTCGTGAAGCGCATGAAACAACGCCTGCCAGGAGACGATGAGGGGACACTCTCGCTAGAAAATCATCACGCCGTGTTCCTCGACCCTCGAAGCGTGGCGGGCTTTTCCCGTTGTGCGGACGGAGAGCTGGGGTGGTGAGGTTATCACCCGATGGCCAAACGATCGTGTATACATCAAATCACGTTCCTGTGGAGCATCCATGCACACATCCAGCAAGGAGATAAGTACATCAATGAACTTCCAACAAAAATAACGCCTACCAGGTATTTGCTATCGGAACTCCCTACGATCGTCAAACCGTTGTCATCGCAGTGTCCTGACTCAATCACAATTAACACGCCGCAACGGAGATGACGGGCTACCACGACCGCCCAGGCTGCGGTCTCCATCTTCCCCACCGGATATCCCCCAGTCGCATGCGTGGCTCTGTACCTCGCTAAAAGACAGATTTAATCCGGTTTTTGGTGGCACAGCGTAACAAACCTATTACACAGCGGCGGTGCATATTGCGCGAAACGGGGTAACCACTCACTCGCCGCGAAGTCTTCTGCGAAGAGACGTTCGTCCCGAAAAGAAAATGAAGTTCTAAAAGGAACGAGTACAATACTACTGCAGCCTTTGATCTGACTTTTGCGCGTACTTCTTTGGTCGATGTGTGTGGCGGCAATGGGCAGCAGCATTTCTTTTTTCAAATACCTGCCGTCCCTGGATCTCCTGTATAGGACACGCCGGGGAGATAATCCATTAGCAATTTTCCCTTCTGGTTGATTGGGTTGGGACTAGGGTTAGACTTAGGGTTAGGGATAGGGTTAGAGCTGAGTTGTACCCGTATTGTGCACAGCACCTGGTAGAGACTTTCAACGAAAGTTTCGAACAGGAGGTTGTTCATGTACCTTCCACAGGTTTTGATCGGCGCGGCAGTAAAACGGACGCGGCGTGGAAAAATTCCTGCAGTGCCTGGATCTCTCCGAGGACACGTCGGGGATACCGAGACGTCTCTCTTCCGTCGCGTAGGACCGTGCCTCCCCGCCCCATTCCGGAAAACAGGAGACAATCGACCGGGCTCCTTTACTTTCATGGCCGTGCCGCTACTCCGCGAAAACATTTTTCACGTGTATGATGCCCGCGAGAGGGTATCGGGGGGGAGAGCAGAGGAGCGTAGAGGAAAAACACGTGGCTGTCGGTCAATTGGAAGCGCCTAAACGCGTGATTGCGGATGCTGTCAATTAATTGTTTCATGACCGCGCCGCCTCTCCGCGATAGCTTTTCACGTGTATAATGTTCACGAGAGTGTACCGGGGGGGGGTAACGGCCGAGGGGATTAGAAGAAGGTACGAGTACAAAGCTGTCGATTACATGGGGTTGTTGCTTTTGGGCGCTGTCGATAAGTTGGAACTGTCTAGTACACAACGGAAACCGGTTGCTGTCAATTAGTGGGAATTACCCGGAAAACTGATACCGTAGGTGGGTCAAACTAGTCGCCTCCTCTGTGCGCCTTACGCCAATCAAGATCCGGGTGATTTACGCATAACTCAAGTTTTCTTTAAAAACCTTACGCGTGTAAAGGTACTTGCCCGCCCCATGAGCGTAGAGTGTCAGCAAACCCTTCGGCTGCGGGGTTATTCTCATTGTGGTATATTGGAAAATATAAAAAGGTTACCTGATAAATGGGCACCGTCACTATGGAACCATAGCCAACGCTGACTGTGATGCGGTGGACATGGTGCACATATAACAAAGGTACAATCCGGGGTTCGTCTGGCTGTCTACCCTGGACGCTGGATTTAACCCTGAGAGTCTGTCGTTTCACACGGACGGGCCGATGCGCTCGAGCGGAACTATGTGGTTCTTCTTGACTTTGTGCGGGTGGAGCACAGCTAACAGCTATCTGCCACGCAGTCCCGTTTGCGGACTCGCCACACACCTCAAAATAAGCTACCACAGAGATAGCTCGGCAGGGCCGCAAGGTCACAGGGGGGCTTGTAGGAGGACCTAACAGGGCTACCTACCATGCTCTTCAGCTCGCGGACTCGCCACGCCCTCAGCATGGCTGATCGCAGCGAATAGAACTAATGGTCGCTTCGATTTCCGAGTTGGTGATAACTATAGCTTAATGGCAACCCAAGCTCGACACAGTGCGGCCTGGCGTTTCACAGTACAATACAAGTCCCCCAGGAAGGCGGTGGCGTGCGAGAGCACTATGACCGCCTTATAGAGAGAAGACCCCTTGTTCACTCTAGGTTATGAGTGAAGTTTCCCAGTCACGCCAGGCAATTTTGACCGCCTTACATCGGGATACCGCATTACGCAGACCGCAGTAATGGGTGATACCCTACTGTAAACAATACCGTAGGACACCAGGGTGACGCGAAGGTTTCCTTACCTCTCGATGGCATACGCTCCAGGGCCGTCCCAGCCCTCCGTGGCGACCGCCGGCTGGAACACCGTCTCCGGCTGCAAAAACATCCACAACTTGAGTTCCCGCGGCAGCAGCAGTAGCAGGGGAGAACGCGCAAACAGCAGCGGGGGGGATGGAGTGCTGCCCATTGATGGCCATTTTTTTTTTGGGGGGGGGGTCACTTTCAGAGCTACCCTACGTAGTATTTGCCATTTAGTTTATTTATTCATTTTCCGGTTTCGCGAAATCCACCGCCGCCATGGGGTTTGCTTGCTTGTTTGTTTGTTTGTTACGCGACGCCCATAAAAAATAGTGTTAGCTTCGTTCTCGAGCAAGGTTAGAGGTAGCCACCCGTCCGAGTGCCCCCCAGCGGGCACGGAAATAGACGGTGGCGTAACGTAACATAGCTCAGCTTAACATTTCCCCTACTATGTATGGCCTTGGTCTGCTGCAGCTTTCGTTAAGGATTGCACGTGGTAGCTCATCACCGGGTAAATATTTCACTACTTCATGTTGTTCTTCTGGCGGATTCATGAATTGCGTCAGCTGTGATCTATGCGTGTAACCACTATTGGTTTTGTTTGTGTGTGTGTTTTCCCTGGGGTATTCCTCCACTCCAGAGTGACTTGAGCCTGTCCTGTGACAGGGACTTGATTTTGCGAGTTAATGTGAGAACAACAACTATATAGAGCCGCGTTGTTTGGCGTACTGCCATTTTTCTCTCGATCATGTACAAAAAAAACCCGATATCGTGCCGCGTAACATAGCAGTGCAAGCAAATAAAACCGATTTTTCCTGCTCTCTACTAACGGAACGCGAAGTTTAGGTCTATTGTAACATTTGTCTAGCCTCTGATTTCACGAAATGCCATTACCAGGTAACAATCAATATCGTCGTGTATACAGTCGAGTTTTAGTCTTGCTGTCATAATTTCGAGATTGCCGGCAGAACGTTATCGTTGCCGCGCATCAAAGCAACGCGCGGCCAAATAAACGCGCCTTCTCCCCACCTTTTTGGTGTGTTTTTTACGATCACCGGTTCCCGCACCGTCCGCACGACCTCTGTTCATCGCCCTTGAGCTCCTGATTCCCCCTACAACCCCTCCCCGCCATCGTCGGCCTCGCAATCTCTCCCCTCGTCGTCTTCCCGTACCAACGCTCAATGAAGTCCGCTTACGGGTACCTCCGGAAACCGCCGCACATTCGTCCGACCATGGGGTATGCACCCCGAGGACCTTTCCCGAAAAACAGGGGATGCTCTGTTTGGATCGCGCACGGAAATTCCTCTCGGTCGGCCCCATTTCCGCCCCGACGGTGCCTTTAAGCCGCCTTTATTTCCCGTAACATTAGCCTCCCCCCGTCTTCCGTAGATGCCTTGTTGCCGGTCTGGGTCGTGCCTTTATCCTCTCCGCTGTCTGTGGCGGCTGGGGCTGCGGAGTCATGACTGACAGCATCGGTGGAGCCGTCGGTGATGTAGATGCTATCGATAATGTCCGGGTCGTCGGGTCTATCGTCCCATTCGTACGCGCCGGGTTCGTCCCACCCGCGCGTCTCGCGCTGTGGATCGTAGCAGACGATGCGGGGCTGGCCACGGGACAAAACATGTGAAACGAAAAACGGGAAAATAAACAGGCAAAACAAAATGGACAGGTACGCAACAAAGACGGGCAAATATGTAATTCAAACGGAAAAAAAATGGAACAATAGTGGACCAATATGCGACCAAAACGGACGTATGCAAAAAAAGCGGACAAGCAGGGCTGAAACCACTGGTTCCGTCGGTAATGTGGATGCTATCGGTAATGTCGGTTTTGTCGGGGTCTATCGTTCCATTCGCACTCGTCGGGCCCGTCCCACCCGCGACTATTACGCTGTGGGCCGTAGCAGACTATACGGGGACTGGCAACGGACAAAAACATGCAACGAAAATGGACAAATAAATATTCAACAATAGAAGACAAACATGCAACTCAAACGGATCACCATGAAACAAAACGGACAAATATGCAACAAAAACGAAAAAATGTGCGACAAAGACAATAAAAAGCGCTGGCACCATTAGCGCCGTCAGTCATATTGGTGCTGTCGGCAACATCGGTTTTCGTCAGGTCTTTCGTCCCATTCGTGTGCCCCGGGCCCGTTCCACCCACCTGTTTCGCCTTGTGGGCTTTAGAACACAATGACAAGGCCGGCAACGGACTAAAACACGAGGCAAACAACGAACAAATAACTGCTGTGCAACCTAAATGGATACATATGCAACAAACATATGGATAAATACCTAAAAGATGAACATGCATGAAATAAGAACCGACAAGTACTCATCAAATTGCGGTCGTCGAGGTTTGGTCAAAGATCTAGAATGTTGTCATAGAGAATAGTTGCAAAGGGGCAGCGGATGCGAACCATACCATACCTTACTATACCATACAATATAATACCGGGCCACACCACACCACACCACACCATAGTTTTTTATCACTGTGTCACCTGTTTAGACTGGAAGGCGACGGCGTGGCGAATAGGAGACGACCAAACTTCCGACGAAAGGCCGGAAGACCTTCATCTCCTTTCGACCAGTCTACGTATCTACGGAGACACGGGCAGGGGGACGGGGAGGGGGAGAGGTGAAATTACAGCACATTACACATGGCCGCAGTCCTTACGTTAGGCCATACTGGGGGGGGGGTGTACTCATTACGATGCATGGTCGTGGTGCGCAGACTACAATGCCGGGATGGAGCTCGTCGCATAGACCTTCGCATCCATACGTGTGGAGTAGTGTTTCCGGCAGCAAACGCTAAGAGAGAAAGCTACGTTAGCATACGTGTTTTCTGCTATAATAAAACCTCTCTTATGTCGGGTTACCCACTATAACACACCTTTGGGGGAATATCAGCGACTCGAGCTCGCCCGGTAGAGCGTCCAGATCGTTTCTCCGCGCAATAGCCGCGTCGAGCGCGTCGGAAGGTACTCTTACCCCGAGGAACATACGCCCTCCATTATTTACCGCAGCTGCCCTGCCAAACGTCCTGCGGGACAGACCGCGTTTCCTGCCATATTTGCCCTCGCGAGGGCTGGCCTGTGCAGGCTGCGCGCATGAACACCATATTTTCATGTTAAACCCCTGAAGAGGCGTGTTGCGATAGAGATGGCACCTTTCTTTTTGGCGCAAAAATCTTTTTCTGAATGACAGGGGCTTCTTAGCCCGAAAATCGCCTAAAATTCAACATTTTTTATTTTTTAATGTTTTTTTTTTTGTTGTTGTACGTCTATGAATATACAGGCAAGCTATGGTGGATTTTATTTCACCGTCGGGTGCTCTGCGAAGCACTTTTGTTTTCCCCCGAATGAATGAGTTTTTCTGGAGAGGAAAACAGAGTTTTCCTAAGTGAGCGGCAACTCTGCTGTAGCATGTGTCAGAGGAAGATATATTGTCGAACAATAAAACGGACATTTTTGTGATTAGTTTTGCACCATCCAGACAATAACGGAACCGCCCGGGGCTTTCGCTTCGAGGTCACGGGATGCAGCAAGCGTGTCTGAAATTCAAACGAAGAGCGAAGCACGCACACAGAGGGTTTTACGCGCGAGGCAGAGATATGACACGATAACACTGCTGTTTGCCTACACAAACATCGCTTCCGTGCTCATGATGAGAATACGCACCCTCAGGACTCAGAACTGCTGCGGTGGCTTTGTTGAACTGATGGTTTCTGGATCACCACGGCCACCAAGACACTCCAGATTGATAAGTGCTGGACCAAAACGGCTACGAAGGCTCTTACGCAGTGTTAATCAGTCGTGGAACAATGAATTGTGGATCGTTGGTGATTATCGTCGATAACCTCAGCACCCACCGCGATAGCTCGAGCTTTAGCCTCAAGCGCCTCTCGCCAAGATTGCTCCGCTAACCCCCCGATTCTCGGTACGCGGGTCGACCTCGTCGTCGTCGCAGCTCCCGGAGGTCGTTCCGGAAAACCACCTTTCGACTGCGCGGCCTTTATTTTGGGGGGGGGGGGTTCGCATCGTGCGCAATCGTAGGCGAAAGATATTTCCCGAAAACCTTTTTTTATATAGCAAGCTCAACTACTATTTCATTTTTTTTTGCGACCACGCGCAGCGCACGATTTATTGTGAAGTCAAAATCCGACACAAGTAATGCACCCAATACTGTCAAATTCTTCTTTCACCCTACCCATTCCCTTTTTCAGGCGTGTACTCCTTTGAATACGCACTACCCCCCTTAACTACCTTGTAGGCATTGGTTTACGGAAGCGCTTTTGGATGAAAACAAATACGGCATCTGGTCGGTAACACACAGCTTATCCAATCTGTGTTCAGTGGCATGGGATGCTATATATAATAAAGCGATGCATTCCACAGCCGTCATATTCTGTCCCCCTCAAAAAAGGGTTTTATAGTTTCCGTGCACGGATAGATTAACATCACCCTGTTGACCCTGGCACAAGCTAGTTCTAATGTGAGTCGCCGACCTATATCCTTAATGAGGACACACAACCCGTAATACGCGCGATCGGAGTAACACACACAGCTTGCAAAAAAGAGGTTCGACGAAGTCTTCGATCTCACAGCTGGAGTGTTCTGCTATTTTCTTGTGTAATATAATATGGTTGAAGACATAGCAAGTGTTATTAGGCATAATAGACTATACCGGTGCATCGGTACGCAGTTTACCTCGTCTGGACTCTACTCGGATACGGAGGCAGAAACCCATACCAGGTCCCGTATATGAACTAATGCGAGGCGAGCCAGGTTGCTTTTGGTCGTACAGTCACCGGTACGCACGAGTACCCAAAATTTGATGCCGATATCAGGTGGACGTAGACGTGCACCTAGACTGCGTTTTCAGCCACTCCTGTTCGGTACTCGGTGTACACTAGTAGCATTTTAGCCTTTGTAAGGACGTCACGTTGGCAGGAGCATCAGCTAGCTAACTTGCCCCGCCTTCGCTAGTGACGAGGAACTTCCAACCCTCCTCATGCACAAAAATGCCCGTGTTGCATTGCGCTCGGAAACCTCACAAGTCCCAGCGCCAGCCTTTGCAGCTTGCGCATGCATGCCAGCATCGGATAACCGTTTTTGAACTCCAAAAACGTACCCCGCTCTAATTACAATGATTTTATCCCCAAGGCGGGAGCGCATTCACCCAACCAAGGGAAAGGTTAAAAATGCGAACCGAGCCAGGGCAGCCGTTGGGCTTGAATTCGACAATCGGGGGATGGCCCGGACAAACTGTTGGTCAGACAAGAGCAGACGGCCCAACGCGACGAAAGGGTGTCGACGCAAAAGCTATAAACCCTCCTCCCCGCCTCCTTCCCGATCGATCGAACCGCACGGCGGCCATAGGTGCTGCGAAACCCTCCAATTAAATACAACAAGTTTGGATAATTTCTTGTTGTAAAACGAGCGAATTCTAATGTAGTCTATACTTTACACCGCGCCTAAACATCGAGACCCCGTTTCGAGGTCGCCCCCAAACCCCTCCCGATACTATTTCGAAGTAAAATTGCCGCCCATAAATGTGTTTCCAGTTGAAAAAAGGAGTGAAGACGGAATGATGCGCGACCGCGGCCGCCGACCGAAACCAACGCACACAAATTTTCGACAGTTACACATCTCCTGCTGCACAAGCCTTTACGACGCTCACGTCAATAGTAACACAAACTGTATTTTTCTTCACGAGCGCAGTGACGATACGTCGTTCTTGTTGAAGCTTTGCGGTGATTTTCTGGGCGTCTTCCGCTCGCGCCTGCGATGCTCTCTCTGCCGCTTCCGCTCGACGATCCCTGGTCGGACTCGAGGCGTAGGAGCGCACGTGCACGCCTGGAAGCACTCCTCCACTACGATGGGCGCTAGATGCCAGGAAGACAGCGGACCTGTCGCAAGAGCGAGCGGAATCGATCGAGCGTTCATGAGAACATAAGATATTTAGAAGACGCGCAACCGGCCGTATCACAGACAGCTTGCAAGGTCGAGTCTCGGATCGACTGATCGAAAAAACTCAAAGCTGATGCATTTAAGTATGTTTTATAGAATTAAAAGGGCAGACGAGAGAAAGCGGTATACCGCCACCATTCCGCGCCACCGTGCGGCACAGCAGAATACACCCAAGGGTTTTGACCCCGATCCGCGACGCTGATTGGTCAACTCAGCATCGTACCGGTTTTTGACACCAAGTCCTCGAGGTACATCGTACCGCGGCTTCTCAGCTCGGCCGTCACCGCTTCCTGACACGACCCATGACGCTTTCTGTCGCAAAATACGCCATGCGGACCAACGTTTCCCAAGGCTCTTCACCCCCCATAGCCTTTCATTTTCCGACCGAATCTCAACCATGGACACAACGTCGTGTAGCATCCATAGAACGACGCTCTTTTTCATATTCCTTCATATTTCGGATCCCTTCAGACCAATCATTGCAACACCTCTTCCGCACAAAGTACGAACCGTTGCTCAATCATACATACATAGCTCACGCCATGCGTAGCTCGCACACCCCACGTACACGTATTGTAGTTGTTGTTGTTGTTGTTGTTGTTGTTGTTGTTGTTGTTGCTGTTGTTGCTGTTGTTGCTGTTGTTGTTGTTGTTGTTGTTGTTGTTGTTGTTGTTGTTGTTGTTGCTGTTGTTGCTGTTGTTGTTGTTGTTGCGGTTGTTGCTGTTGTTGCTGTAGTTGTTGTTGTTGCTGTAGTTGTTGTTGTTGTAGTTGTAGTTGTTCTCACATTAACTCGAATAATCAAGTCCGTGGTCATAGAACAAGCTCCAATATTGAGTTGGGTGTGGATGGATGGCGGGGAAAAGGCTGGGGCAAAGGGAAAAAAAGGGAGTGACGGTCCCGCTACACGCAAACGAGCCTGTTGGCCCACACATACACCCGATGCCGTCGGCTGTCCGCCTTGCGAGTTCGTACACCCATTATGTTGAAATCTGCGCAAGGAGAAGACACCACCACTTAAACTTGGTAGTCAAGAACTTGGGTACACTTGAGACGCCCGGAAAATATCCTACAATACACTAACCATGCCCTGAAACCTTTTAAACAAAAAGGAGGTTCTTGAGTGGTGGCACCATCTGTGTGGTCGTACACTGATGGTTGCTTATGTACGAAACAACGGCGTTCGACTATTGAAATGTGGTCCTTGAAAATATCAGGAATGTATTACATGAAGTCTTGTACATAGCCTTCTACATGCAGCCTCGTAGCCATGCAGTCAGTATACCGACACAGACATGGTCGGGTAAGTTTGTTTTAGCCGAAGGCACAAGAGGTATGGATGCATGCTCCGGCTTAGAAGCGTTTTGCCGAGGCGAGGAAGATGGGTTGTTGAGTGTAAAAAAGTGACATTCGTTGGGGGGCACATATCATAGGTATATCCATATCTCTGAAAGAGTCCGGAATATGAAGGAATACGAAAGCGCGTCGTTCTATGGGTGCTACATGACGTTGTGTCCATGGTTGAGATTCGGGCGGAAAATGAAAGGCTATGGTCCGTGAAGAGCCTGGGGCAAAGTCGGTCCGCATGGCGTATTTTTCGACAGAAAGCGTCATGGGTCGCGTCAGGAAGTAAGTGGTGACGGCCGAGTTGAGAAGCCGCGGTACGATGTAGCGTTAGAACATGGTGTCAAAAACCGGTACGAGGATGAGTTGACCAATCAGCGTCGCGGATCAGGGTCAAAAACCTATGTGTATTCTGCTGTACCGCACGGTGGCGCGGAATGGTGGCGGTGTTCCAATTTCTGTCGTCTGCCCAATTATTAACACTACATACGGGGTACATAATAGGCAGTGTGTGGAAGAGAGGAAAGGCTATGCGTTGGTGTGTTAAAAGAAAATGATGTTTTATATGAGGTTGTGCGGAGTGGATGTTATTTAAAGTTTCTACTACTACTGTTGGGCTGCTTAGAGCCGTTCTTATCGGAGACCTTTTATTGTCCTAAATTTCCTAAATTTCCTATGTTTCTACAAATATTTTTGAAATGTGTCTTAAAATACGGAGGCGTTCTGTCATCATTTGTGAAATTCTTTAGCCTGAAAAAATGTGGAAAAGATAACGACCACAATTTAGGAAATCCTGTCGTCGATTTCCATATTTCGAAGGCAGTGCTCCGACAAGCGCCGTGGCTCAACGCTGGGACCATCGGGTAGCTTAAACGTTGACCAGGGTGGTCCAACATTATGGCCGATGGAAGGAAGCGGCCTGGGCCTCCGTAGGACTCATCCTCGAGTCGGCCTAAACAACGATTCAGCCTTCCCAATTATCCAGACGCGAGGCGCAGAAACCTGAAGAAGGCTATCGCGGGTGTCCTGGTCGTGCTCGGCATGTTCCTGATACCAGGGAGGGGCTGCTGTCGGATGGCACGAATCTACTTGGCATAGTTGATTTCCTCTGCGGTCTTCCAGGATGTTCGCTCATGCTTGCTGTGTGACGACGCGCGTGACTGCTGGTGTGGGTGGTAGCGGTCTTGCTTTATGGTTCGGCTTTCAAAAAATCAGGGGAAAAAAAGACGAACAACCCCACGCTCGATAACAATGCAGACGTTTTTCATGGAAAACCTGGAAAAAAAGGAGGAAATTTAGGAAATTCACATCTCCGATAAGAGCGGCCCTTAACCCAGTAATGGGCACTAACGGGGGAAACGAGAGGTTTAGGTACTTGTGGCTACGCTGCGGCTGGCGCTAGAGACTAGGATGGCGGCGGACCTTCCTTCGCAAGCGAGCGAGATCGATCGAACGCAAACGAAAACAGGAGAGCGAGCGGGATCGATCGAGCCCAAAGTAAATAAGGGGAGGGGCCAGGAAGGCAGGTGACCTTTTTTCGCAAGCGAACGAGATCGATCGAGCACAAACAAAAAGAGGAAAGCGAGCGGCGTCGATCGACCCCAAAGACGAATATGAGGACAAGTCTCCTAGGTGCGCGGACAGGAGAGGAGATATTGTATATTACTGTGCAGGGACGATGCTAGTTACAAGCCTGATTTAACCTGTTGTGCTCCTTCAGCAATGTGAACTAAGAAGAAATTCCAACACTTGGTGAGGCATAGGTGTGCGGAGAGGAGGAAGAGAACTTCGCGCACCTGTATAGGCAAAATTATCGCGATAGGTAGGATAGAGGAGGAGAGGGTAAGCATTATGATAGTAGAAGAGGACGGGAGTGGAGTGATGTAGGTGCTTGGTCTGAACAAAAACAATATATACATTGCTGGGGACCGCCAGGCCGCTGGGGGAAAGAAGGAAGGAGCCGGAGGACAGCAGCCAATGACCTCAGGGTGGAACGCTGATGATGATGAGGATGGTTGTGACGAATATAATAGTCTACAGTAGTAGAGCCAACATGAAAAATGTAAACGGGGAAACGAAATTGGCAAAAGGTCGGCAGAGAGTCATGTCGGAGATGCTACTGAGCTGTACGGAAGGACGTTTGATTTCTATCGAGACGGCGTCTACGTTACATTGTCAGAGCGCAAAAATAATTACAATAAAAGTAGTAATAATAGCTATTTTATGGAGGGGTTTTATATTGCATTATCATTATATTTGCCCGCTGACCCTGTGCAGCGTGAAAACATTAGACTATGTGTCAATCACAAATAAAAGACTTTTGCATGAAAATAGTAGGAGAGGAGAGAAGAGGTTGAGGTACTGAGAGGTTCAGGAACTTGGTTGGACAAACGGTGGGGAAGGCAGGGAGGGGGTTACGCGCAAGTTGGAGATATACTTCAAGGTACAAACAGTATGGGGGTTGGCGGCAGTTTTAGGGGTGCGACCGCCGACGAAATTGGAAACAATGCCATGACCTACGCTCCACGTCGGTCTTACGGTTGCTTTACATAGGTCGCCCCATTCTGGGTTTTCCGTCTTCCTCTATCCACCTTGTTATGGCCTTTATTTCACCGATCTGCTTTATTAATGAATTGCCCTATCTATCCTTGATGTTCAGGCCTCATATCGTGGTGTGGGGGAAGATATGGCCTCATGACATATTTGTTCCGAATAGCCGCATCTTCGACCCCATTTCTCGGTCTTTTCGAATGAACTTTGTCGTCACCCTCCGACCGTCTTGAGGTCTGCATATACGACTATTCAGGGTGAGCTAATGTATTAGAGTGTCAGTATTGCTGGCAAGATACGACCGGGAGCTGGTTTTGAAACCGGCGATTTCGTTAAAGACAAGTTGGGGGGGGCTACCGTAGAACGACTCTGTACCAGGTACCAGGTGTAATGCGGTGCTGTGACTACCAGGATATGCTGCCGTCGAAGCAAAAGATGGGTAGAGTGACGACACGTCGCTAAAGACGATCGCCGCCATCAAGTGCGATAGAGTGTCAGTATAGCTGGCAATAGATTCGGTAAGATAGAGCCCGCAGATTAATGGTCTATTGACCACAAGAAGATTCTCTTAAGCGGAATATTCTTGGTGTAGAAGATAACCCGTAGAAGCTAGGTAGCTTATACCACAAGAGCGTTCTCGGTAATGGAACGTTCCTCCTCTGGACAAGATAGATAGAGTAAGCGCGTTAAGCGCTCACGGGAATATTTGGAACGTTCCTCCTCTGGAGAAGATAGATAGATGTAAGTGCGTGAAGCGCTTATGGGAATATAGAACATCTAAGAGAACGCTCCTTGTACGCTCCATAGGTAAAGGTCCAGAAGAGAGCACATCAGCAATGCTGGGGTGAAGCGAACTCTGTGAGCCTCACCCCACCCCCATGCTCTCCCTCCTTCTCCTTTCCTGTCTCCTCGAGCTTCTCATAGCTCAACGCCAATAATGAGAACTCTACAAAGAAGAACCGGTGCTGTCTCCAAGCGAAGCTGATACCGCTGCGGCCCTTTCCTCAAACCTTCCGGCACCACGACTCTTCCATATTTGGCGTCGTCGGCAGGACTTGAACTCTCTTGTGGTATAAGCTAGCTAGATTATACGAGTTATCTTCTCCACTAAGAATATTTCGTTCAAGGGAATCTTCTTGTGGCCAAAAGACCATGACTCCGCGGGCTATCTTACCGAATCTATTGCCAGCTATACTGACACTCTATTACACTTGACGGCGGCGATCGTTTTTAGCGACGTGTCGTCACTCTACCCATCTTTTGCTCCCACGGCGCATGATATCCGGGTATAGTCACAGCACCGCATTACACCGAGTACCTGGTACAGAGTCGTTCTGCGGTAGCCCCCTCCCAATTTTTTTTTAACGAAATCGTCGGTTTCAAAACCAACTCCCGGTCGTATCTCCTGAAATACGGTGTCCCTCGACACCCTCCCCGACATCATCGATCGGTAGGCTTTTGCTCACACAAGAAAATACGTGGATACGTTGTTTTCAATGGCATCCTTCCTTGTGTCGAGCGGCCATGATTGATGATTGATGATGAAACGTTCGTTGAAGAAAATCGCTGATTTGGGGGAGGGGGTATCGCAGAGTAAGTCTACACGAAGAAGTGGAAATCAACATTTGGTGTTGTTTGTTGTTGCCTGTCCGATGCTGCGTTTTCTCGTGAACAGTTGTCACAAGTGAGGCAGTGGGCAGGATATGCGCGTATACAACTCTCGCACTCGTAAGCATTACATCATACACCCTGTTCGCTTTCCGTGCTCGTATCTGATACCTGACATGAGCCTGGTACACACTTCGAACACTCGCAATAGCTACCACACTCTTGCGTACTAGTATTATTGTTATTACCATTTTTGCCATCCATCCGACAATAAAGCGTATAGAAGACTTTCCGATGTAAATCGAACATCCTTCCAAAAAGCAGCAGTAGTACCTAATATGAAGTCGAATGATCGCACCATAAAGCACCATTGATTGGTATCTTCCGCCAACCATTTGCCCATCTCCTTTCCTAATTTCTTCTCCTTTTATCTACTATTTTCTTTCCCCCATAGACTATACTAAAAAACTAAAATACACTCCAGCTGTGAGATCGAATATTTTGTTGAAACTCATCTTTGCAAGATGTGTGTGATACTCCGATCGCGCGTATTACGGGTTGTGTGTCCTCATTAAGGACATACGTCGGCGCCTCCCCTTGCAACTACAGTGTAGCTATCAGGATCAACAGGGTGATGTTAGGCAGTCTCTGTGCGGAAACTATAAAATCCGTTTCTGAGGGGGACAAAATCTAACAGCTAGCTGTGGAAGGAAAAGCATCAGTTTATCAAGTGAATCCTGTAAGTCGAGTAACCGGTGACGGGAGGGCGGAGGTTTGAGGACGCGGGGGCCTGGTTTTGATCAAAAGGGGGACGGGGGGGGGTGAGGGGGGGGGGCACAGGTGGGGCAGGTCAATTTGTGCGTGGAAGCCATAAATCCTTCTTGTGGGGAAGGGGCGGGGGAGGTGGGGCGGGGGGGGGGGCGGGGGGGAAGGCTTCAGGCCGTATATATGTACGGGTTTGCTATACGCGTGGTGATAGGTCTAGGCGATGGTGCGGGTGGTGGAGAAGGAAGGAAGGGGCGTTGGGGCCGGGGGGGGTGGGAATTTCAGCAGTGGCATGTACGGCTCTAAAAAGATAGTGAGGTGATATCCAGGGCGTGGAAGTGTTTATTACCCTAGCGGATTTCGATATTAGGTTGGGCGTCCAAGCAAGAGAGAGCGAGGAAAAAATACAAAATGGGGGGGGGGAAGGGTTTTCGAGAGGTTTAGGTCACATACAATATAAAAAATACTCTCCAACTATGAGATCAAGATTTTGGTCGAAGCTCATCTTGGTAACATTGCGTGTGATACCCCGATCACGCGCATTAATCATATATGTAGGGGTTTGCTATACGCGCGGTTCTGGCTCTAGGCGATCGTGCGGGGTGTGGGGAAGGAGGGGACGTTAGAGGGGGGGGGGGGGATGAATGAAAGCTGCGTCATGGATGGCTAGAAAGATAATGACGTGATATCAATTGCGTAGAAGTGTTTACTACTCTGGCCGATTTCGGTTGTAAGTGAGGCGTTTGAACGAACTGGGCGGGGAACAAAAGGGGAGGGGGGGGGAGGAAAGCGGAGATGAGTTGGAGCTACGCATGGACGGCTAGAAGGATAATGAGATGATATCAGCTGGCTGGTATAGTGTTTACTACTCTGGTAGATTTTGGTTTTAGGTGGGGCGTTTGAACAACTAGAGGGATCGGAAGGGGGGGGGGGGGATTTCAATATGTGCGCGGAAATTATATAGCCTTAAAGGGGACGAATCTGACGGTTGTAGCAAGAAGACACCCCTTTATATCACCCGCCTGGTAATGTGTATTATTCTAGAAGGTTTGATGTTACATGTAGTATGCAACCCAGTTTTTAGGTGTAGTAAACAACGTGTTCGTAGTATGTCTATGTGATATATTTAGCATACCCCGCAATGAGGACACACAGCCCGTAATACGCGCGATCGGAGTAGTATCACACACAGCTTGCAAAGATGATTTTCGACAAAATCTTCGATCTCACAGCTGGACTTTGTTTTATTTTTATAATATAGTCTAGCAGTGTAGCAGAAGGTACAGTAAGAAACAGATGTGTTAACTCTTCTTCCCCAAACTTCGCCATGTAAGCTGGTACTACTGTACCCTACTACTACTAGTAATACTCGGTTTTTCCAGGCGCAAGTAATGAGACGTCTGCACCAGGTATAGACCTGGCATATCGTAGACTCCAGGTATAGATCTGGCACATCGTAGACTGACTCCCAATTTCACTTTTATATGTTTCTGGTGGAGGCATGAATTGCGTCAGCTGTGATATATTCGTGTACCATCTTGGGTTGTTTGTGTTTTTCCCTGGGGTATTCCTCAGCTCCAGAGTGACTGGAGCCTGTCCTGTGACCACGGACTTGATTATGCGAGTTAATGTGAGAACAACAACAACAACAACTACGACTGCTGTTTTTTAACACTTGGTAATCATGTACATGATGAGTATCGAAATACAATGTCATCTCGTAGACTATAGACTAGTCTAAGGTTTTAACTCGTGAAAACTTACTAAAACGAGCGACCGGTGTATCACGCAGCTTGCAAAGATGAGTACCGACCCTAAATTTATCGAACTCACCTGACGCGTGTTTTCTAGAAGATTTCTTCAAAATACTGCACAGCTACTACTACTACTACTACTACTGCTACTACTTCTTTACCAGGTATGTAAGGGATCGATGTATGATGGATGTATTCCCAATAATCTTTCGAAGCAAAAAAAAAAACAGAAACCCTAATAATAGTAATTTGACAACTGTCCTCACCCGGCAGCGCCTGGTTTTACCGCGCTGACGGAGAGGTACTCCGTGCTGTTGTACTTGAACCCAGGCGGTCCTCGATTCATCATAGCGGTCTTTCGACTGAATGTCTCCGTTGGGCGCTCGAATTTCCGCGCTCGCGGCGGGGCGTTAGCTTTCTCCGCACCATCCGTTTCAGATCTCAAGCACTACAACGCGAGACTCCGAAATCCTCCGAACGAAGTGCACCGTGATGCTCTTGGTTGCTGTAGCCGGCTGTTGTTGTGATGTTATCCTGTGGTGCGCAGGGTCCTTCCAGCCTATGGCAGCCACTCCACAGCCTACTTGAGACACGACACATGAAACCAAAGAAAGTAGCTGCTGTCCGCGCGTGGCATTGTTTCGCGCGATGTTGGGGGTTTTCATTATTTTCCTGTAATGTCATGAATAATGTGATTCGTGCCGTAGATTTTTACCCATACGCAGTACGTGAAAAAGAGGACAACGATCGTCAACAACAAAGTACAAATTATTGTATTAATAGTTGACAATGAAAATCAACAAGAAGAGATGGCCTGCGAAAAACCTTCAAGGTCACACGAGCAATACGAGAACACAAACACGATGTGCACACGTACACTAAAGCACACACAACACAGCACTGAGCACTCCCACAGGCCACAGTAGACAACACACAGCTTCAACAAGCAAGCCAAAACAAGCAAGCAAGCGAGTACCACAAGATTTTGTCCAGAAGCAAGCACCTGACCTGCTCCTGTTCTGTTGCCTGTTCCAGAGAAGATGCGCCGCATTTAAGATATCGAACAGAAACGAACGGCGGAACAAACGAGCCACCGAAAAGCAACAAAATTCAAAACTTCAATTCCTGGTGGTGGTGTCAACCTTAACCTTTGTCAAACTGCTGAGGGAAGTGACGCGCCAGTCACCCGAGACAGAAGCAAGCGAGAAGCAAGAACGATCTTCGCCTCCGTTCGCCTGGTGACGTTCTCACGCGTTCTTCGAAAGCCTTCGTACTCTGGTGACTCTCCCGCCCACAATTCTCCTCCTCTGGACAGTGCCACACAAAATACCCACCTGCACGTCTCTTCTTCGGATCGAGAAGGTGAGATGTTCCACGAGAAGATCGGGACGCATAGACGAGGGAAGAAGCATGGACTATTTGCTGCTGTGTTCTGTTGCGTCGTTGCATGGGCTCGGGCGACTTCTGTTCTGCTTGCTCTGCTGTTGGTGCTGCTGTGCTGTGTCAAATGCGCTATTAGACTAGATCTAGACTAATAGTCTCATGAACTGTTTTTTACCCCGCCCATCTCTTGAGTACGTAGTGTGCAGGAGGGCGGGAATTGTTCCTACCCTGGAACGTGTGCATTTTCGTTGGCATTGCTCCTGCTGCTGCTGCTGTTGCTGCCGCGTGCACCTCCATCCCGTGTCTTCGTCTGTTCTAATATTTTGTGCTCTCCTGCGTTCGTTGCTTGTTGAGAACAACAAACACCACGCAGCGCTGCTTGTTGAGAACAACAAACATGACGCACGAAGCACCAGCAGCAGCACCGATGATCATCATCATGAAGAGACCTCTGCCCATTACGACGCTTACTGCTCCTCCTCTTCGTCGTCGTCCTGCAGCTCCGGCAGCTTGCACCTCCTCCTGCTGCGCTCACCTCCTCTCCTCTCTTTTCTGTGTTCTGGTTTTTGTGCGTTCGTGGTTGTTCTCTAACAGCACCGACAATCACCATGAAGGGAGCATCAGCTATCGCGTTGATTGCCTCTATGGCAGGCGTGCATGCCTTCGTGGGGCCTTCGGTTGTGTCTCGCGCGAGGCCTGCCGCCTCCAGCAGCTCTGCCCTCAAGATGAGCGCCGACGCCGAGCGCAAACCACCCGGAGACGTCAAGCTCGACCAGGGAGTCATGGGCAGGTATGTAGACTAAGGACAATAGCACATTCGCATTTCGTATACGGAAAATAAATGCACACACAACGTGTTCGACGTACGAGTATTGTCTAGTCTAGGGTATTTGCACTATTTTATTTTTTCACTCCCGTTTTCGACGATCGATACAACACGTACTTGGTGGACAATGTTAGGCAGAGAGTCCGGCGGTGGCAGGCAGTTTCCTCCACACCTACAGTACAGTACCCGAATGGGTGCGTTGAACAGGATCCTCATAGTGCATACCGAGCACGGCAATCGACGTGGCTGATTTGGTTCATGCCCCAGGGAAGCTGCTGATTGGTGCGCACAGACTGGAGGGATAGCGGTCATGTACAAAACTTGCCAGATACCTGTAGATATTCCGCGCACAGACTGCCTAACATCACCCTGTTGACTTTATTTTTCCCCATCCGATCCGCCGGAGGATGAAAAAAAAATAAAAAATCACCCTGTTGACCCTGATAGCTACACTGCAGTAGTTGCAAGGGGAGTCGCCGACCTGTATCCTTAATGAGGACACACAACCCGTAATACGCGCGATCGGAGTATCACACACAGCTTGCAAAGATGAGTTTCGGCAAAATATTTGATCTTACAGCTGGAGTGTAACTTTCGTTTTCATAATATGCCTTTGGACCGATGTCGATGCAGTACCCGAATGGGTGCGTTGAACAGGATCCTCATAATGCATACCGAGCACGGCGATCGACGTGGCTGATTTGGTTCATGCCCCAGGGAAGCTGCTGATTGGTGTGCACAGACTGGAGGGATAGCGGTCATGCACACTTGCCGGATACCTTGTAGCTAGATGCCTTTGGACTGATATTGATGCTGGTGGTGGTGGTGGCGATGACGTGCCATGCTGAAGAACAACGTACCAGGGTATATTAAGTCGGACGGAAATTTAAATACCGTTTACATTTCATATTTAAATAAAAAATTTCATTATAATATCGTCTGTTTACAGTGCGTTTCACGTAAAAAGGGGCAACAAAAACCCGCGCGGTCCGGAACAACAAAGAATGGAAGGGATCTATGAATATGTTCGGCGACTTCGTGCGTAGGCAGCCCGCAGAACAAAACCAAACGTGTCTAGACTATACATTTCATACAGAGACAGAAAACGCGATTGGGGCTTCTAAGGGGAAATATAATATGTCGCGCGAAGCATCGCCGAGCTGCTGTGGGGCAAAGGGTGCGATGCAAGGAGCTGCGCCGCACTCACGATGCATGATGGCACTTACTTGCTGTGCTGCTGCTCGTGGTATTGTTGGTCGCTTTGATGATGATATCGCGCTCGTCTTTTCGTTTGGTTACTATGTCGCTATGTTGCCTTTTGTTTTTTTTGTTTCACACACATTTACTTTCCAGCTTCTTGAAAAGCCGTGGTTACAGGTGTCGTCCCTTCTTCCCCCCGGTTCTTGCCTTCAATTTCTATCGCGCATAGGGTTCAGCAATCCCACTGCTCGTCGATTTTTCATCGAGTGTTGCTAACTCACGCTCTCGCGCTTTCCGCAAGTCAATATGTGCACAAAAAAAAAGTCCCCACGGATTTACACGAGAACGCACTCTGGGGGATTCGAACTCACGAAACTGACCTATACCAGGCTCGAGGATAACCTGATACGCAACCGGGGCGACCGGACAATACACATTTTGGTCCAAATGCCGAAACTATTGTACCCTTGCGGCACATCGTGCATGCTCTGACATGTCAGACAACATGCCATACTCATATAATACAACCGACTGCTCCTTCTCGGAACAACCGGCGAATGTCTGTCTCTCCCTCCCCTGGGGAGCCATGTTGTTGTTGTTGTTCTCACGTTAACTCTTGTCAAAATCCTACAGTCCGTGGTCACCCAAAGGTACATAATAATCAATCCAAGACGAGTAGAGGGCACACTTGCCGCGCCATGCATACACGAACACATCATCATATTCTACACACGCCTAGTGCAAACTCGAATAAATTGGTAGGGACTTTTTCTTGTGCACAAATTGACTCGCGGAAAGCGCCAGAGCGTGAGTTATTAACACTCGATGAAACATCGACGAGCAGTGGGATTGCTGAACCCTATGTGCGATAAACATTGAACGCAAGAACCGGGGGGGAGAGACGACACCTGTGACCACCGCTTGTCCAGAAGCTAGAAAGTAAAAGCGTGTAAAAAAAAAGAAGCAACAAAAAAAGCACAACCACAGCATAAACTAGTTGGAAATCAATTTTTGCCCTGTTCCGTTCTTCCTTCACCCGCCCCGACAACAACGGACAACCGACCACGCTCCCTGTCAGCACAACAGGCACACACATATCCCTCCCGCAGGGCAGCGCCCAAGACCCAGACCCAGTAGAGGGTATGCATGCCGTGCTGCACATGCCGCCGTACGATTAATGCACGAAGCACAAATCGCGTTGAAACTAATTTTGCCCTGCGAGCGTGCCACCCCTGCCCTCCTCTGCCCGACCCCGAACAACCGACCGCTCCCCCTCGGAACAACAGGTACATGGCCCTTGACCAGGGGTCCAAGGTCCAGGCCGAGTACGTCTGGCTGGGTGGGACCGGACAAGACCTGCGATGCAAGACCCGTACCCTAGATGCCAAGCCGACAGAGGTGGACCAACTCCCCCTGTGGAACTACGATGGATCCTCGTGCGGACAGGCACCCGGGGATGACTCGGAGGTCATGCTCCGCCCAGTCAAGATCTACCCGGTGGGTTTTTATATACAGTAGAGGGGTGGCATGTGTGTGTCTACGCTGTACTACTATCGTGCCGTGCTATGATACGAGCTATTACATACATACGCGTCATCATCCGTACATAGGTGGTTGGTGACTTACGTGTTTGGGGCTGTATTCGTGTGTTCAGTGTTTGCTGTGGGCGTTTTATGCGCGGTTTGCCTGTGCTTGGGGGCTGGCTGTGTGGTTACTTTTTTTTTCTAACATCTCTTGTCTATTAGCATGTTTGGCCTACCAAGTACCATTATCATAACACACCCGAGACACACCCAACAATATATCTTGTCGACAATAGATAGGCCTACAGAAATACCCCGCAATCAAACAGGGTACCAAAAAACGCAGTCCAATATCTACACGAGTGTAAAAGCCAGGGAGCCGTTTGTGGTGAAGTTATACATGATGGCACAGAACGCGCCCGCTCCCAAAATATAGAAACCCACCGTGGAGCGGTGTGTAATCTTCACAGTAAGCTGATATTTCATATTTCCACGCATCTACATCCAGCACAACCAGTCAGTGTCTGTGCCGATGCCTCCTGTGGTCACGCACTACGAGACAGAAGTACACAAATGTGTTGCAAATACAGCAAGGTGGTTTAGCCATACCAGCAACCGCAAGGAACACGCGGGCTGTAGTTATGTTTGTAACTAATAATTAGTTTTCGTATGAATGTATGTATGTAGGTATGTATGTAGGTAGGTATGTAGGTATGTATGTATGTATGTATGTATGTATGTATGTATGTATGTATGTATGTATGTATGTTAAGGAATTAGTGGGGTCTTAGTCCGTTTGACCACTTGCAACTGGTTAACCAATAGCTTACCCAAACTAAGCCTTATAACACTCTCCCCCCCTGAAACGGCGGGATAGCAGGTCGGCCGGATATACGGGCGGACCTGTCAATATATCCAAGCCGTTTCATTCCCTGGGGTACCAGGAAGAGTATTTTTCAAGTTCGCCATGGGGAAATCTGAAAAAGTTCATTATGGTGGATGTGGGGATCGAACCCACGACCCAAAAACCCATGGTCTGTCGACGACGCCATTTGTTAAGGACTTAGTAGGGTATTAGTCCGTTTGACCACTTGCACAGGTTAACCAATAGCTTACCCAAACTAAGCCTTATAACATGTATGTATGTATGTATGTATGTATGTATGTATGTATGTATGTATGTATGTATGTATGTATGTATGTATGTATGTATGTATGTATGTATGTATGTATGTATGTATGTATGTATGTATGTATGTATGTATGTATGTATGTATGTATGTATGTATGTATGTATGTATGTATGTATGTATGTATGTATGTATGTATGTATGTATGTATGTATGTATGTATGTATGTATGTATGTATGTATGTATGTATGTATGTATGTATGTATGTATTATATGCATTGTTCAACTGTTACCGGTATGTACATCGTAGATGATCGGGGAGGATTCAGGACCGAGACAATGAAAAGGCGGAAGACCCTTCCTTTGGGAAGGCCTGACAAGTATCTGAATACGAACAACGTACTACTTGTGTGTAACCGAAACAACAAATGGATTAAACTTTCCGGGAGACGCATTTTCCTCGGCGCTTGCAGGCACGAGAAAAAAAAAAACACACACACACACACACTGAAAATCCACCCCTATTGCTGCGGTGTAGCCCATCGATACACATTTTTTTTACATTTCTCGTATCCATTCTGCACCTTGCGCACAGGAAAGAAAAAAAAATCACCTATATGATAGCCGAGTCGCCCAGTGATACTGCACATCATTGTTTGACATTTCTAACCATTGTTTGACGTTTCTGACCATTTCTTCCCTGTTATGTCGTCAGGGGACACTTCGACCGGAATTTCGCACCAGGTACAGTATGGGTTAGGTTAGGATTCGTTAGGCATGGTTAAAAAACAAAACGACGACGGACACAGTAGTGTGTGTGTGTTCTTCACATTAAACCGTTCTTCTACTCGTCGACATCCAGCACACCCAGTGTCCGTACTGATTCTTCACCCTAGAAAGATCAGCTCTGTGGTCACAAGCTACGACACAGAGATAATGCATCGTAATGCATTCGACAACGCAATGTCATGCCCTAGTACTGGGTACGACAGGCACAACATACATACGTCAGCAACAGAAATACATTGGAAGAGAGAATACGAAATAAACAAAAACAAAAACAAAAACAAAAACAAAATAATAATAAGAAAACATATAAAAACAAAGATGCAAATAAAACAAAAATGAAACAAACAAAATGAAGGAGAAATCGAAGAAACAACCCAACCGGAAAGGAGAGCCAAAGCTCGGAAAAGAAAGATAATAAAAATAAAATAAAATAGAGTAAAGTAAAACCAAAATAAGATAATCCGAACACGAGCCAAAAACCTGGACACGCAAGGAGGGAACAAAGGGGAAAAAAATACCCCAGAAAAAGACGAAAAGTGCTATGTACCTACTAGTCGGCCTGGTACCTTGCTACCCTGTCTGCCATCTCCTTCCTGCCTTCGTCCACCGCGGTCTCCCTTCTATTCCTCCTGTTGCCCCCCCTGCCCCCACTCCCTTGGACGGCTTTCCTTCTACTCCTCCTGTTTCCCCCCCTCCCCCCTTTGTGTTCTTCTCATTGAACCAAAATACCTTGTAAAAGAGAGAAACAACGAAAGAAACCAAGACAAAACAAATAAATAAATAAATAAATAAAAAGGGGAGCCAAAGCTCGGGAGATAGAAACATACCCCGAGCATGAGCCAAAATGGACATGCAAGGGGGAAAGAAAGGGAAAAAAATACCCCGGAAAAAAGGAAACAAGTAAAAGAAGGAAGACTGGGAGGGCCAAATAAAACAGGCTCGTCACCTACCCACCATGCAAGACTCCCTTCATAAGGATAAGAAGGGGAAAGAAAAAAAGAAAGAAAATAAATATGTAGTGGTTACCCTCGAATGCTGCTGATACTTTCAAATTGAACTGATTCTGGGATTACAATCTAACGTGGTCGTACAGTAGGACCTTAGAGTTTTTTATTTTTGCAGACATAAAAAACAAAGAAAAGGAACCAACAGCTGCTGAGAGCGCCTATTAATAATAATATTAATATTACAATAACAATGGCAGCGTCGGTAGTCGGTAGGGAGGTACATGGTGCCAATTGCATGGTGCAAGTCGACCGGAGAAAGCTTAATAATGTCCATTTTTTCTCTTAATTAGGTTTTGACTCGTGACAGCTTACTGAAAACGGGCGGCCGGTTCATCAGCAGCATGCAAAGATGAGTCGTATCGACCCTAGATTTGTCGAACTCACAGATGACACCGCTGACACAGCTGACACAGCTGACACAGGTGACAACGTTGTTGGAATATTTCTGTAAAATAATACTTACTTAGTAGCTGGAATCTTCTCGCGATAAACAACGAAGGCGCGTACCGTAGTGGGGACGGGGGGAGAAGAACAGCCTGCTTGGTGACCTTCGGACCTGAGTTACGTCTGGAGAGGGCGAAGGAGAAACGAGATGTGCGAAGATAATAGAAGGGGACGATAAAAAAAAAAAATGAAAACAACGAACCCCAACCCTACCAGAACCCTAAGCCCCGATCTAGCGCGAAAATCATATCGTAGGGGGCGGGATCAGGGTGTGTATGAACTATAAAATACAATGCTCTGGGTACGGGGTGCCTGTCTTATATACGTACAATTCGATGCGAATCGACGAGGGAAGAGAATGCTGAATTCTTCTCGCGATAAAGATGAAGGGGCGTTGTTATACCCTAGTGGGGAGGGGGGAGGAGGGAGCGCGAGAGTAAATGCGAGGATAATAATTGGGACGGGAAAAGAAGAAGAAAAAACGCCCCTGGGGGGTGTGTGTATTTTTTTTCGCCTGGCAAGAAGTAAACACGCACTTTTTACTTCTTACCACGCGAGGCAGTAACTATGGCCGTTGTTGCATATTGATTGTAGCGAGCAGGGTGGCGAAGACAGCCGTCGCTCTGTGGATCTAGCAGGGTTATGTCGTACCAAGTACGGCGGGGGGCGAATATGGACCATGACAGCAGTAAACCCGTCTTCCTTATTGCTCTTAACTGTCCATCTGTCTATGATGTGAGCCCAGTTTGTGATCACACAGCAGAGCTCGTCTCTCTCTCTGAGGCATCATCAGCACGGACACTGGTTGTGCCGGATGATGTAGATGGGTGAAAACATCAGCTCAACGTCAAGAACGCGCGCATAGGCTGGGTGACACAACTAACTGTCTCCATCTCCACTTGCGTTTCTGGTTGCTTGCCCCATTTCCAACTCCGAAAGTTTTCCTAAGCTAACTCCAAGTGATTTGCCCCCCCTGTCGGGACTGCGGTGCTAAAAGGGTTAAATATCGGGCTTCGTTTTCGTATTCGGTACGCTATGGGCACCACTACCTGTACTGCTGTCGTGAGAAACGGTGCGCAGGTGACAGATCTTGGGGTAAAGCTCCTGCCTCCTCCCTTTTTTTTCTTTTTTTTTCTCTCACACTTTTACTTTCCAGCTTCTGGACAAGCCGTGGTCACAGGTGTCGTCCATTCTCCCCCCCCGGTTCTTGCCTTCAATTTTTGTCGCGCATAGGGTTCAGCAATCCCGCTGCTCGTCGATTTTTCATCGAGTGTTGCTAACTCACGCTCTCGCGCTTTTCGCAAGTCAATTTGTGCACGAGAAAAAGTCCCAACGAATTTATACGAGTATGCACTCGGCGGGGCTCGAACTCACGAAACTGGCATATACCAGGCCTGAGGATAACTTGATACGCCACCGGGGCGACCGGTTGCCCTCGCGGTACGGTCATTCGAAACCCAACATGGTTGCTGCTCCTGGTGTTGGTTGGATGGCGTCACGTGCTGTGTGGCTAGTTGCTGGCTGGCAGTTGTTGTGCTTTTGTGTTATTCATTTTCTTTCTTTCACTGTGGTGTCACTCTGTTTGCATCTGTATTTCTGAAAAAAAAATTGCTCTTCGTTTGTTTTCCTTTCTTATTCATTCATTTTTTTTATTTATTTTTTCCCCCTATTTTTGGCTGCTAAAAATTCTGGCGTGCTGGCTTTTGCTGATTTTTTGGTTTTTACCCCCGTGCTCATTGCGCTTGGCTGCATGGCCAGATCGCCTTGCTGTATTTGGCGGTGTGCGCCTCTGTCTCGTGTTCTGTTTTATGGTGCATTAATACAATGATGTTTATCGAGCATGCCGGGTACGTTTCTTTACTGTGATCAACGTTCTATTAATAGATGCCCCCACTGCTCGTGGATAAGAATCGAAATTTTGACTCATTTACGTATTCTGTCATTCAGGCTGCTATGTTAGACTAATAATAATGATCGAGCTGTTAATAATCACGGATTACAGTACGCAACACATTCAGGCTGCTATGTTAGACTAATAATAATGATCGAGCTGTTATTAATCACGGATTACAGTACGCTACACATTTTTCTCCGCTTCTTGTCGTGAGTGTTGTCGACATCTTTTTTCTTGCTTTTTTGTTAATCCTCCTGCGGACGGGGGCAAAAAAAGCTCAACCTCACCACACTTCCACGTGTTTTCATGCAAGAACGTGTGTCCATCTAACCCAATTGTATTCGCAATCCAGCGCTAGCTGGCGTGCCCTTCAGTTCCCGTGTGGTAACGACAGCTCGAGCTGTCCCTACCGGCTCACAGCCCCGTGACTACTTCGTTAACTGTAAACTGTGGAGTGTACTCCAAACATCCCATCCGGTGACAATCCCGAATCCTTTGATGCGTGTTTATACCTATACCATATAGGACCCTTTCCGCGGTGGGGATAACATTCTGGTCCTGTGCGAGACGTGCCTGCCCACCGGCGAGCCCATCCCGTCCAACACTCGTGCCAAGGCTCGCGAGGCGTTCGAGGCCGCCCCCGGCCTTGAGCCGTGGTTCGGTATCGAGCAGGAGTACACCCTGTTCGACAAGGACATGGTGAGTGCGAGTCGCCATCGCCTGCGGCGGTACTCTTGGGGGTTCAAATCGTTTCGACCGCTTGTTCTGGCCCAGTTTAGTGTACAGCGAACAGACGAGTGCCTGGTAGGTAACAACACGGCGTGGACACGCGGCTAAGATACGATGGTGCGCGGGAGAAACGTTTTTCTTCTGTGATTGGGTTACGTGCTTGACTCACGATTCACATTCGGTCGCGAGGCAACGTCTTTTATTCAGCAGGTGCTGCTGCTATATGCTGCATATCATGACTGCACCGATCTATGATGACTGCACCGATCTAGCTGGGGGTGAGGGCGGGCGGGTTGGGTTCGTGCGTGCGTGCTTTGACTATGTTCACTCGTAGGATATCCAATCTACGATGCGCCCGTGCTGAACGCGTGTAAGTAGCTCAATTTTTAACTCCTCGAGGGGTCAACAGGCACAGCAGCAGCAATGGCAAAAATCCGCCGCCGGTAGATGACCAACGCCTTTAGGACTGCTCGTACTGCTGCTATTGTTTACCGGGTATGTCGTTGTAGTCTCCACCTTTACAGTGTACGACAACCCAACGCGAAAAAAATCGACCCAAAAAGACCCAACCCAACCCATCTCAACCCAACTCAGCCGAACCCAACCCAACCCAACCCAGTAACCAACCAGTAACCAACCCAGTAACTAGGCCGGTAACCACCCCGACCCGATAACTAACTAACCCAGGAACCAACCCCAATCGCCGACCCATTAATCAACACAAAACCAACGCAAAATCTAACCCAGCCCAACCCCAAAACCACCTTGACTCAATACACAAAATCAACCTGACCCAACCCCCTAGCCAACACCACCCAACGCACAAACCAACCTGACCCAACCCAACCCCAACCCCAACCCAACCCCAACCCAACCCCAACCCCACCCGAACCCGACCCCAGGCCTAACCTCACCCAACCCACAGACCAACCTGACCCAACCCCCAAACCAACCCGACCCCAACTAAACCCAAACCCAACCCCAACCTAACCCCAGGCCTAACCTCACTCATCGCACAAATCAACCTGACCCAACCCGACCCCAACCCAACCCCAACCCAACCCCAACCCAACCCCAACCCAACCCCAACCCAACCCAAGGCCCAACCCCACCTAACCCACAAACCAACCTGACCCAACCCCCAAACCAACCTACTCAACTCAAGAAACAATCTGGCCCAACTCCATCCCCAACCCTAACCCCAACCCCACCCGACTGACACTTCAGGTGACCCCTTTCGGCTGGCCTAAGGGGGGTGAGCCTGGGCCGCAGGGCCCTTACTACTGCTCCATCGGGTTCGAAAACGCCTACGGCCGCGGCGTAGCCGAGGCACACTACCGCGCGTGCATGTACTCCGAGATCCCCATCTCCGGCATCAACGGCGAGGTTATGCCGGGGCAGTGGGAGTACCAGGTAAATGTTTGGTGGTAAAAAATATTTTGACATAGTTTAAACTGCCGTTTTGTAGTGTGCTGCAGTAGATTCGTCGCGTGTACGGCGGGTCGTACGAAGTAATGTGCTTGATTGATTCGTATCACGAGTTGTAGTGGCAGAGTACGTATCCCGTGCATGTACTCTGAGGTCTCCATCTCACGCGTCAGCGGGGAGTTTATTACCGGAGTGTTGGAATACTATGTGGTAAGCCGTATCATTTTGTACTGTTACTGTTAAGACTGCCATCACACCATCAAGTAAGGTGTACCAGACACCGAACAGTGTTTCGTCTTTCGCCCTATCCAGCTACTGTATCCCAAACTGGTTGGTTTCTATAGCACCAGGTATATCATTTACGCCTTGGGTCTGTAACTTGTCGCCCACGTCACTCCTGAAAATACTTTTGTGGGACGTGTATACGAGAATGTGTACGCTGCCTTAAAGGCGGAGCTGTGGCGTTAACACAGATTTGGTGATTTCGGTCGTCAACTCTTCTCGCGCCGCGCTTTTTTAGATCGCATCTGCATCGCCCTTGCTTCCACCCGCACGGTTTGGTGTATGGTCTGGAACAGGTGGGCCCGGCTGTTGGCATCAACGGCGCGGACGACCTTGTGATGTCTCGCTTCCTGCTCCAGCGTGTGGCGGAAGACCTGCAGGTGGTGGTCTCTCTCGACCCAAAGGTGAAGGGAACCGAAAAAAAACTTGCATCCAAAATTGCAGAGATTTTTCACAGTCCATGACCCGACCCGTGGGTATCTCGCGGTTTGAGTCGGGTCGGGTCAGGCGGTGTTCGAAATCTCAGGGGTTGAGTCGGGTCGAGTCGAGTCGGATCGGGTCAGGAAGCTTTCTAATATCACCGATCGGGTCCGGTTGGTTCGGGTCGGGCCAGCCTGACCCGACCCGATCTGTGAAAAGCCCTGGATGTTTGCAACATTTAGCGCACGTTGAACAGATGATCTATCCCTACTCGATGATCTACATATTTAAGGGAAGATCTGTATGGTCTAGCTCATGTCACCCGCTGGGAGCCGTACGATCTGCATGATCTTGGCACGTGTTTCCTGGCATGTTTGTTTTAGAAACTGCACCCTTGAGCTTCGCGATATGGACCCGACCCCCCTTTTTTTGGAGCCGCAGACCGATTGCTTGTTACAAAACAACGTCAATTCCTCTTTGGGTGAGATGGCCCATTTTGCCGGGAAGTGACACAAGAACAAATAATACCATATTCAAGGTTTTTGGGGCTGACGCGGCCCGCTCAATGAAGCGAGTCCAAGACCTGCACACATAAGCAGCCGCCAGTAGGCAAGTGAAAACGACGCGCGTGGATAGACGAAAAACGAGCGAGTGCTAAAACACCACTGCTTGGGCGTAGCGGTACGCGTAAAACATCGGCTCGAAAAAGACGGCTACGAACATAAGATCACCACATCTTACAACGCCATGATAAAACCGTTATTGACCCTCGGGGATGCACAACGGCACGGAACCGTGCGTGCGATTGTAAACATTGTCACAAATGACCGCTAGTGGGCAGTGTGGAAGGGCGTGCGTGAGCGCAGATGAAGCCTGGAGCGAATGCCAAACACCACTGGAGACGGCAGCACATCACGCGGAAAAAAAACGTGGACAAGCACACCACCGTTTTGTTGCGTATATTATTCCAGCATACATGTCATGTTGGGAAGAAAGATACCATTGGCTACGTCCGGGACACAATCCGTGTTTTTTTTCATGGGAAGGAAGCCAACGATATCGCATGCAACAACCATTCACAGTGCTTTTAACGGGCCGGGTCAGGTCAGCCTGACCCGACCCGACCCAACCGATAAGCACTGAATACATCCTGACCCGACTCGTGAGATTTATAAGACCTCCTCACCCGGACCCGTCTCGACTTGACCTACCGAGTTTTTGTCAACCTCCTGAGCTGACCCGCAGGCCTGGACATGATCCGTGAAAAGCCTTGCTCTTTTTGTCTTTCGCGCGAACGCAGGCAACTGACTCCAACCAGCTCAAACGAGTTTGTAGGTTAGTAGTATATGTGATCACATACTATTTTTTTCGCGTAGCCATATCTAACAAGATGGAGAATCGCTTGTTGTTTTGGTTAACATATCCGAAAACGAAATGACGCATTTTTGTTTTTCCCGGCGTCGTCAGCCCATCCCGGGAGACTGGAACGGGGCCGGATGCCACACCAACTTCTCCACCGAGAAGATGCGCCAGGAGGGTGGCTTCAAACACATCAAAGAGGCCGTCAAGAAGCTCAAGGTCCGCCACCTGCAGCACATCAAGGTTTACGGCGAGGTGAGGCTGTGTTTTGTTCTATCCTGCCCTGTCCTGCCCTGTCCTGCCCTGTCCTGCCCTGTCCCGTCGTGTCCGTTCCCACCCGCCCACGCTGCGCGCTTTGTGCAAGCAACCTCTGCCTGTATGGTAAAAACCGAACGTGCCCCGTCCAGGCAGTGTAGAGATGCGAGCGAGGGTCTGTCCTGTTAGTACTACGGCCATGCATGATATTATGAGTACAACCTTCCACCTCCCAGGTCGCCCGGTCTCTCCCCGCGCCCGGCATCGCAACATCATTTTTTCGCGCGCAACGGTCCGCTCGATTCCTCCGAATTTGCTTTTTTTGTGTGTTTTCTTTTCATTACATTTTTTCCTTGGCTTTTCTTGCTTTTCTTTTCCTTTTTTGCTTGACAACCCGCTAAACCCGCCTTCCTCTCCCTCCCTCCCTCCGTCCCTCGCTCCCTCCTTCCCTCCCTCCCTCCCTCCCTCCCCCCTTTCCCTCCCACAGGGCAACGAGCGCCGTTTGACCGGAAAGCACGAGGCCCCTAAAATGGATATATTCTCATCCGGCGTGGCCGACCGAGGCGCATCCATCCGCATCCCCCGCGCCGCGGAGGCGGAACAGAAAGGTTACTTCGAGGACCGCCGCCCGTCGTCCAACATGGACCCCTACGTGGTGTGCGGCATGATCTTCGACACGGTGGGTCTCCCTTTTTTTTTGGTGATTTTTTTCTTTTTCGTGGTAATAGTGTTTTTTTTTTGGGGGGGGGGGGAACGGGGGGATTTACTCATGAGGAGGCCTTATCTAAAGCTCACGTGTGGGGGTTTGAAAGTGCACCGGGGTAGCTATAGACTTGGAATTTAATTGGACTGTTTTTTGCGTTGTCGATAGTAAGTTAACGGTCAATCACACGGATGTGTTGACCGCTCGTTGAGTGCTGATGTCCCGGTTGACTTGCAGTTCTCGCGCAACTGCCACCAACTTTTTTCTTGCCTAATACGTCTCTTTTCTTCTCCCCCTTGCCTTCCCTCCCTTTCTTTTTGCCCCCCTTCTCTTCCCCCTGGCTATCACCCTTTTCTTGCCTTGTTTTGCCTTGTCTTGCCCTGCCCTGCCCTGCCCTGCCATGCCCTGCCCTGCCCTGCCCTGCCCTGCCCTGCCCTGCCCTGCCCTGCCCTGCTCTGCCCTGCTCTGCCCTGCTCTGCCCTGCCTTGCCTTGTCTTGCCATGCCTTTCTTTGTCTTGTCCTCGTCTTCATCCACCTTCCGCAGTGCTGCGTGTGGGACGGCAAGTAAAACGCCTTTTTGCAGCTTTTAGCGGCATCATAGTCCCAGTTCCGTAGAAAACGAGGCAGGGAGGGGAGTACGAAAATCGAAAACGCTTTTTTAAGTTTCTCGCAATTTATATTCCCCCGTAGACGAAGTTCAGCGGGTCGAAGACGCAAGTAACATATTATTTTGGCATTTTTCGTGCTTGGATAAGTATCATTTGAGGTGAAGATAATGGATTTTGATCGCCAGTTACATACGCGGCGTATATCGCGTCGAGCCGTTTTGCTTTTTTGTCGGCACTTCTTTCTTCGGCTTTTTGGTCGTTGCGTGCCCCAGCAGCGGGCGTCCATGTGATTTGGAAGTGGAGACATAAATGGCGGAAGTGCGTGCGTTCGTTTTGCACGTGATGTGGTACAATGGTTTGGTTCCTGCCCTTTTTCCCCGTCGTCACTAGAGAAAATGTCATTTGACATCTAAACGGCGTGAGGTATTAGAACAGGGCCGGTGGAGGGGGGGGGGGGGGGTGCGGGGGGGTTCGCGTGCCTGAGCAGAGGTCCTTGAAAAAAGAACAGGGCCGGGGGTGGGGTGGGGGGGGGGGTGCGGGGGGGTTCGCGTACCAGAGCAGAAGTCCTCGAAATGTGTTCAATTTAGAGAGAATGGGGAAGAACGCAGCAAATGGGCGATTTTGATGGGAAATTTTGTGGTTATGGTGGCTGGCAGGCAAACCGCTAGACATAGGTAAGGCGTTCCCTTCCAGGTTTCTTTCGCTGTAGCTTTCATGGTGCCAGGTGTACGAAGAGACATAAGTCAGAAAGCCAAGTTGCTTTCGTTGCTGAGCGGAGCTTTCATGTTAAGCAAAAGGGCACCGGGTGTGAATCTAGAGAGGAGGAAAAGAAAAACAGCAAATGGGGAATTTTGGTGGCAAATTTTGGCTTACGGTGGCAGGCAGGCAGACGGATAGACACAAGAAAGGCGTTTCCGTCCAGGTTGCTTTCGCTGTTGGTTTCATGGTATGATACAAGGTATGCAGCATACATAAGTAAGGCGTATCCTTCCAGGTTTCTTTCGATACTTAGTGGAGCTTTCATGGTATACAACAGGGCACCGGGTGTTCATCTAGAGAGGAGGAGGAAGAAAATAACAGAAAACAGGAATCGGGGGATTTTGGTGGCAAATTTTGGCTTATGGTGGCAGGCAGACAGACCTACAGACATAACTAAGGCTTTTACGTCCAGGTTGCTTTCATTACTGGTTGGAGCTTTCGTGGGTACCAGGTGTACAACATGGCACCGGGTGTTGTATGCGTAGTCGGTGGAATTTTTACGTGCGGCTATGATTGCAAGAGGCATCTCTGGATGACGTCACGTGGTCACGCCATGCACGGGGACATTACTTTCTGTCCATGGACTTTTTCGCCGTAGATGACATAACCGCAGCTTTGGTAGTGGTCATTTTTCTTACCACATTAGCCCTTCGTTTTTTAGATTCGGAGGTACACATTTCACACACGTTCGATGCGGCAGCAGAGAGAGAATGGTGCGCGAGTTGACATGCCTTCCGTGCATGCCCAAAATTCACAACGGCATCCACTCCTCTCTTCTCCATCTCGCGTGATGATGGTGTGGTTTGTACTAAGTTTGGTATCTTCGTTGCTGGTGCTCGCTAGTATATTAATAATTATTCATTCTCCGGTGTGCTTCTTGCTGGTTGGGTCCACTCTTATAAAGGTAAATCGGCGCCAGACAAAATGACGAGACTCTTGGAGCTCGAATTTTGAGGCCTTGGGAGAGAGTGAGGGGTCCAACAGGATAGCAGCAAAGCAGGAGCTATCGTAGCTAGCTAAGGCTGCTGTACAATTCATCATGGTGCCTTTTAGTGCAAAATGAGTATTAACATATGCATTTAACAGGGCACGTTCTTTAGTTTTTCATGAAACGTGAAGGCTTCCAATTTGGAGGCAACGGCGTTTGTATTTTTCCTTTCTTCGACGGGTAAACCTTCAGAGGGGCACAGCCCGGACAACGGTACCATTCAGTGTGCGTTCGTTCGTTCGTTTGCTCGTTGATTCCCGCCTAGTTGATTTGTAGGGAAACTGCCTCGAATTTAAGTTTCTCGGTCCTGGCCATCCCTGCGACGCAAACGCCACTTCCCCCTTTGCCACATATTCCAGCGCCTTAACGGCGCTCACGAAATTTCAGCTGTCGCAAACCCGATAAAGGCATCGTCCAGACCAGTATTATACCAGTTCCTTCGTTTGTTCGTGTCTGCTTAGTTCACTCCTGAGGAAACCACTCGAATTCATCTCACGATGCCTCGACTTCTTTGGCGCCGGCTGCGCCTAGATGTGGTTTGAGTCGGCAGCGCGCGAACTTTTTCGGGTTCTCGTATCCGCGACGGAGATGTCAAGCCGCAACCGTTTCTTCTGTAAATCCTTTGTCTCTCCCTTCTATGCGGGCTAAAAGCCCTCCACTCCCGCGCCGGAACCATTACGAATCGGCCGAACGAAGCGTCTACCCTGCCCCGGGTGCTGGATACTGTTCGTAGTTCTAATAAAATGGGAACAGCGCAACGTACTACTTGTACACGAGAACAAACACGACTACTAACAAAATCATAGATTGTGGTGGATTTTCTTCTACTACAATGATACCTAAAGACAGCAGTAGCAGCAGCAAACACTCAGCACAACTACCCGTAGCGTCACTGTCCAATGTTCATCGCTCTGCGCCACGGCAGGCTGCAATCTTTCTCCCAGACGAGACGCATTCGGGAATTTCCGAAAAGAAGGCAACGACCACGGCAACCGTGAAGCTGGAGAAGCTCCCGTGAAGGGGACGGGTTGCCGAAGGAAATCTTGCGCTATTAGTAGATGGTCTCTGAGAGGACGGGTTGCCGTAAGGGAATCCTGCACTATTAGTCTATTTTTATTTATTTTTTCAATCCTCCGGCCGATGGGAAAAAATAAAGCTTTAGCTCACCACACTTCCACGTATTTTCATACGCGTCGTGTGTCGATTTAACTCAGTTGCTCAGGGCTTGTTCTCGTCTTGTTTTGGAATGTATCCCCGCGTTGTATGGTGCTAGCAAGAGCATGATGAGTCTCTTCGTTGCCAAGCAAGAGCATGCGTCTCTTCCCCGCCAGCATCATTCCGCTATAGCTTCCCCCGACGATACCCGCCAGCTTAATGAGACATCACGTATTCTGTCCAGAAAACGGAGGGGCAAAAGCATGGCCTGAAAGAGTTCGCCGCAATCACCCCCGAGCAAGTAAAGGTGGGGACACGCCACGTGTGCTGATTTCCCTTTGTTGCCCTGCTTCTTGGAGCATACCAAGTGCCGACTTATATTTTTTCGTCGATCGATACAATAATATACATACAACTCTTTACACGACAAGCACGGTGACCGATTAACAGTCGGGGGACATTTCAGGCAGTTGACAGAACAAACGTACACACCGTAAACCATTTCGTTTTTTCCTCTTTCTCCTCCACCTCCTTCTGTACGAAACTGTTTGATGATGACGGTCGCAACGGGTGCTTGATAAGGAGTCCCGTGGGGGCGCACGGTGTCGATGTTGGGTAGGTCACCTTTCTCCATGGCTCATTGCATCTCATGTCTCCTCCCTATTCGTTTATTGCTGAAACCACCGTACAAGACTAGAGATCGTAATTTCTTTAAACACACATACTAAATACTCTGGTCCGATGCGGGATGCTCTAACTGAGCATCACCGCATACCCCCGACAAGTTATGCATACGTATGATAGTTTTGGGGTGCGAGATGCTACAATTCCTACAGTTGACTGATTTTAAGTCACGTCTTTCTATAGCTGACCTATCTTCGTAGTTAATTCCATAACGTTAGCCCACCCTAAACAGTCTAAGATGCAGATTACACCTCTAAAAAGGATATCAACGAAAATTCCAGAAGTCGAAAGGGGGATCGACTATGGGGCCATTCGAAACTAACACAAACGAGGCTATAAATTCCCCACACCTCGTAAAGACGCTAAAACGCCTCTTGTAAGAGATGCAAACCCTGATATGGAGCTTACGACAGGGGGTTTATTGTTAGCAGTGTTATAGTATCCTATCGACGATGCCAAATTCAAACGAGTCCCGCAGGGACGCAGGGTGCCGGTACTGGGTAGGCCACCTTCCTCCATGGCTCATGGCACCTCGTGCATTTTCTCCATTAATATTCGTTCATGGCTCAAACATTGCACAATGCCATACATTGTGCACTTATTAGAACACACACTAGATACTCTGATCCGACGCGGGATGCTCTTACCTTGAGCATCACCGTATACCCCAACCAAGCTACGTATCGTACACGAGATTTGACATGCCATCGCTGCAATTCATAAGGATAACTGACTTCATGTCACGTCTTTCTATAGCTTACTCGTCTACGTAGAGCACGCGATAACATACTGCTTGCTGCTACGTACAGAATTATCCAGACATCCCGAACATTGGGACGGCATCAAACAGTGATTCGAGAGGGACAACAGCGTTTGTGTGGCGCGCTAGTGTTGCAGCGATGGGGCACCGGCGAAGATAGGAGGATGTGTTACGTAGAAGGTGAACACGCAGTTACCGGGTTGTTACCGGGATGCCCACTCTAGATCGACGATAGTAATGCTTCGGGCAGGGAGGGTGTTGCAGCGCTGGGGCGCCGAGAAGGGACGACGGATCCGGTGTATGGAAGTTGCACACGCTGTTACGGGGTCGTGGCCGAGATGCCCGCTTTGGACCGACGACGGTTACTATGAAAAACGTAAAGGACAGCAGCTGCTGACGTACGATTGTCAACTAACTGAAAAAACGTCTCGCGAAAACGCCGCCAGATCTCCGGCGGGGACAAACGAAAGCAGTCAACAGCAGCCTACTATCATGATCAACGTGCAGAAGCAACTGCACGCATGACTACGGAGTAGCCTGTAGCCTACGGAGTCTTCGGCATGACGATGTTGTCTTTTAGTGAACAAGGCATAAGGCACACTACGCAGTTTACGCAGTCAAGGCGTACTGTAACAAACAGCAGCAGTACAACTTACGGTACCTATTGAATATATTATGTATTGCTGTGCGCTTTTGTAGAAAGTAGTTATACGGCGTGAAATGTGAGCTTTGATATCTTCTGATGGGTCTATACTCAATTTTACAAGCTGTCTGCAATACATACTGTGTGTGTTTTATAGAACAGAAGCGGCGCAATTACTTAATGTTCGCAGCAGGGACACGCAATAGTTCATATACGAAGATATATCGAAGAAGACGGGTATACGTACTGAATGTTTGAGAATCTTCGAGATCTCAGAATCGCTGTTGGTAATCCAGAAGCTAGCAAGCATCGTTCCAAGCACTCCAGAAGGTCGAGGTTTCTAGACGTCGTAAGCCTCTGGAGAATAGGAGTTATGTGGGCGTCAAGACACCACCGTGCAGCATCCGCTGCGATCACTCCGCTTTCTCTCTTGCCTTTGTTGCCCACTAAGCAGCACCTTGCAATAGTACTCGTCTTCTTGCACTCCCTAGCACCAGCCAGGTAGCTTAACTACCATTGTGAGTCTGTGATACCCACTTGCCAAGGGTGTATCAACACGACGATCCAATACCAGCATAAAAACCACCGCAAAAAATGGTATGTACGTGTACGGTACACATCGGATTTTTTTATAGTCATAACCGATAACCCGGATATCATACTTGTACTCCCCTTTCTTGTTGAACGATGCCCCTAGCCACAAGAATTATGCGTCGGGCAGGGAGGGTGCTGAGGTGACGGGGCGCCGGGAAAAAACGATCAATGCGCCGGGAATGGACGGCGAACCCGTCGAAAAGGAAGACGCATACGAAGCACAGCTTGTGAGTTCCTATCATGAAGAGTTCAATATATCACCCGAAGTATAAAGGAAAAAATTCGAAGAAATTCGTACGAAAACCCTGACCATTTTTTTTAAGCGCTGATCCTTAAAAAACATGCCCGCAAAATTATCATGCTATCCGATAGTTCGAAACTGTTGTAGCTCAACCGCTCAGAAACATTATTAGTTAACCCAAAAAGCGCAACGCCTACAGTGGGGATGACCCACACGCTCTTACCGGGCCGTGACCGGAAAGCCCGCTTTGGACCGACGATGGTTATTCGTTAGGCAGGGGAGACTTTGCAGCGCCAGGGCGTCGGGAAGGAACGAGAGGTTCGGTGTATGGAAGATGCATACGCTGTTACCGGGCCGTGACCGGAATGCCCGTTATGGGCTGAGGAAAGCTATGCGCCGGGTGGGGGGTGTTGCAGCGTAAGGGCGCTGGGAAGGGAGGAGGGATCCATCGAGTGCACGCGCTGTTGTCGACCCGCATGAGCGGGATGCCTGCTTCGCACCGACGATGGATGTGCGTCGGGCAGGGGGGGGTGTTGCCGCGCGTTGGGGTAAGGATTTACTTGGATGCATGCGATTGTCCCGATCAGTACCACGAGGAGAGTTCTCGTCTGTGAGCGAGATAATCTGGCTGTTCTTTCTTGATAGCAAACATGCAAAAACACACCCGACCTGCAGCCCAGCCGCTGGCCGATTTTAGGGCAAAACTCGAAGGAGAGTGTGTCGAAGTAAACTGTTGGGTACGGTGAATGGCAGAAGACCACAATTTATCATACGAGTACAACGAACAACGTCGATTGGCATAACAGGCACAAGGGTTCCCCGTTTTACCCGCCATGGGTGTGTGAGCACAGGAGAGCGTGGTGTGTCCCCTGTGCTCTAATTCCCAGCACGTGATGAAGCCTGCATAGTATGCGCCAGGCAGGTAACGATGAGGGCTTTTTCCTGGATATTTGTTCATGGTCCACGCAAAATATGATAGCCGGTGGCAACTGCGCCAAACCACCCTGATAGTTTCTTCGCTGTTCTGCATTGCTTGCTCAGTGATTACTGGTATTATTTGAACACGTTGGCAGTGTTTATACCAGCGAAAAACGGTCATACAGACAGACAATTTTACATCGGACACGCTTCGATTTATTTCCCTTTAGGACCCTACTTCTCAAGTAAGCTTCGAAGTAGCTGAAATTAAGGGGGCCTGTTTGCCCTAGGTAACACCTTTTTGGGGGTCGGGGGCAGGGGGTCGTTTTGCTACTTTTTCTTTATTGAATAACACGGTTCGGACCACTTCTTCTCAGATAGTGTGGGATAAGAATGGTGCAAGCACCTCTCTCCTGCGGCCGGTGCTCCCACCCCTCCATTTAGGCTTAACACCTAATATGTCGATGATGTATCGTTTGTTTCTGTTAAGAAATAATTCATGCTGGTACATTAAATAAAATCAGAGCTGACACTGTTATAAACCTTAAAAAATACCAGGTAGCGAAAACAGCTTGTAGCCGTTCCTGCACCCTGCTCAAAACGAGTTAACACAAATCAAGGTCGCAACATCCCCTAGTAAGCACTAGCCCGAACTGCACAATGCAAAGCAAAGTCGCGACAACCCCCAGCGAGCAGAAAAAGCTCCTGTATGATAGTCCAATCATCACCGTTGGGCCAATCGACAACCGATTTCTTCCTCCGGCATGTGGTCGCCAGGGCTTGCCCTGAGTTGTGTCAAATCAGCGAAGGCCTGCCGACAGAGCAATAAATCTTACTCGTACAACGTGTCCTACAGGAAATTTCAAAGAACTTTCTAATTCCTTCTTGTTGGCCGAGTGTCATTCCCACCGGCTGGGGAACACAAACTAACGGGTTGCAAAACTCTGGTCCCGCTTGGCACCCTGATCCCGCGCCGACCTAATCCCTCCCGGCCCTAAGCCCTCCAAACTAAAGCTTGATCTATAATTAGCCCCCGGCACGGCCCAATATGGGTACCCTGGTCCTGTGCTGATAGCTACATTCAGCGACCGAATCCAGACAAAATCGGTTCAAATGAAGTTGCTAGAAACTTGCTGCCAGGCATGGTGTACAAGCGGCTCCAAGTCGATCGCCATGTCAGGCGCAGAATATGAAACACACGCTTTCAAAGCCGACAAACAAACAAACAAAAAAATCCCAAAGAGAGGCCAAAAAAGACACACACCACAGGAAGCTATGTTTTCACCGCGGTGCTGGGGCTACCTCGCCACCTACCATCGCGAGAGACAGCAGGAGCAGCAACAACAGCTGCAAGAGCTGCTAACTCGCCACCTACCATCGCGAGAGACAGCAGGAGCAGCAGCAACAGCAGCAAGAGCTGCTTGCGTCCCTAACAAAGGCATCAAATTCCAAAAAAAGTCAAACTTGAGTCGCGGTCATCCCTGCTTACATCCGTTTTTCCCGACTCGCTAACTGCTTCTAGCGCCGTCCAGCACCAACTTTACGCTACGCACCCGAAACAAAAACGAAACACCACACCGACGACCAACAAACAATACTGAGGAAACGACAACAGACGCGGTTAATCCGGGCACTCCCAATCCTGGAAGCCGGCGGTGGAATACGGGGTTGGCGCGCCCTGCACCCAGGCGTCTACCTCTAGGGCGACCCCCCGGGAGATCCCACCCACCGTCACGCTTGCCTCGCACTAGTAATATTACCGCATCAGCATATTTCCACTGTAGATAGTAGAGTACTGCTACCGTAGATTAGTAGCGTTACTGTCGAGCAGTAAGGGACTACTACTGTCCGAATGCCAGGCGATTTCTATTACAGGTGAGTAGATTACTACTATTAACAGTGTAGATCAATACACAGTACTACTACTGCACGAACCTCAGGAAATTTCTACTACATATCAGTAGAGCAGTACCGCTGTAGTGCAGTAGAGTGCTCCTGTACTATGCAGCACGAAGCCCAGTAGATTTCTTCCGCATATCAGTATAGCACTACTTCCACTGCTGTATCATAGTTCGATGCTAGAGTACAGCAGGTCAGCACGAATACAACGGACAAGAGATGGGTTCGATCACGACTCGAGGCCTACTGCTGTAAACCAGTGGTACCAAGATCGGTAGATTTCTATCACAGATCAATACTACTTGACTAGCAGTAAGAAGTAGAGTGTCGGACGTCAGTATGCAATGAACCAGGCAGGGGTTCGTTTACTACTCGGGAACCCGATAGGGTTTGTAGCTGTAGTGGAATGGGTCCCTGTAGGGGAGGGCCTTGCCGGCGCCGTTCTTCCTCCTGCTCCTCGGGAATATCATCTCCATCAAATTCTGGTTCAGACATAATGTTAAAGCGATGATGGGTGACAGGAGGAATACGAGCGCAACGGCGATGGTGTAAACGACAACGCAAAATAAAACGAAGACGAGGTTGTAAAACATTTACACGGTGGAGCCGGTAGAGAAGGAAAAACAATTCGCACACGAAACTCGCACACCAGTAAATGTGCAGCAAGAAAGCGCCCGACATCAAAACAGCAGAGGCAAGTGCAGCAACAACACCAAACTATGAAACTCGGCAAAAAGCTCGACATCAAAACAACAACAACAACAACAATAACAACAACAACAACAACAACAACAACAACAACAACAACAACAACAAAACCGTCCCGCCAGAATAATCTATTGGAACCCAAAATTCTTCCCTACCGCTGCACGTTTTCAGCAAAAAGCGACACCACCGAAATATACCAACGCCTTTACCTCTCGAGACATCCTCCCTTCCCCCCTCTCCCCCAACCCACCCCGTCCCTTCACCGTTCATGCAACGCGCCAAACACCTCACGGCAATCCTGGCTTGGTGCAAGCAAAGCCTGCCCACTTGATGCAAACCCGACCAGCTCGGTCCCGGCATGAAAGGGATTAGAGGGTCTATGGGCCTAAGGACTGCGGCCATGCATGATACGGCTACCCCCCCTCCCCCGGCAACCCATCCTTTTACCGACCTGCCACATCCCGTTGTCGTAGATATTTTCCGGAAGGCGCCCCGGGTGCGGTGCCTTCGGTGCCTCTTCGGCCGCTTCGGCGGCCGCAGCGGTGGAATCGCCATCTAAACAGCATTCACCCCCGCCGTCACCACCAGAAGCGTTTCCTTGATCCGCCGCCGAGCCATCGCCTTCCCCGATAACTCCCACGCCGCTTCTCTCCGACACCCCCACCTTCACGCCAGTGTCAATGCGACTACCACCACCGCCACCACCGCCACCGCCACCACCGCCACCGCCACCACTGCCACCACCCCCTCGTCCTCGACGCCTCAAGCCGGTGTTAGCGTTATCAGCATCATCTACCGACGTACCGCTCCGATACCCACCCCCATCCCCGCCCACAACCCCGCTTCTGTCAGCAGCAGCATCGTGGGTAACGTCTAGAAACCCATCGCTTGTGCTGCTGGCGCTGCTGTTGCTGCCGTTGCCGTCCGCAGAAGACCTCGACCCTCCATCCTCTCCTACTCGGGCCGTAGCACACTCCCCTTCCCCTCCGTTATTTTCAGCGGCGGAGGCGACGGCGGGGGTAGCGGGAGCGGCGGGGGGGGTGGGAGGCACAAGATTTCCGGCTTCCCACGTCTTCATGAGGCGTTCGTGGAAATCTTTCGCCTGTATCAGAGGAGGGGAAGGGTCTTATTATCCCCGCCCGGAGGGAGAGTGGAACGAAGGGGTCGTATCAAGGGCTCGAGCGGTGATGCAACATGATTCCCCCTGCATGTGAACGAGAGCACGACACGCTGCAATAATACGATAGCATTTGTTTGCCACCCTCTGGCTCCGTGCCACGTGTCTGTCCTTCTCAAGTGCACGCCATTTAATGTTACTGTTGCGAATGAATACACCTGCTGTATTTATACTTAAACATTGCACCGACTTCGGACGTCTCTTTCTCCCTCCCATCCGCCCAACCCTCTGCATTGCTCTTAATGAGGTCAATCGACCGCCCCCCTCACCTCGTCCTATTTAGCGCTCTCATTGGTGGTGGTGCCCTTGACTGTGACGTAGATGTGGTAGGCCAAGAAGCCCGAGAGTACAATCGCCATCGTTAGCGCTAGCGCGAGGAGTCCGCTCAGCTTTCCGTAGTGGAACAAGACATACTTAAAGGGGGTGGAGGACAGAGAGAAAACACAAAAAAATGAACAAATGGGAGGAAGCAAAACAGACGTGATAGGGCGCAAACGGTCCGTAAGACGCAAAGGGCCGCAGATGGTTTGGGTGGTAGATCACAAGATCAGAGCGCGAAATCGCTATCGTCAACGCTAGTGCAAGGAATCCGTTCAGTCTTCCGCAGTGGAACAACACATACATACTGTAAGGGGCGGGGAGGAGAAGGCAAACAACGAAAGCAAAGGAGAGAAGATGACAACAGAAGCGTTGTAGGGCGCCAACGGTTGTTAGGATGTAAACGGTCCGTAGGTCGGTAGATCGTTAGATTGGTTGGTCAACAGGTCGGCAGAACGTTAGGTCGGTAGATCAGTGGATCGTTACGTAGGTAGATCGTTACGTCGGCAGACCGTCAGGTCGATAGATCGTTAGGTAGGTGAGTCGGTAGATCATTGGGTGGTTAGCATCGTTCGGTCATTAGGTGATTGGGTTTGTGGATGGATACGTTCGCACATAGGGTAGATCATTCGGTCGGTAGATCGTTAAATCAGTATATCGGTAGGTCGGTATATCGGTAGGCCGGTAAATCAGTAGATCGGAAGACTGGTAGATCGGTAGATCAATAGGTAGGTAGACCGTTAGGTCGGCAGACCGTTAGATCGGGAGACCGTTAGGTCGGTGGATTGTCAGATAACACCGATTGGTCGTTGATCGTTCGGAGGTTAGATTATTAGGTTTATAGATCGATACATTCACATACCGCTAGATCATAAGATCCAGAACGGTAGGCGGGTAGATCGGTTGGTCGGCAGATACTTGGATCGGTGTTTTGGTAGGGCGGTAAATCGGTGGATCGGTAGATCGGTAGATCGACAGGTAGGTAGATGGCCAGGTCGGCAAATCGTTCGATCGGATAATCGATAAATCGGCGGATCTTCAAGTCGGAAAACAATAAAGTTCGTTAAGCACTTCGCTAAGTCGGTAGATGCAGACCGCTAGGTATGTAGATGGATTGGTCGGTAGACAGTAAGGTCGGTAGACCGTTACGTCGGCAGATCGCGAACAAATCGGTAGATCACCAGGTCGGTAGGTCAGTAGATCGGTAGGTCAGTAGATCGTTAAGACGGTAGATCGTCAGGTCGGTAGATCGGAAGATCGATCGGTCGGTAGGTTGGTAGATCAGTAGGTTGGTTAATCGCCAGGGCGGTAGATCTTTAGATCGGTAGATTTGGGGGCACTACAGGCCCAAAGAGCCGAGGACTGGTGTTCCCAGAGGAGGACATTGCAGACCCAAATGCCCATCGAGGCTACCGACGGGTTGGCACCGTCGGTGTTGGACTCTTTTTCTGGTGCAGCGAGGGCGGCTTCTTACGAGTTTCCGGCAGCGAGTGAGGAGGACCCGAAGCGAGAGCCCCAGGTTCGGACTCGCATCTTGCTCCCGGGGCCTGGTGCTCCCGCAAGGAGACATTGCAGGCCTAACGAGCCGAGGACTGGTGTTCCCAGAAGGGGACATTGCAGACCCGTAAATGTCCAACGAGGCTACCGACGGGTTGGCACCGTTGGTTTTTGATATTTTTTGGGCGCAGTTAGAGCGGATTCTCGCGCTTTTCCGCCAACAAGCGAAGAAAGACCCGAGGCGACATACCACGTGTTCGGATTCGCGTCGTGCTCCCGAGGCCTGGTGTTGCCGAAGGGGGACATGGCAGACCCAAATTTCAACACGGCTTTTGACCCATCTCTCGAATACTCCACAGACAAAGTGGTGTTATTCTGGCAGCCCCCATCCTATTTTCCACCGTGGTCCCCTTCGTCGTTTTCCGTAGATGACGTGCCATGTTCTTACGCGGAGCAATACATGATGGCCGAAAAGACCAGACGTTTCCTAGACCATCGAGCAGTGGGGCTCATCATGTCGTCGACTAGTCCAAGCACACGAAAACGCATCGGTCGAGGCGTGCGCAACTCTGACTCCGCTGTTGGGGACAGGGAAAAGCAAAACGCCGTGTTATCTGGCACCTGCGCCAGATTCACGCAGAATCCAGCAATAAAAACATCATCTTTTGAGCTCTGACAACAAGATTCTGGTGAAATCCAGTCCTCTGGACCCAGTGTGGGGCATTGCACTCCGGGCGGATGATCCAAGGGCCAACAGCCCATGCCAGGAGAGGAAAAAAACTTGCTTAGTGAGGCACTTTCTGCCGTTCGCAAAGTTATTCGCAACAATGAGACCGGGTCGGCGCACCCGGCCTCCCCTAGTCGGTTCCCCACCTGCACTGTGAATGAAAGAACCAAGAACACTCGTCCGCGCCGCAACCGGGCCGTTAACAGCGGCCAGCGCTCGCGAAACGTCTCCTTCGGCGTTTCAGACCTATTTCTCGGGAGCGTTGGCCAATTAAAAGCCGTGGAGATTTGAAGATAGCTTCTGGCGTCGCCCCTGACTTTGAGCTGTCAGAACACGGCCCCTGTTTCGTCGAGGGTACTGTGACGTTGGACGACGTTCCGTTCACTATGAGAATCCCGTGTATCAGTCGAGGAACGCTCGACTCGGAAAGGCACTGGACTCCTCTAGATTTGGGGACCGGCAGCAGCATTGGTTGGGCTCCCAAACACCTCCGAGGGTACTGTGGGGAACAAAGTTCGGCATATCCTCCGGCCAAAAGACATAGGAGAGCACTGGCAAAGTGGGTACCCTTAATGCACGAGTCCAGCGGTAGCTTGAGTTCGTCACCGCGTTCGATTGCACACTCGCGTACCGCAAAGGCAGCGCCAACGGCATCGCCGATTTTTCCGGCTCGTTTGGCAGAGCCTGCTACGGAGTACGACCGCAGTGGCTTGACCAACGTCAACCCCGTGGGGTTGACAAGCCCCAACCCCGTTGGAGAAAGCGGTATCTACCTCCTACGGACTCGCGGGCTGCGCGCCCTCTCTTCGCCGATCCCAGGGGTCGTTTTGGTTGGACTCGCGCCCCTCGCCGAAAGCACTGCCTTGAGTGAGCTCGTGCCCCACACCGAAAGCACTGCTTTGGGTGGACTCGAACCCCTCGCGGAAAGCACCGTCTTGGGTGGGCTCCAGCCCCGCACTGAACATGCGGCCTTGGGTGGGCTCCCTCTCACCTCTACCGCATTTCACGATTTTTGCACACACGAGCCACGTATAATGATTGACGGCACTTTTGCTTCCCCGGGGAGATTCGTCGCTCGTGTTTCTGCCTCCGTCGCCACTACCGAAGGCTGTACCTGCCGCGGGTCGACTTTGCCTGCCGCTGACACCATTTTCGCGTCGGGCTTTGCCATACCCATCGAGGGTGGCACGGGCTCCGCAGAAGTCCTGGCGGCAGCGACGCCCAGCGCACAGCCGACTTATCTATCCCGGCTTTCTACACAGGAGACGGCCCACGCCGCGACCACCGGTTCGACTGTGTCCGTTTCCGCCTTGCTTGGCGTTCCGGCCCCTCCGTCGTCAACGACGCGCCGACGATCAGCGACAACGACGGGTAGTACACCCTCGCTGTAGATTGTGGAATCGGACCCGGCGGGGCCCCTCGGCCATTTTCCAGACGAGGTACAACCCCGCCGCGAGTCCCACGGCCGCGACCGGCTCCGCCCGCCGCCGCGACGTCTGCTCTTGTCGACTCGCCGGTCCGCACGGTGCCACTACTGTCCGACCGCGACCACGCAGAGCCTATTGGGGAACTCCTCTCTTACGGCTCACGCCTTCTCCTGGTGACACGCCGACCGCATGTACAAGGTCGGACGCCCTCGGCAACGCTGCTGAATTGCGGTTCACTGATTCCGTCGCGCATTATCCACATGACGATTCGAAGAAAGAGCAGCACGCTGAGCCGACGCGCCACGCCATGATGCGTAACGTTTCTATCGGCCGGCCATCGGTCCTGCCGCCGGACGTTTTGACGTGCTACCTCTCGCACAAGCCTTCATTCCTCTCAGACATCAAAGAGTTGGCGGATAAGGGTCGACTACATACAACCGACGACGACATCGTCCTACTCCTTCGCAACCCGACACTGCCGCCACACAAGGTATGACAGACCCAACTCTGTGGGGCGAGTTTCTTGCTTGGTGAACGACAAGCCAGTTCGCATCTACGTTCCCCTGCTCATGCGTGCTTGGATCATGCAAGTTTGTCATTCGACGGCCTCTTGTCACCTTGGCACCACGCGCACGTTGCGCATGCTGAAGCGTTTTTATTGGTAGATTGGCATGAATGTGTGCACTGGTGGTGGCGTCGCCACTGCTTGAAGTGCCAAGCGCGGAAAACCCCTTGGCTGACTGTCCGCTGGCCCATCATCACAATGCCTCTGCCGGAAAGGTCCATGTATCGCAGTCTGTGTTGACTACTTCATCCCCCTTCCGATCACACCACGAGGCAACACCTACATCCTGCTGTTCACCGATCGCTTCAGTCGTCGGGCTGACATGTTCCCCGTCACTGCTGCTGAGTTCACCGCGGAGGGTACCGCCAATGTCCTGGTGAACCAATATATCCCTTTGTGGGGGTGCCCGCGCACCATTGTCCAGGACAACGGACTGCAGTTCTGCTCCAAGCTTTCACAAACTGCACATCAGCTGTTGGGTGTGCACAAGGTCGCTGCAAGCTCCTATCATCCCAACTGTAACGGGGGCGTTGAGCGGGTAAATCAAACTATGGCCCAAATGCTGGCTGTAGTCGTCAACGAGCGACAAGACGATTGGGACTTGCATCTGCCCCACATCTAATTCGCTTTCAAAAACTCCGTCAGCGCGGCGACGGGTCTGGCGCCCAACGAGGTCTACATGGGCAGACTCCCACGGCTCCCCCTGACGGGTTTCGACCGCACTGGGGTCGTGGGACACCAGAGTCTGGCCCCGTGACCACCTGGCCTATTGTGACTTGGCCACCGACCGGCAAAAGCGCGCGAACGACATTGTCCGCGCACACCACGCCCTCACCGTTTACCGTGTTAACCGCAGAAACTCCGCTCTCGCCGAAGGGCTGCGTCAAGCACCTAAATTCACTGTGGGTGGTTGGGCATGGGTATACAATTCTGCCTCTACCATCCGCCAGGTATGAAGGCGAACATCGACGCCAAGGTACTTAAGGCCATACTCGCGCTCAACTAGACGGGTCCGTACAAGGTCCTGGCCGTCGGCCCTTGCTCCACCGCCGAAACCCCGGACGGCTTGCCGCTCGGGAGCAACCTTCTCTATTCGGATCTCCCTTCCGACCTGCCTGGTTTGGACTCTCGTCGGCGTGTGGCCATCGAGCGCTGCACACCCTGTGCCAGCCCCCACGACAGCGGGGACATGCCCAAATACCTACCGGCGGGGCTGACACAGTACGTGCTCAACAAATTTTTCAAGAAGTCCCCGCCGTACCACGTCACTCAAGACGACGTTTCGACTCCCCTCCAACGGCTGGAGGTGGAGCAGATCACTGGAATTATCAGTCGGTCCGGGGGCGAGGCGGCGTCATCGCCGTGCTCTATACGACGCATTGGGCGGGACTCTCCGAACCCTCCTGGAGCGGGAAATTGACCTTCACCTCTCCCGCTCTCATATCTTGCGTTATTGGGTCGGAACCCCGGACCAGAAACGCCAAACCAACCGCCTTTACCGCCGAACGCGAATCGGGGCGGCACAGCGTGAGCTCTCCCGCAACAACGGGGAACCTTTCCTAGCGCCGGGCTACGCCTGTGTTCCCCACGCTGATTGGCTACGTCGCTACCACGACACAGTACTCCCTAAGCGAGCCCACATTTGATACAAGGGAATCGGTGGGTTATGGTGGCTTCGAAAACTCATCGCGAGCACTACCGAGGACAAGGTATACCTGGTCCGCTTTCTGGACGACCCGGGACCGATTAAACTTCCTGTTCCCCGGCGCGCTACACGATTTCGACGAGAGCCGTGCGAGGCTCTTGGTGCTTGCAAGTTCACATCGCCAGTGCGTTTCCTCGGGGAATCTAACGTAACGTAGACGAATCTCGAGGCGCAGCCGTGGCTAGCTGACTTTTAAGCCGATACCGCTCCTCGATAGATCTTCATTTTTTGGGGTTATGAGTTTTGAATATTTGTCTTTGGGTTGTTCGTAGTGTCCTGAGGGTCTTCGTCGGGTTTTGGGCCGATCCTTCCATAAATGTTTCTGCTCTGTCCTGCCGAACCCCCTGCTCAGTGCTGGGTCAGGGTTCGGGTAAAACGCCGCTATCTGAGGCGCAGGGCTGTCGTCTTTACGTCATTGTTCAATTTCTCCCTGCCGACGCCCTCCTCAGCCCAGAGCCGGGGGGCGACCAGGGTACCTTGTTCGCGCGTAACGTGGTACAGGGCTATGAACGGGTCTGTGTGTCATCGTTTATCTTTTGTGTGTTGTATTTGTTCTACTTTGTTTTTTCGTCTAAACACTTCCCCCCCTAGCGGGGCTGTAGGTGTTGCCACCTTCCATCCCGGGTATTGGTCGTTTCCTCGTCTAACCCCCCGCCTTACCGATGAGCCGCGGGAGGTTTTTCGCATGACTTTTCCCTTGTGTTAGCGCCCGTGTTCCCTTCCATATCGATGAAGGCTCGCCTCGCCATAGTACCTCATCTGTGGTTGGTTTGCAGTCGAGCCTTTCCTGCCCCTCCCGTCACACCGGCGACATGCGGCAGGTTCTAGAGCATTTTCTGCCCCCCCCCGCCACACCGGTGGCACGCGGCAGGTTTTTGATGGGTGACGTTTGCCTTGTAGGGTCTGCGCTTCTTTCAACCGTTTTCCTTCGCGTGTTCCTGGCTCCATAGCCAGACGGTTAGAGGTGTGGGAGTGGGTTTTGAGGAGCCGCATCTTCGCCTCATTGTCTAGTTCGTAGAACCGGAATTTCCCTGAATCTCCCATATTTCTGCAAATGCGACTCATCAGGGTGGGCTAGCTCTAAGGTACGGCCTCGAAAGGCCTGTAATTATTCGAATTTGATATCATTTTGGATGGGTTTCGTATGATAAGGTTGGCGTTTATATTCGGGAAAATTAGGAAATAGATCAGAGGCCCGTGCCTCCGATCTCAGAAGCTATCCGGGGCTCAGGTGGAATCGAATAAAGCTACGTCTCTACGAAGGAAAAGAAAGTGAGTACTCTCCGAGGACCTGCTCAGTTGGCAGACCTGCAGGGGGCACTCTGTGTTCCCACCAATAACTTTCCATAGTGTAGTACCTGGTATAATCTGTGCCGTCTGACATATTTCGGAGTATACTCGTACATGGAAGCCTTTTTGTCGGAATTTGCTACTCGGATCTCCCTTACAGGTGTAGTTGTTGCTGGACATGTATCAGACGTGATGGACGATCGCGTATGTATGTGCCTCGCGTAAGAAAGTATTAAATCGTAATTCTAGCCTATTTGTAAACTTCCGAAAAATTAAGAGAAAACCTGGAGTCTTGTTTTGGTCGTGTTGCTCGACGACCGTATGTACCCGTTATGCTCTGTAAAGGGATAAGACCAGAGGTGCGGCGCCAAAAATGGCTTGATAGTCGCCTACATCCCGGTTCCACCTATACACTTCGAAGTGTAGCCACCACCAGAGTCCCACCAATCACCACCACCGCCGAGTCCTCTCCCCCTGCCTCTGATGTGAACCTATGGCGGCCGATACTTTTATTTTCTGCTCGTGCCCATCGGAGTTTTTGAATATCCAATTAAACCGTGACTATCCTGTTTTCCACAATGATGCTGTATGAAACCTTGATGGTACTACCAAGTCCCCGCACGAAGCTCTTATGGCCTCCGCCTGGGATGTCGGACGTACTCACTCCATTGTCAGATTGCAAACAAGAATCCGTCGAAAAGATAAATCGGAGAATTTTCGGGGTTTCGTGTATGTGTGGGATGGATTTCCACAACGGGATTGTGTGTTGTGGGTTTTATATGCCCGAATAATATCACTCTATTTTTCGACTCTATTTTTGCCTCTATTTTGTGTCTATCCTGTGTCTCTTCTACGGCTACCACGGAAAGCGCTACCACGCCCCATCTATTTTGCATAGGCTATCACGCCTTCACCACTGCACGGCTACCACGCATGCGTATTTTCATTCCGGCTACCACGCCACAGTTCTGAGTTCGATTTCTGGGTTATCACACCTAGGCTATCACGCTCCACCACACACGTAAATCCGGTTATCACACCCGCCATAGTTAGTAGTTCGTAGTTTACCGATCACCGGCTATCACGCCACCTTTCTCCTCCACCTACACCACCACCGGGGCGCCACACGTACCAACCTACTCCACACGCTAGCGTGAACGATCTCCATCGAACGAGTGGATTGTGCGTTGCTAAGCGCCAATGAGGAGAACCGACACAAGACCTTCGTCGGGGGAAAGGTTATGCGCCCCTCCCGGTGGAGTAGGCAACGGGGGAGAGGGATGTGAGTCCTCCTCCGCCAATGTACAACATCATGGAGGGGAGAGACGCGAGTCCTTCCCCGCCAATGCGCAACAGCATGAAACAACAGCAGCACCATAAGCAACTTCATCGAACATGATCGCGGACCTAGGTAACGCCCTTCGCCAAGTACTGCAGATGACCAACGAGAGAGGGCCAACCACCCCAACAGGCACGTACGAGTCTAGACCCATAGAAATTAGTCAGAAAAATGAAATGCTTGCTTGGTCCGGAAAGTTTGAGAGGGGGCAAAGTTTGCATCAGCTTTCCGTTTTTTCCGAGGTTCTGTTCTTTCCTGGGTCTCGGCTGAAGGGTTGGTGGACGTATTGAAGGGAGAATCGATACCAGTAGGGGTTCCGGATGTAGACCTGTCACGACGCAGGAGTTACTTTGGGAAGGAGAGAGTAGATACGTCGCTCAACCTATGGTCACAACTGATCGCAAAAGTCACAGCCCAAGCAAAATGTTGTTGCTGCGGGGTCACCTCAAGAAGCGTGGAGGGTGTTTGAGTCCCACTACGCTGTCAAACGTGAACACGAGAGGGAAATAGTAGAGGATGAGTGAACTGAGGCAAAAGGAGAGAGAGAACCTCAAGTCGTTTTACGGTAGGACAGAGGCCACAAGGATGAGGCTGGAATCATAGGGAGATAAGCGACCAGACGCACTTATGTGCAAACATGTCACCCGTAGAATGCTCCCATCATTCAAGCTATGTAGTGACCACGTGCTTCTTCTTCCCGATCTTTCGAGTCGTATCATGAAAGATTTTCTCGGGAGAGCTGTTCACGAGCTGGAGCTCAATGGAAAATAAGGAAAAGCGAGAGAGGAGACAAGGCATGCCCTGACCGCAGCCGGCGTGGGTCGGGGCGACCGGGGTGGGAGGAATGCTTGTAATCGGGAGTATGGAGATCGCGACTGAACGTACACCTTCTGCGCGCACCACGGCGAGGGGCAAGGCCACAACACACCCGAATGCATCGTCATGCGTCGAGAATCCGGCAGATACTACGGCGACTCCCATGAATACCTGCAGACGCGGAGACTCGGGCCGTACGCCGGACGCGGAGGAGGGCGCGAGGCGGAAGGTAAATATCGACAGCAACCGTACCCAAATGACTCGGGCGCGCGTTGGAGTCGGGGCCACCCACCGAAGCAGCAGAGAACGCCGCCGTCAGGACATTCACCGCCGTCCGCGCACTCACCCAGTGTTCACACCTCGCCGCCGCCCGGACCGACTGCTATGCCGCCCGCCCCTACCGGTCCGCCGCCTGCGCACTCGCTCAGCGCTCACACACCGCCTGCCGCATGTTCGCCAATGCCGGAGAGAAGACAGCCGCCGCCGGTCGCCGCAGGATAATCCTCACCGCTCACCCCCCACCCAACGAGGATGGTGGGCGAGAGGGGCGACGAGCGCGTGCCGGGAAGGACCAGGTCGGAGGGCCGTCAGCTTTCAGGCGTGCGTCTCTACGCCAAAGCCGGAGGCAACGTCGTTTGACCACGGGGTAGGACTCCTATCTCATGCGGGGGAGGATGTGCTGCTGTCGCTGCTGACCAACCGACGGGCCCTAAACGCGCAAGGAGAGCTCCTGCAGGGGCACGGATCTGGTGATCTGGGTGGCGGAGGCAAGCAGCATGCGGGGTCGGGGGGCGTGGAGGAGAGCAAAGGTGCACCGCCATACGACACCACGGGCGGGGGGGGAGAGCGGGGGTGGCTATTGGTCGCTTGGGCCGTGGGGGCGGGGAGTGCCACTCGGCCTTGTATCTCGCCTCGCCACGCGGAAGGATGTCGACGCAGCTCTTCGCAAGATGCGCCCCTCTCACCTGCGGCCCGACATGCCCATCTGCCACGCCAAGGACCTCCGCGTACCTAAGACATTCCGGGAGGCGCATGACGGTGAGCATGGCGTACAGTTCATGGACGCGGCTAAGCGTGAAGTGTTCGGTTTTCTCGAAGCAGGGGCGTTCGAAATTGTTTTTACGAGCAGCAACGCCTAGACAACGTGATCGGTAGAAAGCTCATTTTTGATTGGAAGGTTGATCAATTTGGTTGGCCTACGAAAGCGAAGGCGAGACTTGTAGCTAGGGGTGACATGAAGAGAGAGTACATTGACTTTGGAGATTTGTACGCGCCTACTGTTGCTTCGTCCAGTGTTCGTTTGTTGGCTGCCTTGGCGTGTGAGCATGACCTAGGGTTGTGCCATTTCGATGTTGACCAGGCTTTTGTGAGGGCAGATCTTGCCGAGGATGTCTACATTCGATTGCCAGAAGGGTGTGGATCGTCGTCAGGGAAGGTTGTATAGCTGAGCAAGAGTCTTTATGGTTTGAGACAGGCATCCAGGCAGTGGTATGCACTATTGAGGAAGTGCCTTTTGGCTTTGGTGTTTGTGCAGTGCTTGGCTGATTCGTGTGTTTTTCGTTTGGTTGAAGGGGGGGAAGTAGCGATGCACCTAGTGGTGCATGTTGATGATATTTTTGCCGTGGGAAAGAAGGAAAGGTGTGATCAGTTCGGTAAGATTCTCGGACGTCTCGTTCCATTTAAGTCGTTGGGCGAGCTCAAGTGGTAGTCGGGGTGCTATTACGAGAGAGACAGGGAGGCAGGGAGGTTGACTTTTTCGCAACAGAGGTACACGGAAGAATTGGGAGAGAAGCATGGTGTGGAATGGTGCAACGCTATCCCGATTCCTGCAACTTTGAGGCTTTGGGATTTTGATGTTGACGAGCCGAATGTTCTGTTTCCTTTCCGAGAGTTGATCGGTGCGCTTTTGTGGATTGCCTTGTTGACCAGGCCGGATATGGCCAATGCAGTAAGGGCAGTAGCAAGGTATTGCAGTGCGCCGAAGCTGATCCACTGGAAAGCGGCACGTAGTATACGAGGGTATGCAATGAAGATGAGTTATTTTGGGATTTCATTTCAGAAAGGGACGTTGACGGGGATTAGTTTGATTTCGTTCGCAGATGCCAACTATGCTTTGCGCAATACGGACAGAAGAAGCGTGTCGGGGGGGGGTAGTGATGTGTGCGGTTGTTTCGTGGCACTCCAAGACGCAGAAATGTGTGACTCTCTCGACTACTGAGGCGGAGTATTTGGCTATGTCGGACATGGGGAAGGAGATTTCGTTTTTGAAGCAGGTTTGGTGTTTCATGTTGCCGAAGGCAAGGATACCGTGCATTGCCATGTATGAAGATAACGAGGGTGCCATTCAAATCGCAAAGCACCCAAGTTCGAACTCGAACTCGAAGCACGTTGACGTGAGGCATCACTTTTTGAGGAAACTGGTAGAAAGGAAGGAGGTCGAAATTATTCACGTAGCGTCCAAGTACCAGCATGCTGACTTTCTCGCCGAGGCGTTACCTGAGAAGGGAATTGAATTTCACCCGGGGATAGTCATGAATTTGATGTGATTTCTCTCTCGGATAGTATTTGAGTTTCTAACTTTCTATTTCTTATATGCTTCTTTGTTTTGATTTCTGATGTATATTTATGAGGGTTCAAGGACTTGCATTCAAATTGATCGATGGAAAATACTGAATAGTGTTTGAGTTTTCATGGTCATGAACGTAATGACAATGGATTTGAGTTTTTTTGCAAGTGGAGGGAGTAGATTTGAGTGTTTTTGCAAATACAACATTTTTTTTGTTTTCTGGACTTGAGTAAAGGAAAACTCTGCGGTATTTTAGTATCTGGGAATGTACGTTTTAACAAAGTCGTCTGGATAAATCATGACAATGTTGCGAGTAGGGGGGCTGTCGGACGTACTCACTCCATTGGCAGATTGCAAACAAGAATCCGTCGAAAAGATGGATCGGAGAATTCTGGGGGTTTCGTATATGTGTGGGATGGATTACCACAACGGGATTCTGTGTTGTGGGTTTTTATGTGCCCGAATAATATCACTCTATTTTCCACTCTATTTTTGCTTCTATTTTGTGTCTATTCTGTGTCTCTTCTACGGCTACCCACGCCAAGGGCTACACGCCCCATCTATATTGCAAGGGCTATCACGCCTTCACCACTGCACGGCTACCACGCCTGTGTATTTACATCCCGGCTACCACGCCACAGTTCCGAGTTCCATTTCTTGGTTATCACACCTGAGCTATCACGCTCCACCACACACGTAAATCGGGTTATCACACCCGCCTTAGTTAGCAGTTCGTAGTTTACCGATCACCGTCTATTACGCCACCTTTCTCCTCCACCTACACCACCACCGGAGCGCCACACGTACTTAGGGTTAGGGTTAGAACTAACAATAAGTTCCCAGTAGTCTAGGTCTGTGACAGAACAGTACGACCCTCCGGTGTATATGTTTTGTTGGTAGTGCGAGTCTATACTTTCTCTCCTCATCTATACAGCATCCGGACACGCCGCGCAACTACACGGCTTGCGTCATCTACATCCGTTCTAGACAACATGTATCAATCATACATGCTCACAAACCTGCATGTGGCACATGCACACTGCAGCATCGCGTTGGAAACATGGACGTCCACAATTTCTACTTGATTTTCTTCGAACTCGTTTTCGTTCTAGAATTCAGATCGGGAGGCGCAGCGACCGCACAGCAGATATTTTAGGACGTATTCTTGTGTACGATATTACCCGCTGATTGAAAGAATAGCAGCACGAACATTTTGTTTCATACTTTTACACCCACCACAGTATGCCACCGTACTATCTGTAGTTTAAGGTTTCCTTTCCAGTGCGTCCGTACATGAACAAAAATCAAAAGTATGTATGTTTGCCTCGTGTATTTTTTCGCTTTACTGCACTAGCGTCCGCACTTTCCTACTTTCTTAGGTTTCGTGCAGCTCTAGGTGCATATTAAAGGGGCGTGTTGAACACCAAGCAGACTGATTTGGGCGTTTTTTCTAGAGTAAATATCGCGGGTAATCACATAACGTGCAATTCGTGGAATGACTTCATCCATACTATCGCTTTCATTGTTGTTGTTGTTGCTGTTGCTGTTGCCCTCACATAAGCTCGCATAATTAAGTCCGTGGTCACAGAACAAGCTCCAGTCACTCTGGAGTGGAGGAATACCCCAGAGGGAACGACACAAACCAAAAGCGGTGGACGCCTATATCATTGCTGCCGCAATGCATGCCTCCGCTAGAAAAATGTAAAAATGAGAAAAGTGAAATCGGGAGTCAGCCTACGACGTGCCAAGGTCCATACTGGCAACATCGCTACCCATTGAGACGAATCCATAGTTGGGACAAAAAGAGGTTCCAGTACTTTATGCGAATCACTAAAAAGTGAACGCAATCTGCGGTCATTTTGTTTAAGCCTAGATTCCTTCTGATCACAGGGAAGGCACAGGAAAAAATCAGATAAGTTACACAAGGCCTCCCTTGAATCGACGAGCGCTAGACCCAGCTCCTCTTCCGGTTGGTGCTGGGCCTTGCCCCCGCGCCGACGTCGTGGTCCGGGTCTTTGGTCGGGTCGAAGCTCGGCCACCCTTAATTTCCACAACTTGAACACCCACCCAGCTCACGACCTCACACTGGCCCGTTTCGAACAAAATAAGCCGCGATACATTAGCCAGTAGCTTGAGCCAGACAGCTCCGGACAGACGGGATGATCGATAGAGAAACGGACCGAGCTATGGCGAATCTCTCCTGGGGCACTCTCCGACCTACGAGGTCCGCAATGGGAACCGCAATGCATGCGGTTTGGGGGGGTACCGCTGTGTATGTTGGTTTGTGTCATGTGTGCACACTGCCTTATAGACGAACATCGTACCCGGTGTCTGTGATACGGAGATGTACACAAGAAGAACGGACGCACCGCCTTACGGCAGTTGGAATACACAACAGCGTTGCCTCGTATAACGAATGGCACTGGCAGGCTAAAAAACAACAACACCGTAGAAGCTGCAACGACTCGACCACCTGCAGAGCTGACACAAGGGCGGCTGCTATCCGAAGACAGCTGCAGCTGCAGCAAGAACAACACATAGCGTAGGCTTCAGTATCGACAGCAGAGAAGCTGCCGTTTATGGTACAGTGACCGTTCGTTATCCCTCAGAAGTGCAATGCCTGGTACCCGCATAGAAGCTGGACCCGGCGTTATCCCAAGATGGTGCAGTGCAGCAGTAGCAATACTCTACATAAATTATATGACGAGCAAGTCGTGACAAACGATTTTCACCGCACTTAACAGGGGCACAGCATAAAATGGTTCTTCACCAACGCGGGACAGCAACGGTATACAAGGTTTAACGCTTATCAGGCATACAAAACGTGCTGGCATTTCCACAGTGTATTCCATTCTACTGTAGGTATGCATGCACTCTGACACAGTTACCAGGCATCTGGTAGTATGGGGTAAGCATGCTCTCATGGTGCAAGCCAAGCTGAGAGCAGCATCAACAGCAGCACCCCGGCACGAGTTACATCGCAACGTTCAATGCCTGATGAGGCATTGAACGTTGCGAGTTGACGTTTAGCTTTACTTGAATATTATAAATAGTAAAAGCATATCAATCACGTGAGTGCGGTAGATGTTCAGTTTTGAAGCTGCGTTATATCCATTCTTTTTTATAGGTCAGACGACAAAAAGCAGTATACCGCGGCCATTCCGCGCCACCGTGCGGTACAGAAGAATACGCCCAGGTTTTTGACCCCGATCCGCGGCGCTGATTGGTCAACTGAACCTCGTACCGATTTTTGACACCAACTCCTAGCGGTACATCGTACCGCGGCTTATCAGCTCGGACGTCACCGCATTCTGACGTGACCCATACACCTTTCAATCGGAAAATGTACCATGCGGACCGACTTTGCCCGAGGCTCTTCACGCCCCGCACGCTTTCAACCTCCGACCCAACCTCAACCATGGGCGCCACGTCATGTAGACTGCATGGCTAGACGGCTATATGTAGAAGGCCGTGTACAACACTACACATGTAATATGTTCCCTATCCCTGACCCCAACCCTACCCCTAACCCTATGTACCGCATACTTACCCGAGCAACCGGAGGGTGCCTGAATACACTGACTACAGCAGTAGTCCATACGGTATTTGCTGACTGCGTGCGGGGGGGGTGTCACCTCGCATTCAATTGATCGTTCCACCCATCTGTTCACAAACGTGCCCCTGATATTCACCAGGTATTTGATGCCCATCTGAATGTGTCTTGCTAACTAACATCATAGCCGGCGGAATGTACGCGGACACCCCCCTCACTACCAACCAGCACAGCTCAATGTATTAACGTCAACCAAGAATGCCCACACACAAAAACGACATATACGTCCTCATGCGAAACCCAGCCAAAAGATGGAACCCATGTACCATGGGTTCCAAATTGAGGTCCCTACAACTCGGAAACATCGCATAGTGTACACATAGTCTTTGCACACACCTAAAATACGTCAAACCTGTTCGTTGCCAAATAACAGGTTCATCAAGAACGCAAGAACAAAAAGAACAAGAGACAAGGAAATCGTAGCAGCGCCCATCATTATAGCATTCGCCCACCACATAACCTCCTTTGCAATTGGTTTTGGGCATCAGCGAACTGGGTCCAACGCATGCCCGTAGTGTTTTAGGTGGAGTGAGGAGCGGTAGTAAAAATGAAGTGCGCTGCTCGATAACCTGTTCTTGACCGTCGGTATACTGAGCAATCATCGGGCCGCGTCTCCTCTGTATCAGGTTTGTGCGGAATTTCATTTGTCGTTTTCAAGCAAGCGGCTGCGTTGACACATACCAAGTGGCTTGGTGTAAAGGAAAGGAACACCACTCAGCGATCATCTACTACACGCTAGGGCATGTTTTCATGAGCACCACTAACAAGAGCACCAGACATGGACGCGACATCTACAGGACCGCAACATCTTCGACGACAGTGGGGAGAAAACAGGGCGAATAATCGCACACAAGATAATAACAATGTGAAAAAGAAGCACAGACAGTTATGTTAACACTGCGGTAGACCACACTACCAACCTATTACGCAGGGTATTTCGTGCCTCCGGCCGTTTGCATGATCGCCTGACAACATCTACCAAACGAAGTAGCATATGCCTAACAAACTGAAGTCACCCTCGCGTTCAATAGTGGTGACATCGCATGCCCACGTCACCTCGCGTGGTGTATTTGTAATATACAGATGTATCTCTGTCTTGGATTTGGTGACCTCAGAGCCCCACATCGGCACAGCAAAAATCATAGGCGTAAAATCGCATATGTGAGACAATAATAATGTGAAAAGCAGATACATACAGATATGCTAAAATTGCGGTAAACCGCACTACCAACTTATTAGGTAAGGTATTCCGTGCAAACCGTCTGCATGATCGCCTCCCAACGTATGCCAAGCGAAGTATTACTAACGAAGTAACGTAATTGAGCGCGTGTACACTAAGCGTTGCTTCCAAAACAATAACGATTCGCATCTCTCCCTGTCGTTCTCAATAGCGGTGACAATGCATGACCACATCACCTCGCCTGATGTATTTGGGAATATGCATCTCTTTCTTAAAATTAGCGAGGTCAGAAAGTAATGGAATCTACATGATTGTACCTATCGATTGAAATATTCTATCTTTCGATCCATGTACAATAACCAATTATGAAGCTTTTAACACGTTGTTTACTCCACCTAAGAACTGGGTTGCATACTACATGTAACATCAAGCCTTCTAGAAAAAAAAACATTACAAGGCGGGTGATATAAAGGGGTGTCTTCTTGCTGCAACCGTCAGATTCGTCCCCTTCAAGGGTTTATAGTTTCCGCGCACATATTGAAATGCTCGCCCCCCGCCCCCGCCCCCCCCTCTTGCATAAACGCACCACCTGAAATCAAACTCTGCCAGAGTAGTAAACACTACCAGCCAGCTGATATCATCTCATTATCCATCTAGCCATCCATGCCGTAGCTCCAACTCATATCTCCCCCCCCCCCCCCCCCTCCCCCCTTTGTTCCCCGCCCAGTTCGTTCAAACGCCCCACTTACAATCAGAATCGGCCAGAGTAATAAACAATTCTACGCAATTGACATCACGTCATTATCTTTCTATCCATCCATGACGTAGCTTTCATTAATCCCCCCTCCCCCCCTCCAACGCCCCCTCCTTCCCCACACCCCGCACGATCGCCTAGACCCAGCACCGCGCGTATAGCAAGCCCCTACATATATGATTAATACGCGCGATCGGAGGATTACACACAATGTTGCGGAAATCAGTGTCGACCAGATCCGTGATTTTAATAATATATGTGACCTAAACCTCTCGAAAACCCCTTCCCCCCCGCCCCCCTCCCCCCTCCCTTCCTTTTTATTTATTTATTTATTTATTTTTTCCTCGCTTTCTCTTGCTTAAACGCCCCAATTACTATCGAAATCCGCCAGAGTAATAAACACTTCCACGCCCTGGATATCGCCTCGTTATCGTTTCAGAGCCGTCCATGCCGCTGCTGCAACTCCCACCCACCCCCGCCCCCGACGCCCCCTCCTTCCCCACCAACCACACCATCGCCTAGACCTAGCACCACGCGTATAGCAAACCCCTACATCTATGCGACCTAAAGCCTACCCCCCGCCCCCGGTCCCCCCGCCACACACCCCCCCCCTCTCCCCCACAAAAAAATATTTATAGTTTCCACGCACAAATTGACCTGACCCGCCCGTCCCCTCCCCCCCCTCCCGCTCCCCTTTCGATCAAAATCAGGCCCCCACGTCCTTCAAAACTCCGCCCTCCCCTCACCGAATATTGGACTTACTGGATTCACTTGATAAACTGATGCATTTCCTCACAGCTGTCAGATTTTGTCCCCCTCAGAAACGGGTTTGGTAGTTTCCACGCACAGACTGCCTAACATCACCCTGTTGACCCTGATAGCTACACTGTAGTTGCAAGGGGAGTCGCCGACCTATATCCTGGGTTGTGTGTCCTCATTGAGGATATAGGTCGGCGACTCCCCTTGCAACTACAGTGTAGCTATCAGGGTCAACAGGGTGATGTTAGGCAGTCTGGGCGCGGAAACGATAAAACCCGTTTCTGAGGGGGACAAAATCTGACAGGAAATGCATCAGTTTATCAAGTGAATCCTGGAAGTCGAATAACCGGTGAGGGGAGGGCGGAGTTTTGAAGGACGTGGGGGACTGATTTTGATCAAAAGGGGGACGGGAGGGGGGGAGGGGGGGAGGGACAGGTGGAGCAGCTCAATTTGTACGTGGAAGCTATAAATCCTTCGTGTGGGGGATGAGGGGCAGAATGTGGGGGGGTGGGAGGGGCAAGGAAGGCTTTAGGTCTCACAGATGTAGGGGTTTGCTATACGCCTGGTGCTAGGTCTAGGGGATGGTGCGGGTGGTGGGGAAGGAGAAAGCGTTGGGTGCAGGGGAGGGGTGGGAGTTGCAGCACCGGCATGGACGGCTCTAAAACAATAATGAGGTGGTATCCAGCGCGTGAAAGTGTTTATTACTCTGGCGGATTTCGATATCAGGTGAGGCGTTTGAGTAAGAGAGAGCGAGGGAAAAAAAAGGGGGGGGGCGGGGGGGTTCAAGAGGTTTAGGTCACATGTCATTTTGAAATACAATCCAGCTATGAGATCAAGGACTTGGTCGAAACTCATCTTAGCATCATTGGGTGTGATACTCCAATCGCGCGTATTAATCATATATATGTAGGGGCGTGCTATACGCGCGGTGCTGGGTGTAGGTGATCGTGCGGGGTGTGGGGAAGAAGGGGGGGTTGGAGAGGAGTAGGGGGGATTAATGAAAGCTACGTCATGGATGGCTAGGAAGAAAATGACGTGATATCAATTACGTAGTAGTGTTTATTACTCTGGCCGATTTCTATTGTAAACTGAGTGTTTGAACGAACTGCGCGGGGAACGAAAAGGGGGGGGGGGAGGGCGGAGATGTGTTGGAGCTACGGCATGGATGGCTAGAAGGATAATGAGATGATATCAGCTGGCTGGTAGTTTTTACTATATTGGTAGATTTTGATTTTAGGTGGGGCGTTTGAACAAGAGGGATCGGGGGGGGGTGGGGGGGGGGGGGCATTTCATTATATGCGCGGAAATTTCAAAGCCTTAAAGGGGACGAATTCGGCGGTAGTAGCAAGAAGACATCCCTTTATATCAACCGTCTGGTAATGTTTTTTATTCTTGAAGGTTTGATGTTACATGTAGTATGCAACACAGGTTTTACGTGTAGTAAACAACGTGTTAAAAGCTTCAAAAAAAATCATTGTTCATTGATCGACAATCAGAATATTTCTATCGATAGGTACGATCAAGTAGGTACTATTTTTTTCTGACATCGCTAATTATATGAAAGAGATACATACTGCCAAATACAACAGGCGAAGTGATGTGGTCATGCAATGTCACCATCATTGAGATTGAAAGGGAGGAATGCGAATCGTTAGTGTTTTGAAAGGAACACTTAGTGCACACGCGCTCCATTACGTTGCTTTGTTAGTCATACTTCGCTTGGCATAGGTTAGGAGGCGATCATGCAGACGGTATTACCGCAATTTTAACATATCTGTCTGTACCTCCTTTTTACATTATTATTGTCTCACGTATACGATTTCAAGCCTGTGATTTTTACCGTGCCGATGTGGGGCTCTGAGGTCGCCCACTCTAAGACAGAGATATACATATGGTATCAAATCCTAGTGTGCCTATGAATACGTCGTCATCCGGATACCAAGTAGGGAACTAGCCTGCTCCCGAAAAACAAACGGTCGACACGTGTGTATGCTATCTACGTTACGCTATCCAGACCATGATGATGCTATGTTGGTACCCTGCTCGCCACGATTTGCGGACATGTCACTAAGATGCCTAGTAACACGCATTGGGTAGTGTGTTGATCCGAGTACTAGGCGAGAACGGCCGTCGTTCTAACCTCAAGTACCATACAGCGCGCGGGACAAAGAAGGGCACAGTAGGGGGGGGATCACAAAGTGCGCTGGGGAGGTATCTACAACAGCAGCGGTTGGTAGTGGGCGCCAACAAGATAGCTACAGCACATGCAGTGTGCGTATCGGCACCGGGCCTTCTCTCGGCTGGTAGAGGCGGTAAATAACAGCTCGCCTACAAACAAAGAAGGGCCGGCTGAAACGCGGAACAGGTGTACCAGTGCAGGGGGAACAGGTAGAGGGTACGCGACCGCGAGAAATTGCCTGATGCGCGACGTTTCTTGTTTTTGCGGTTAGCGGGCAAGGGTGCGCGGATCTCGGCGAAGGAGTACCAAACCTAGTGCAATCGATAGCACGGAAGAGTGTGCGGATCTCGGTCAACGAGTATCAAACCCGGTGCAAGCGGCTCGAGCGAATAGCCCAACACCAACGGTAGTGACCGCCGGTAACCGACATGCGGAACAGGGTACCGGTGCAGGAGGGAGCAGGTAGAGTGTACGCGACCGCGAGTAATAGCCAGACACGCGGTGTTATGGGTTCGGGATTAGCGGACAAAGATGGGCGCATCTCGGCCAACGATTATCAAGCCCGGTGCATGCGGCTCCAGAAAATAGCCAGGCACCACAAACGGTAGCGTGCAAGGGTGTGCGGATCTCGACCAAAGAACATCAAACCCGGTGCAAGCGGGTCGAGAAAAAAGTCAGACACCTCTAACGATCGTGATTGCCCACGGGCCCGCGGTTCACACGTAGAGGTATATATTGGGGCCTCAGCGAGCCACCACGCACGAGTTATGCGGCTACAAGGAAACCAGCCAGACACCAAAACCACAAGTGATAGATGGTGAGGGTTTATCCACGGTAACAGGTTGCATCGATGCGGTAATACATAAATATGTAAACAAATAAATTGTCTTGTACAACTCTTACTAGTGTGTGGTGCCGGTATAATTGGGACGAGGTAGTCGAACGCAGATGCGGTACGCGACATGGGGTAGGGCGTTGACACGTAGGACACTCGACCGCGCACCTGGGGAGTAAGCAAGAACGAGATGCACGGGCCAAGCGAGGCGTAGGAGCAGGGCAAAATATTAAGTGTAGGGAAGCACGAAAACCGGGAACCCCAACCAATATGTGCCATCGTACGCGCGAAAGCAATAACGATGAACGCGACGGTAGAAGCTAGAGTTGACACAGCTTCGGAGGTTCTACTTCACGATAAAAAGAGCAGGGAAATATTTTTCTTGTCTTGCTCCAGGCCATCCATTTTATATTGTTATTTGTTCATTTTTGGTCCTTGCAAAACTAAACTGCGCGATTCATTCATGGTTGCGTCTATTTTGTTAGTTCGTTGGTTTCTTTTCTTTTCTTTTCTTTTTCGATTGGAGTATTTTCGATCGCCGCCCATGTATGACTTGATTTTAGCGTAGGAATATGTTTGTTTTTTGTTTTGTGTTTGTTTGTTTTTGTATGTTTGTTTTTCTCGGCGGTATTCGATTCTCGTACGTTAGCCTAGGTGACCACGAACAAGGTCGCTATATTTTCAGTTTGAACTTACAGTAGACACAGTTTCCTGCACGGACTATATGTCCCATCACATGCTCGGGAGCACCAACGCCGACCACGACGGAGAAAGCTAGGGCTAAAACAGCTGTGCCTGCACCACGTATTCCTACAGTAGCACCGGCAGTGATTATTCCCGCAGCTCCAGCGACAGCCAGTGGCAGCAGCAGCAGCCGCAGCGATAGAGCGCTGCGAGGGCTGCGGCGGGCTCAAGAAGGCAGCGCGCAGCAGCAAGGGGCACATGTACCAGCCGTAGGAGCACCGCGAACCAGTAACGGCACCCATACTGCGTGACGGGTTTACGAACAGAACCCATGAGTGACGCAAGAATATTCCAGGGATTTGCGGAACACATGCTATGATTCACCTGGTACTGCCGGTCAAAGGGCTACGCGTCAGGTGCCGATGTCACATTACCGACAGCCGCAACGATATTCTTCAGCACGGGACTCTTAACGCATCACTACTCGGACGCAAGAACAGTACCCGTAAGAGCCAGGACATCGGCAAACAGGTATTCGCGGTAACACAGCAAACCAGCAATGAAGCGGTCGTAGCAGCGTCGAATTTGGGCAACGGACCCCAGCTACTATGAAATATGCTACCGAGAACCGACGTTTTATAATGGACCAATTCCTATCATGCGCTATGCGTCATAATTATTGTGTGGACGCACCGGTATATGTCGAGGAAGGTGCCATGCTTCAACGTGAGACTCCTGGGATATTGTGGAGCAGGTGTTCGGCGGGTACACTGTCTGAACAATCGACGTTTCATACTAGATGGGTCCGGCTGGCCAACCGTTGCGCGACACGACTTTGTTATTCTTAGTGAAACGGGGTCAGCGTCTACATAATTTTTGCTCAATCAATACCGTATATGGGCAGACTACCGAACTAGCCGAGATAGCTCCCCAACATGCCAGGATGCATTTAGAGGGGAAGGTACGAACCTTCAGCAAATGCGTATGCGCGGAATCGCTCATGGTGCCCATTATCCGCGATATTTCGAGGACCAGCGACGCCCGTCAGCACTAGGTGATGTGGAAAATCACATGGCATAGCTGAGGCACCTTCGAGCGGCGAGGTGTCCGACCGCGGTCATATGCACTCCTTCGTGGTGGAGGCTCTGGTGAGCAAGTCGTTAGGGCATACGGAAGCAGGAGTGATGACGAAGAGCGGAGGGTGGAACACGGAGACGTTAGCCGCGCACCGCATCTGATCGACCGAGAGTACACAGCCCTCAAGCGTGGAACAGATGAACATGGTCACGACTGCGTGACCGCGAGTTTTTTCCTCTGCCGTCGGCCGTTCTACTAGTTACACCACGTGCACGCCGAAGTGCGCGTAAAGTATACCAGCACATTATCAAGTTTGGGTGAGACCATGCAGCGCCCATGTAGGTGGCAAACGACAACTAAAAAAACACAAGGAAGTTTGGGTTAGACCACAGACCCACAGACCGGGGCAGGAGGACTTATCCAACCCAACACGCACATTGAAAGATCGGCGGCAGCGTAAGAGAATACTGTAGGACATACATCTCACTACTCGCGTCTGAAAAACGACTACATCGCATGCCACTCAGAGACCACAACCACGTATGTATTACGCGTAGTACCTGTCACTACACATACGCACGACAGACTTAAGTCAGTTGGAACATCAAAAAAATGAAAGAAAAAGAAGGAAAGAAACGGAATAAAGTGTAAAGAAAAGAAGAGAAAGAGAAAATGGAAAAAAAGAGAAAATACAAAGATGAAAGAAAAAGACAAAACAAGAAGAGGAAGCAAGGAAAGAAAAGGGAATATCATTAAACTAACAGACCCTAGAAACTGACAAAAGACGGTTTTGGGCCCATAGAGTATACTAAGCGCATCAATGGCACTGGAGGAACAACACAACAAGGCGACGAAGTCAGGGTGGCCATTTGAAGGCCCACGAACGTCAAACCGATGATGGCCAGGCTCAGATTTCATTATATTGGGCACGACGCCCCCCGCCCCCGTCCCCATCGCCCCTTTCCCCCTCTCCCTCTCCCCCTTCCCGCCCTCTTCCCCTCGGACGCTTAGAAATGACGCCAGTGGATTGCGCTGCCGCGGTCTTTCTACGTCGCTCTACAGCTCTCTGTATCATGACATTTTCGCTTGAATGACTCCGCTCCTTCCTCTACCCGTCGAAACCATCTGCCGGCTTTCTTTGCAGCCTTTCCCCTCCCTTCGAACTTAATTTCCAAGGTCGACATATCCTCCTTCAGGTGCACCATCCAGTCCTTCTCTTGCCCCTCTGAGTAGCCATTACCCCCAACAAGCTCCCCGAAGATCACCCTCTGTGGCAGATGCTCCTCCCACATACGTGCCACGAAAAACCGCAACCAGTTTCACTCTTTTGCGCACTCTCGCATCTATGCTTTCGGAAGCTGTTCTGGCAAGCGCGTAGACGTACGGGACGGTGTGATCGTTGCGCGTCCGTTTCCGCTATACGAGTCATCGGAGGAGCATGGAGCGGTGAACCTGTCGTAGCCTGTCATAATCAGGCTTGTGCTGGCTCCACGGCATGCAGCCGTAGAATAGTGTCTCGATCGCCTCGACGTTCAGCAACAGCACCTTCAACCGTAAGCACAAATCTGCGCGATATTATATTTCCATCTTGTACTGCTGGAAGCACGACCAGGCCTTCTGACGACGCCGCGTTATCTCGATGCCGAGTTATCTGTCTGTGCTGATAGCCCCGCTCAAGTACACAGACTCGACCGTTTGTTTGTATACCTGGCCAACTGCATTGATGGTGAACGACACCTTCCCCCCACCATAGGTCTGCAGGAAAATTTTCGCAGTTTGGCTTCGGAGACCGTAAGCCCGAACGCCGAGCACGCAGCCACGATCAAGGTCATCGTCCTCTCCAGCATTCATGATCATCGATATACGACGCCCACATCGCCAGCATACAGCCCCACAACCTCTGCACCTCCTCCTCTTCCTACCCTCTTCACTCGTCGACTTCACCTGTACGTGACATGCCCTTCTTTTCCCCTTTCTCCTTCTTTCGTTGGAGCTGCATCATGTTGCCCGTGATAACTGCAACAGCGAGGAAGGCTTTCTCGTCCACATGCAGTACCGCCGTGAAAAATACTTTGTACAGCAGTGGTGCGAGCACGCGCCTTTGCCTGGCACCTTAGCCACGAGTTAGACACAGGCCTCACTAAGTTCGATCTTATCGGACGAGTTTTTCCACGATCTATCAATCCAATACTCCCCAAAAACTATACACTGGGCGCTGTCTAGAGGACACTTTCCGAGGACCAACGCCCGAATGGGTAGGGTGGACCGTAACTGGACCAAGTCCGGCGGAAGGCCAGGGGTTTTGTCAGTGGGTGAGCTTGCGCAAGTCCCACACTACCCGGAAAGATGACATTCCAGGTGGCTATGTCCACCGAAACTGACCCTCAGGGGACAGGCCGGGTCGACATACACACGCCTCCGTATACAACGGCAGCTTGCGCTGCCGGGGTTGTAACGAAGACCACTGATAGGGACAGCTTACGCTATACCTACAATGGGACCCGAAGGGTGCGCCAGCTATCGTTGGGCTGCGAAAGCAACTGAGTTAAATCGACACACGACGCGTATAAAAATACGTGGAAGTGTGGTGAGCTAAAGCTTTAATTTTCCCCATCCGCCGAAGGATAAAAAATTAAAAAACATGTATTTTTCTCCTTAAGTAACAGGCGAATACAGAAATTGGTTAGGTTGTTGTGAGTGCCTCGGCGACATATGCTTAAAACAGTTGAAAATAAAAAACAATGGACCCCACACTTGAACGAATGTGCCTGCGGAAAATCTCGCAAAATCTGCACGAAATCGCGATTTTCTCGGTGATTGCGAAAACAAAAATCCTATCGAGCCTCCGCCTGGAACAGGGCTATCCAACAGTGGTTTGATTAGGACCAGACGGTACGTCAATCACTCGGAATTAATTCCCACGCGATTGGGGAAAGCACCATAAAATTTGCCCAGACGGACAATACGGTTTGTATTTACTTTCTTCATCACCGTCAGGTTCCTCTGGCAACTGAATTCTCATCCGGGGCGTGTTTTGGAATAATAATATGGAATACTACAGTCCGTAAGCATCTAGCGAGGTGATCAGTAGTCACTACCACGAGTACACTAACTAGCTTATTCCAGATACGGATAACTGCAACATGAGGAGAAACTCTACTTCCCGCCGGTGTCGTGTATGTTCAAGATATAATACAATAGGCATATGGCTTTCATCCTTGCGTTTTCTGAGTCCCAAAACCCCATTGGCCGGGAGTCCCCCCCCCTCATCTTCGGCCAATCCAGGGACGAGGCGCCCGCTTCGGGAGTTGCCCTCGGGAACCCCCACAGTCCCGCCGCACCGGTTCAGTAAGTTCAGTTACTACCATCTCATCATACTTATTCATTGATCGAGAGTTGTTGCATACTCAACAAGCCGAGTTAAGCACAACTTGGTTTCGAAGAAGCAGAAGCTCACCGCACAATAGAGGCGCTCAGCAACCAGGAGCAAGGAAGCAACACACAACACGCGACAACCGCATCAACACGGCATCTGCTTCGAGTTCGCCGACAACAGGCCACGACAAATGTGTGCTACTCTTCGTTCAGCTGTAGAGCTTTACCACGTAATGGTTGTAGAGTTTGACGGGTGGACGGGTCAGTTGGTGAGTGGTTAAGTGGGTGAGGGTCGTTTCGTACATGTGGGTGAGTGCTGATGCTGCCGCTGCCGCTGCTGCTGCTACCTCGAGGTGTCTGCTTGCCACTGCTGTGTGATAGCTGGCTCGCACTGCCCGAGGAAGCAGAGAGAGACAGTTTGGACGCAATTTGCGAACAGGGATACAGTATGCCGTATGAATATCAGTGCTGGTGATCGAGTTCGACCCCCAAGTAAATGGTACTACCCCCCAACTGCTCTTCTCGAAGAACGCGTAGGAGTTGTCGATTGTGGGCCTTCAATGTGGGTTTGCAGTATTCCTGGTGGTAAGTTTGTACCAGGTTCGACGCGTGCTACGATAGAGATAGCAGTTGTCGTGCGAAAAAAAAAAATGAATGACGGCGGGGATCCTTAACCCCAAATCGTCGGAATAGTAACATTCTTGTTTAGCATGAATCTCGTTGTGTATTTAGGCCATGGGATTTTTTCATCACGTAGCAGGTATTTTTTTTCTCCAAATCAGGCTGTGGGAGAGGTCTTAAGTTCCTGAATCGAGGAACCTCCGAGAAAAAAGTGGTGCACCTCTACCGTGTAGCGTGTGTCGTTCCAGGTACTAAGTATATTTCAGTCCCGCCGCACCGGTTCCGCAAATTCAGTGCAATCTCATCATGCTCATTAGTAGAGTGGTCGCAGATTCAACTTCCACAATTCAGCGCAACTTTATCGAAACAGCAGAAACCCATCGCACAACAGCAGCGCTGAGCAGCAACGAGTAAGGAAGCAAAACACAGCACCACAACCCCACCAACACGACATCCGCTTCCAGTCCGCGACACCAGACCACAACGGCAGAAGCAGCCCAGAGAGGCACGATCATAAGTCCTCCCCGCCGCCCACTCTCGGCCAATCAGAGGGCGAGGCGCGCGCGGCGGGAGCTGCCCCTAAGGGGAACCCCCTAGACCCGTCGCACCAGTTCAGCAAGCTCAATGAATATCACCTATGATATAGTTTCTTATCATGTTTACTCGTTAGGGCCACGGGCTTTCCCTTAAGAATCTGTTGAGTGGGATCTCGCATGTAGGCATTTTGCGTACATACAAAAATCACTTCAAAATAGAGTATGCATGGATCCTTGTTTCGAAAGTTCAGAAAAATGCTGCGAAGAGCCAACAATTAGTGAGTTGTTCAGGTGTCTTTAGCCCATTTTGGACTCCATCACTTACTTCTTACCCCTCCCGGGAATGAAATGCTGTTAATGTTGTTAATGTTGTTAATGTTGTCAATGTTGTTAATGTTGTTAATGTTGTTAATATTGTTAATGTTGTTAATGTTGTTTGCAGCGCGCTATTCGGACGACACGAAAAGAGTTATATTATCCGCCTGGTGAGCACCAACCGTTGGGTAAAACCGCTTTCTCAGCGGCGATGCACCCACTGTATTAGGCTCCCGCGTGTGAATTATAACATTTCAGCTGTTTCGGGAGCTTTTGGTGTTGCTGGCTCGCAAGTTCGAAATCACGAAAACATCTTGTGAGTCGCTTTTGGCTGCCTACGACTTCTGTCTGGTGCACCCGACGCCGTCATACACCCCACGAGGAGCGTCCCTCGATTTCGCGGCCGTGGTTGCTTGTGCGGAGTTGCCCTTTAGTGAAGTACACACGTTCAGTTGGGGATCGTTTTTGTCACGTTTTGGTGCACCCCAAATTTCGATCACCTACGGCTCCTCAAAGTCGAGGTGTCGACCTTTTCTGAGACCCAGCCGAAAACCAATTTGAAGCGACTGACAACATCTGTGGATGAAACACTCTTGAGCACTATACTGTGATAGAGTGTCAGTATAGCTGCCAATGCATTCGGTAAGATAGCCCGCAGAGTCATGGTCTATTGGCCACAAGAAGATTCTCTTGAGCGGAATATTCTTAGTGGAGAAGATAACCCGTACAATCTAGCTAGCGTGTACCACAAGAGCGTTCTCGGTAATGGAACGTTTCTCCTCTGGACAAAATAGGTTGACGTAAGCGCGTTAAGCGCTCATGGGAAGATAGAACACCTAGGAGAACGTTCCTTGTACGTTCCATAGGTGAAGGTCCAGAAAAATGCACAGCAGCAATGCTGGAGGGTGAAGCGATTTCTGTGAGCCTCACCCTACCCCCATGCTTTCACTCCTCCTTCTCCTTTTCTGTCTCCTCGAGCTTCTCATAGCTCAACGCCAGTCATAAAAATTATCAACAAAGAACAGGTGCTGTCCCCAAGCGAAGCTGATACCCCTGCGTCCTTTCCCCCTCACCATCCGGCACCACGACTCCGTCACAATTTGGCGTCCTTTATCGACGACGTGTGAGCTTCAAGCTTGGAACGGCAGCCCCGCCTCTTCTCGGTTTCTTGTTATCCAATAATGTGAGCCACCACATATATGGCGAAAGACAGGATGGATAGGGGTCATTTTTTTGTTTTGTTTTGTGTTATTTGTCCTTTCTTTTGCCTCCCTTTTTATATCGAACCTCCATGTGTCAACCACATACGAGCTGCGCCTGACAGCTCATAGATAGGTCATATAATATAGAATCGAGTACAAGCAGTTGAGTGCTGTAGGCAGTCGTCCTATCTCTCTCATACCTTCCCCCCCTCGTAGGTAGGTATAGCACCGGTATTGTGCTACAAACGACCTTCTTTGTTCCCTTTACTTTTACACCAAACGTGTAGTACATTATCAGTGCGTACAAGTCCTAAGGTACGGGATGTCTCCTGGACGCTTTCGTGTCACCGCACGCCAGTTTTAGTACGTCCGTCACCCCAAAAGCGTTATACCATCCCTAAAACACACTTGTAGGTAGAAGAACAACCCAATCCCTGTGACTCCACAAGGACCACGTAACTAAAGGAGAGCTTTCTATTGTGTTCTGCTCTGATTGAGGTATAGGCCCTCATTTTCAGGAGATAGACACAAGGTGCCAGGGAGGTACCCCGTCCACTTCTCGAAATTCTTGTTTTTTTTCTTTTTCTTTTTATGCCCGCACATTTCGCCGGTACCACGTGCTGTTTAAGCCAGCATTTGTACGGCTTGTGATTGGCATCGGATACGCCGCTTTAGTCACTTTTGCTTGCGTACCTTGTGTGAGACAGCGGCTCCTAGACAATTTGCGTACCTCGTACACAGCAGTAGTAGTACGTACGCAAGTATGGGTTGACACGTACCTTACGGGCGTGGCACACTCTCATAGCCATGTAGCAGACCTACCTCCCCACCAGGTCTGGTGTTGTACCGAATCTGACTCCCAGGGTTTCAGGCCTATCTATATGCACGCTTGCGTCTTGTCCTGATACTCCTTGTTTCCACCTCCGTCTCAAGTCGTTTTGGTTTGTCCCTCGTTTGTTTGTTTGTTTTTTGTTTTGATGCATTTCCCTTGTTTGCTTTATTAAAGATAGCTATTTTGCTTGCTTGTTTCTTGCTTGGTTAACGAGCACGTACGAGTAACTCTGTGCTGCTTAAATTTGCCTTAGGGGATTGCTACTGTTTATGTGCAAACGTTCGTTTTGTTTTTGTTCGACCGCTCCGCTGCTCGAATCTACCAAAACACTGGTGTCGTACGTACACCTCTGCAGTTATAAGACATACACGGGCCCTGCACTGCTATGGCCAAATTACCGTTGTCTGGTGTGCAATTCCTCCAGCTTTAGACATACAGGACTCTATGTTGCCATTTGTCTCTGTGCTGCTGTTTAGCGTACGCTTCGTACATTTTGGTCATGTATCGCATCTACGCTGTCCAGATTTGACAAAATACTGTTGTAGTACGTGTATCTCGCCAGCCTTCTGTCATACACAGGCCTTATGCTGCCTTAATTTGTCAGAATTCAAGTGTCATATATGTGAATTCCGTCGGTTTTGTCTCGCGCACGGCCCCCCATGCTGCTCACATCATCCGAAATGCTGTAGTAACCGTGCCTTGTACCAGTTTAGCCATATATGAGCTCTATCATGCACATATGCTTCTGCTGTAAGAGCATTTTGCCAGTTTTTTTGTCGTGCCCGAGCCCTACGCCGTCCAATATTGGGTTATCCCCCCCCCCCGCGTTTCGCCAGCTTTTTACCCCATAAACAAAGCAGGCTCTACGCTACCATTTTTTTTTTCTCTCGAAAAAGAAAAATGCATCAAAGTTCCCTCGCGTCTGTCCCATCTATTATGATAAAGTGGAGTAGACGCTGCTCAGCCTTGTCCAAATTTTGTCACCCGCGAGTTTACTTTTCCCCGTTTTTGGTGAAACAGGGTATATAATGCCCAAATGGGGCCCCCCCCCCCCCCCCTGTTGCTACTCCAAAGCTTTTTCCGCCGCAGTTTTACGATAAAGCAGGGCCTATGCTGCTCATAATTGTAACGCTGCTGCACATGCTTGAAAGTCAACAACTGTTTTATTTCATTTATTATTGTCAATATTTTTTCCCTTGTTTGTTCAGCATATCACCAACAGCAGCTGCATGCCGCTCCAATTTAGAACATGTTCGATGCCGCCCGTGCAGAAAAATGTCCTAAAACTGAAAACTGTATGCTGGTCGAATTATAACCACAGTCGCGACAGACTAGCGTACCCGAGCTCCTTCCCCATGGTAGCTGATCGGTATGCTTTTCTTTCTTTCACGTACCGGGGTCTGATTTCATTTATGCTGCCTTTACGATATCTGGCGTTACGCCACGACGTACCTGGCTACGCGAACCCCCCCCCGAAACGGCCGGCATGCTGCCCATTGTCTATCACGTAACGACGAACACCCCGCCTTTCGACCGCCCGGTATTTTGTGCGCCTATCAAATGCTGCCGGCATGCTGCAATATTGCTTTGTTCACCCTTTGCTCTTTTTAGTTACTGATCAATCGTACCCGCACGATCGGTTTTGCACTGCCAACGTCCCACAATTGTCACGCCCTGATACCATAACAGAGGAATTATGCCGTTCAGACGGAGCTCTGCCCAATTCAGTCTCATAGGTATCGCTCAAGTAACGTGAGTATGACTGTCGTCTGCCAAAAACGAGACGTCTGATTTCTGGTCAGATACTCTCCAAACCCCATGAACAGATACCCTTGGACGAGCACTAAAATCGCGACACCCCCCCCCCCCCCCTTACCGTACGCCCTTACTTCCACTTTGTATTTTTTTTTTTTTTTTTCCCTTTAGATCGGTTTGTTGGTGATTGTAGCTGCCGCCCCGAGATCCAAGCCTGGATCCAACCTTCCTCTACACTTCCACCCCACCAATCTCTACTCCAGTGCAAGCGTTCCGGCCACCTTTCCTCGACATCGACATGACTGAGAGATACGCTTCCGACACCAACATGGCTGGGGCCCACACCCCTGATTCTCCCAGCTCCCGCCAGGAGCGTTACACCGCCAGGACTGCCCACGCAAACGTGGACGACATTCCGAACGTGAAACTCATTCTGGGCGATTTAACGCTCCACACGGCCACTCCGGGCCCCCCTCCCCTGGGAGCAGGCACCTCCGGTGCCGGGCGGGAGCCCGCTGTAAAGCCAGAGACCACTTCGCAAGACTCTGCAAGCCCAATCTTGAACCCGTGGAACACTCAAGGCCACCTCGTGGTCTTTCGCGAACGCCGCACGGCCCTGCAAGCTCACCACGAACAGCTGGTTCTCCAACTTACGGATAGCGCCGAGCTCTTGCTTAGGCTCCCCCCAATCCCCAACCCTTTCCACGAACCCATTCTCGCCGTCATATACGGCTACAGGTGCGACCGCGACCACTCCGGTCCAACCGAAGCCGCCCCCCCCCTCATCACGCAACCCTCACTGCCTATGACCTTGCGAACACAGCCGCGGCGGGTAGCGCCGACCCATGCACCCGCCGAGACGCCTAGAGCCACCACTTTCCAGCTGGCGCCGCCGGCCCAGCCGGTTACCACAACCTACCAGGTGCCACCGCCTGCCCAGCCCTTGACCCCCCCCACCCCCTTAGCATCCTCACGACCGACGGTTTTACCGCGCGAGGCTATTGATTGGGATTTCTGCGGCGCCACACTCCTCTGCATGCAGAGAACACGTGGGGCATCTTTCTCTGATGTCTCATAGGCGGCACACCTATTGTGGGGTTCATTCACCCCCGATAGCGACCCAACGGTCGCGTTCGTCCAGGCCCGTTCCGCCACCACTAGCGCATCCGACGAGCTCATCAGGGCCACCAACACCCGGTACTCGCCCTTCGTCACTTCCACAATAACGCCGGCCGCGGTTACGTGTGGAAGCAGACAGAGTACCGTCCCGACGCCTCTGCACGCCTCACCCCCCCCCCCACGACGGCCGCGCCCGCTGCTGCGACGCCGCCCCAGCCCACTACGAACGCGCCCACGCCGGCGACGGTCCCCTCCCCGTCCACTAGGACAACGATTACCCTTCCCGGCCAACATCACGCCGCCTTTTACCTGGGCATGTTCCTAGCCAGCGTCAAACTGGCGATGAGGGAGATCCTCACGATCTGCGACGAGTCCAGAAAACAATCATTCGACACACCCCCGTGGGTTAAGGGATGGCACAGAACTCTCCAAAAATACTTCCGAAAGGCTCTCGGGTATCCGCAGGTCATGGCGTCACCCCTAACCCGCCTCATCGACGATTTCTTCGCCCAAGTTGTCCAGGAACTAGGTATCGACGGAACCGGATCGCCGGCTTTTAAGAAGCTGCTGCAGCTCCTAACCAACCACTTTGACGACGGCGACCAGGGACGCCTTTTCCAGCAGCTGCACTCTTTCAGTGTACCGAGCTCAACAGACTTCTCCACGTCCCTGCGAGCGTTCAAGGAGCGTGTCTGGCTCGCACAGGGCACGGAAAGGATTTTCAAGTCCAGTGACGCTATGGTCGTCGAGATCGTACGCGGAGTCACCAGCAGTCAGTACTCGTCACTGATGCCAAATCCCTACTCTGGGCTCCTCATGACGGCCTCGCAGCCGTTCGACACGGTTGCGGACATGTGGTCGGCGTTGGAGGTACTGGCAACGAACAAAACGCCAAATATCAACCGCCAAGGATTCCATGCGACATTTGTAGCGAGCATATCACGTACTCCTCTTCGCCACCACCGCCTGCGCGACACATGAACACGAGTGACCCCGGCACTCGCGCGATGGGTTCCGCGCCCAACCCATTGATCATGAACGTAGCCGAGGCCGACCGCGGCCCATTCTGCGAGGACGACTCCGACTGGCCTCTCCGAAACTACGAGGAGGTACACATGGTCACGACAACATTTAGTACGCAGGACCCTCCGCTGCTCACTCCGCTCCTCACGAGCGCGGCCCGCGCTCAAGCCCTACGCGCTCACGGCGGACACTGCCTTAACTGCAACGGTACGGATCACAGCATGAAGACCTGCCCTAAGAACTTCCTCAACATACTCGGCATCCTCAACCCTGGGCTTGGCCCGCTAACCGATGGTGGCCACGCCTACCGTCAATGGCAAAAACGGATGCGTTCCTACCGCCGGGGCCAGTACGGGCACAACGTCGACCGGAACTCCAACCGCTACGCCCACCGTAACGACAACCGTGGGGGCACTTACCACAACAACAACCGCCATAACCACGACAACTCCAATCAACACCGGGGCAATAACGGGCGCTCCAACAACAGACGCCACAACAACGGCCGCTCCCACGACAACGGCCGCTCCCACGATAACGGCCGTTCCCACGACAACGGCAACCGACAGTCGCAATAGCAGCAATTTCAACAACGGCGCGGCGCAGCCGCGTCGCAGTCGACAGCCATGACGGTACACGACCCGGCGACCTATGCTCCCACGGCCGCCGCCCCGTCGAACATGCGCATCGGCAATAACAACGCGAACAACCCCAACCAAAGACAACCGGGCACCTTTCGCGCCAACTGAAGAGCCGGGGGTGAAGCAACTGCAGCATCTCCGCCAACAGCACTTGCTGCGAACACCGGGTCTCAAGACGCCCGAGTACACCACGTGCGTCACGACTCCCTGCTCCATGTCTCCCAACGCCGCCCCCTCACCCGAGCCCAAACCCCAACCACTTGTTCAAGCACTGATCTTCTCGTTCCAGTGATTGCCTTGAGGTGTGGGCGGGAGGAGGCCAAGACGTCGAGCCCTACAGGAATGCTCCACTCGACGCCTTCCCGCGATGTGCAACGCTACCTGCCGACTATCGCTGAGATTCCAGACATTGCCAACCTGGGCGAAGTCTTGATGATTACGACTACCAGCGGTTCCGGTTTACACAAAACGGCTGTTTCGTCTACCGGACCATCGCCCGCTGAGCCCGCCTCGACCCCAGATGGGCCACTGCTCGCCCGCTCGTCACAGGATGTGCGCCCTTTCAGTGGCAACGTTGGGCCCGCGAACGACGGTTTCTCACTCGCTGCCACGGTGTTGACAGCACCACTGTCCCTGAGCTCGAGGGACAGCCCCGTCCTACAGACGGAAGACTCGCGATCACAGTCGGCCAGGACATGCTCTGGGCACCCTGCCCCGTCATGCTCGCCGGCTTCACGCATTGCGTGGACTCGGGCCACAGGATCTGCATGCCCTGGCGAGTACAGTCTTGCTCTCCAAACGCCTAGAGACATGACCTTTCATGGTATCCCCGCCCAGCGTGCGCGCCACCGCGTGGACCCTCCCTGTACCTCGGCTTTGCCGAGCAATTCCACCGCGAACTTGGGCGTTCACGTCAGCACCGCCCGATCGGACCTGACTCTACGTCCGACAACGCCACACGGTGACATTACCAACAATCGCCGACCCCCACCCTCCGCAACACCCTTCCGACGACTCGCTCTTTCCAGCACATGACACCGCGGACCCCCCGGACTCTTTCCATTTCTTTAGGAACTCCGCGTCCGTCTTCTCACAACGGTACTTGTGCGGCATCGAGTACGAGGGCGCCACGTACATCTGCGCCAAACAGATGATAATGGCACAGAAGGCTGCGCTCTTCGGTGACACCGCGACAGAGCTTCGCATCCGAACCACCCCTGACCCCGCCGACCAAAAATCTCTTAGACGCACTGCGTCCGGCTTCGACCAGGAGTGTTTGAAGCGACACCGCTATGACATCGTCCTCAACACCAACTTCTGCAAGTTCAGCCAAAACCCGGACCTACAACAAGCGCTCGAGGCAACTGGCGAGAAGCACATCGCAGAGGCCAGCCCGTACGACCTCATCTGGGGCATCGGCTACAGGGCCGACCACCCGTTCGCCTGCGAAAGGGCGCGCTGGTGCGGTCGGAACCTGCCAGGCCGAGTGCTTATGGACGTCCGCGAACGCCTTCGCTCGAACCTCCACGCCACAAGCGCCCTCCCCTCCTGCTCCGCTGAGCCAACACCCACCCTAACCGACTCCAGCCGGGTCTTCCCCACCGCAGATGGCATCCACAAGACAAGCCCCTCCCCCCTTCAACAAACGCCGGGTACCCCACTTGGACTCCTTCTGCCACCCTCCACCCCAGACGCCTTGCCCAGCAGCCACTTCGCTTAGGTTTCCGACGTCGACGGCGCAACCAACCTATACCCCGCTACTACCGCGCCGACGATACCAGAACATGGACCGTGCCTTACAAGCGGCATCCTAACTGTCCACGACGCGTCGTTCAAGACCGAAGTGCTAGTCCACAGCGGCCCTACCGCCGCCAAACGCTGCAAACCCGTGGCGCTGCTCGACACAGGTGACCCTCAGTCGTTCATCACCGCCGACGATGTGGAAAAACCGGAAGGCGTCCCGGTGAGCAACGGATGAGTGCGAGCGACAGAATTCACTTCGTTCATGGGGAGGTTTCGGAACCTCGACTCACTCCGTTTCCATCCGCGTAAGCATCCAGTTGAAGCGCCACCAAACCCCCACCGCCGCCCTGGCATTATGGGCTTGCGTCGTTCCTGCACGAACTATGCAGCACGACATCCTCTTGGGGCGAGATAGCTGGATGCGCCTCGAGCGACGCTCGTATACCACGCTCCCGCGACAGCCCCAGCTACCACACCAGCCCCCTCAACCGACCTGTGGCGAACTTTCCCTGCACCACCACGACACCAACGGGGCCTCCGCCTTCCTTCCCGACGACCAATACACCGACGACGTCTACCACCTCCCGTGCGCCGGCGCGAAAGTTATTTCACTTTCCTCCCCGCCGAAGCTCGTTAAGGTCAATATCGTGCGCCAGTCAGGCGCCCCGGCGTTTACCGGGCAGTACATGGTCAACATGCTCCCCCGCGAGGACCTTCTCACCGACAAGGTAATGTTCGTCTCCGACGGACACCAGACTATCCCATTGTCAGGATCAACCGATCTTGAACCGGGCGACCTCCTCGTAACCTCAATCTCGAAGCTGGTGCAAGTACCACTAGCCACCCTTGCGCACCCTTCTTTGGACCCCCCCGCCCCTCCACCTACATGTCCTACACGACAACATCCCTGTGGCCAGTGAGAACCCCCCACCAGCCGATCCCCATGACCCACCGACAGCCCCTTGCCTACAGCTCCTTGTACGCCTCGACGCCGATCAACGAACTAGCTTCCTCAACCTCTGGGACCGTCTGCCGCCGCATCTGGGCGACATCATCTTCGACCTCCACGGTTCCGGAGGGTCTCCATCGGTGATCGACAGCCTGGGAGATGTCCTCTGCGAGTTTCCGGACGTCTTCTCCACCTCCAGGACCGACTTCGGCTCGAGCTCATTGACGCCGTTCAAGATCACCGTACCCACAGCGAACCAGTTACCTCGCGCCCGTACAGGATCAATCCCATCCTTGCCAAAAAGGCCGACCCCGTCCTCGACCAGTACCTGGCCGCCGGTTTGATCCAGCACTCGACCTCACCTTACTTCAGCCCCATGGTCGCCATTCCAAAGAAAGACGGCGGTGTCCGCATCACCATCAACTATAAGAAGCTAAACGCCATCAGCTCCCTCGGACAGCTTCCCATCCCCCGCGTTGACGAGGTCCTCGATTCTTTAGGAAAAGGGTGCATTTTCTCCCTCTTCGACTGGGTCTCCTCGTTCCACCAAATCAACATCGACAAGGATACCATCCCTTTCACGGCGTTTTGCACGCCAGACCAGCTCTTCGAGTGGATTGTGATGCCGCAAGGCAGCAGTGCCTCCCCCGGTTGGTTCGTTAAGGTCATTAACGAGGTCATCAAAGGCTTGAAACGCGTCGCCGCTTACCTCGACAACATCATCGTCTTCGACCTTGACCCCACCGACCACGCCGCCAACATCCGAGCCCTTTTTCGTCGCTTCCGTAAGCACTATCCCAAACTTTCTCCCTCCAAGGTCAAAATTGGCGCCACAATCGCCGACTTCCTGGGGCACACTCTCTCCGCTGGCGGCTACAGCCCCAACTCCAACAAGGTCGCCGCTCTCACCAAAATTCCCATGCCCACCGACAAGGAGCAGGTGCGATCACTCCTCGGAGGTATCAACTACTACGGCAAGTTCCTACCAAACCTTTCAAGACGTTTTCGCCCCATCAACGCTCTACTCAAGCAGGTCGCCACCTTCGACTTCACCCTCGCCATGAAAGCCAGCATCCGAACCATCCTCCACGAGCTTACCGAGCCACCGATCCTCGCCTACCCCGACTGGGACGCCGTCGCAGACACCTCCCGCCCTTTCCGTCTCTACTGCGACGCTAGCATCGACGGCTTTAGAGCGACACTCGAGCAGGAACAACCTGACGGCTCCGTCCGCCCCATAATTTACATCAGCCGCGCCACTATGGACTCCAAACGTTCATGGACACCCCTCGACTTCGAGGCCGGCAGAATCGTTTGGGCAATCAAGCGACTACCCGGGCATCTGTGGTCCACCCGTTTTCAAATATATTCGGACCCCACGGCGCTCAAGAACATCACCAAGGTTGGGGAGCACAATGCTCGCGTCCGGCGCTGGATCGAGTTCCTTTCCGCTCACAACTACACACAAACGTACCGCAAAGGTACGGCAAACAACAACGCCGACTCCCTTTCACGCCTATCACAACCAGCCACGGACACCGACCGCACCGGACCCAACCGCCTCACTGGCCCCGAAACTGTTGCCATCTACCTCATCCGCCCGTGCGGCTTCGCACTGAACGAGCGGCCTACACCGGGTATCGTCTTGGGTGGGCTCGTGTCCCCCCCTTCAAGACACATTCCATCTATCTAGCCTCTTTCCTTCACCGCCGACGACTATGGCGACTTCTGCCTACTGAGATCACGCATGGAGCACCACGGCATCCCCAACAACTTCGTCGGGCCTATTTCGACCCGCGACTCCACCGCCAGGCTGCTCGTCAGCCCCGAGAATGCCGCCGTGAACACCGGCGCTCTTCCTGGCTCGGCTTCCAGGCCACCCGTCGTCTCCCCGCTGTCCACCATCGGCGCCGCGGAACCACCGCTTTCTGGTCTGATCTCTTCACCGACCCGCCATCGCGCCGCCGCCGCCGCGGGAACCCCCCGACCTACGGCAGACAATGGGTTCGGACGCCGCCCGAACCCAACCGTATCCAGAAGACCTACATCCACCCGTCGACCGCCCACGCCCCCGGCCGGGGCCCAACCAAGGCTTCCTCCGACGATAAAACCTCCTGCTGTCGCCCCCACGCCGCCCACGTCACCCCAACTAACCGCATCAAGGCCGGCCCCTCCTTCGACGACTTCTCCGACGTCCCCATGAAGACCGACGCTTCTGATCCCGGATCCTGTTGTCGACCTCAACAACGACCCCCACCTCCTCGTCCGCGTTGAGCGCTACACCTACAGAGACTGGGCGCGTGAACAACGCGCAGAGCCCGTGTGCTACGCCGCCATCCGCTTCCTATCGTTGGACTCCCCTTCTCTGCCGCCAGCTGACCTCTTGGATTTCATCCCCTCGGCCCAGCGCCCACTACTCTCCGACGTCCTTGCTCTTGCCGCCAAATGCAGACTCCACTGCACTGACGACGAAACAGCCTCCTGGTTCAACGACCGCCCACATCCCCAACCCAGGAACAGCCTCCCGCCACCCGCACCCTACCCCCCCCGCGTCTACGTCCCAATGCTGATGCGTCCCTGGGTGCTGAACAGATACCACGCCGACACCTCCCTACACCTTGGAGTTACCCGGACGGTTTGCATGCTGGCACGGTTTTACTGGTGGATCGGCATGGATATCTCCGCCCGCTGGTGGATCAGCCGCTGCCTTCACTGCCAATCGCGCAAGACCTCCCGACACACCATTCGCTGACCGATCCTCTCCCTCCCTTTACCCAACATCCCTGGCATCACCGTCAGCGTTGACTAATTCGGGCCCTTACCTCTCACACCGCGCGGGAACGTGGACATCCTTTTATTTACCGACCGTTTCAGCCACCGGGCCGACATGTTTTCTGTCTCGGCAAAGAACTTCACGGTCGACGGAACTGCCGACATCCTGCTCAACGAGTACATCCCTCTCTGGGGGTGCCCGGTGACGCTCCTCTCCGACAATGGTCAACAATTCACCTCCAAGCTGGCGACCATCGTCTACGACCGCGTCGGCATCCGCAAGGTCAACACCAGCGCCTATCACCCCTGCACCAACGGCTGCGTCGAACGGGTCAACCATGTACTGGCTCAGATGATCTCCATGGTTGGCAACGAGAATCAAACCGACTGGGACGTGCTACTGCCGCACGTGTCGGCGGCCTAGAACAACTCTGTCAACGCCGCCACCGGACTGGCGCCCAACGAGATCCACATCGGCCGCCTGCCACGCCTCCCGCTCTCGGTCTTCGAACCCAAAAACATCGGTGGTCACCAGAGCCTGGATCGCGACCACCTGGTCTACATCAACGTTGCCACCGACCGGCAGCAACGCGCCTACTCCCTCGTCCGAGAGCTCCACCGACTCACCGTCTTGCGTCTACAACGCCGCAACGCGCCCATCATGGCCGCCCTCCTCGCCTACCCCCCTTTCTCCGTTGGCGGCTGGGCCTGGGTCTACAACTCCGCCTCCACTATCCGTCCGGGTGTCAAGAAGGGCACCGACGCAACCGTTCTGAAGACGAAGCTCTTGTTGAACTGGAACGGACCTTTCACGATCGTCGCGGTGGGCCTGACTGCAGCCTCCGACACCCCCGACAACCGCCCGCTACAAGACAAGCTGCTCTGCCTCGATGTACCTTCAGACCTTCCGGGACGGGACTCCAAACCACGCGTCTCCGTCAAACGATGCAAGCCCTGCCACAACCCCGACGACACCAGCGACATACCCAAGCACCTACCAGCGGACCTCACAACATACGTCCTCACAGCTTCCGCTGCCAAGTCGCCCCTCTAACACGTCACCCTCGACGACGTCACACCACCACCGGAGCGCTTCGAGGATGAGCAGATCACCGGCCACCAACTCGTACGCGGCCGCGGCGGAGTCATCGCCGCCCTAAACGAGACCCACTGGACCGGACTCCTCAGCCCCTCGTGGGAACGCGAGCTCGACCGCCAACAATTCCGGCGCCATATTTTACTCTACTGGTCTGGAAAGCGACACAACACCGTCAGACCAACCGCGTCTACCGCGAGATGCGAATCGGCGCCGCACACCGCAAGCTTTCCCGCATCAAGGCCAACTCTACCTCGCCCCCGGCTACACCCTGGTCCCCCGCGACCTTTGGCTTCGCAATTTCAGGAACTTCACCCTCCCCTCCGGGGCACACGTTCGGTACAAGGCACGTGACGGCCTCTGGTGGCTAGGCAAGATCGCTCACCGCGCGCCACCGGACGTCTCTTCGTGAAACCCCCAGGACCCTCCCCCGGGTAGTTCCTACATCATCAGGTTCCTAGACGACCCCGGCCCGATCAAGATTGACCTCCAGCCAGCTCGCTACACTACCGCCCAGAATGCAGTCTCCGGATCGTGGTGCCTTAAACGCCATGGGCATGGGAGCCCATCCCTTAGGGTGCTACGGAACTCTGATGCTTCCCGCGGTGCCCCTACCGTACCAACCCTCCCCCTTTGTTAGTTTCGGGTGTTTTATCTGTTTTTGATTATTCTACAGTACTTTTGGGATACGTTCTTCACGGTCAGTCTTCTACAACAGTTTTGATAGTACTACCTCATGGTTAGGCCTTTCACCTACGGTATCATTGGGAATGATTCTTCATAATCAGCCTTCAATCCGCAGTAACTTTAGTGGGGTTGTCGTGGTCATCCTTCCGACCTATAGTGTTTTTTTTCGTCATGTCTTTTCGTGGTTAGCCTACAACCGTTATCAGGTTTGTATTTGATTCTAAAATTGTGGTGTCCCTCGTAATACCCCCGCTTTTGGTTTGTTTTTCAGGCCAGCGTTTATCTCTGTTTCTCACTTCCATCAATTTCGCGTGTCCCACTTCGTGACGGCTGACAACTCGTGGTGGTAAAGCGGTTTGTATAATTTTCGGCAGTACGCAGTATTTTAGTACGTCCGTCTGACGACCTGGTCTTCTTTTGCCCCACTCTGGGATGTCTATCGAACCAGGACCATCTCGTACCTGAGGTGTCTTGAGGTGTTCCTCCCCCTCTCTTTTATATGTTCTTTTGGTTTTCTCTCTACCACCTCGGTCTCCGCTAGTCTCGTTTCGTTCAGGCTTCCGAACCGTGGTCATCTCTTTTTTTTTGTGTTTGTACTTCACGATTCCTCCGCCGATACTCGGTGATTTTGCCCCTAGGCGCTCGATCTTTGTGTTGAATCCTGACCGATGCCGGTGCCGTTTTGCCCTGACGACATCGCCGAGCTCTAGGTTTGATCGGTTTTCCGCGCACTTCGCCAAGCAGGGTCCCGGCAGCCTTGCAGACTTGAAAGACCACCGGAATGCCGGCCATCTTTTCTTTCTTTATTTTCTCATGTTTTCTTCGGGTTTGGGTCACGGTAGCTTTTGCCGCCCCACAAAGCTGCCGAATTCTCAGTGATCATATTCCTACCATGGTTGATCCCGTGGAACTGTGCTCAGGTTCCCGTGAACTTCCCAATCACTGCGGTAATTATGCTCTCCCTTTCTTGTGAGTCTTTTAGTTCCTGTTTTTTCTGGGTATACACGTTGCGTTGCCATTCTACGCTATATGACGCGCCAGTCGACCCCCCCTGTAGGCGTTGTTTTGGCATGCTAACTCTGTCGCTCAGCGCTGCTGACTTTTTTTCTGTGTTGGAATACTTAGATCGACCCACTCGCGTACCTCTTTGGATACCCTGACTTTCTGTTCGTGTTGGTTGAGCTACCTTGCTACATTTGCCGGTTTTGTTCCCAGCGTAAACAGACCTCCCAAGGCCCTACGTTGTTCGCTCGACCAACTGGTTCTAGCAGCCCCTTCGTTTTAGCGAGCCTTACGGCAACCTAGCAGCGTTCTTTTTGCCTCACGTGCTATTTTTTTTTTTCTTCGGGCCTCGGCCACGCGGCTACGCGTAATGCCTCCCGGCCATATACACTTTCGAATTTGGGTGATGTTCCTTTGCGAGCTTTTGAGTAACCGACCCTGTACGGCGAACGACTCCTCGTTTGCTCCTCCCTGGGTCCCACATAGATCGCTCCGGTAATATGTTTTTGTTTTTCCCTTTTTCTTCGCTTCGATGTCTGCCTTTCTTAGCTACCTTCGCTTAGTCTTCAGGTTTCCTTTTTGGTTTCCAGTTTTGGCTGCTCTACATAAGTTGCGCCATTTCGGGTTTTCTGTTTTTCTCTATCTTCGTATGCCCTTTCTTTCAGCGATCTGCTTTATTAGTGAATGGTTCTATCCTCGGCTTTTAGGCCTCATTACGAGGTGTGGAGGAATCTTTAGCCGCACGTCTTTGTTTCGAATAGCCGCATCTTCGACCCCCTTTCCCGGTCTTTTAGGATGAACTTTGTCGTCACCCTCTGACCGTCTTGAGGTCTGCATATATATACGACTATTCAGGGTAAGCTAATGTAACAGAGTGTCAGTGTAGCTGACAATAGATTCGGTAAGATAGTCAGCAGAGTTACGCTCTATTGGCCACAAGAAGATTCTCTTGAACGAAATATTCTGAGTGGAGCGGACAACCCGTAGAATCTAGCTAGCTTATACCACAAGGGCGTTTTCGGTGATGGAACGTTCCGCCTCTAGACAAAATAGGTAGAAGTAAGCGCGTTAAGCGCTCATGGGAAGATAGAACACCTAGGAGAACGTTCCTCGTACGTTCCATAGGTGAAGGTCCAGAAAAAACCACAGCAGCAATATTGGAGGGTGAAGCGAACTCTGTGAGCCTCACCCCACCCCCATGCTTTCACTCCTCCTTCTCCTTTCCTGTCTCCTCGAGCTTCTCATAGCTCAACGCCAGTACTAAAAATCAACAAAGAAGAACCGGTGCTGTCTCCACGCGAAGCTGATACCCCTGCGTCCTTTCCGTCTCACCATCCAGGACCTAAACTCCATCACAATACCCTAGCCCTAAGCCACGAAGTCAACAAACCACCCCAAGTTCTAAACGCGGCCTGTTAACATGGTCATGTTTTTATTCTGTTTTGGGAAAGCATCTAGGGACTACAGTTACCGGAAAACCGGGTACGGGTGGACCTTTGAGTCCCATCGTGGCCTTGATAGGTTAAATAAAGATTGAAAAACGCCAGCTGTGAGTACGACCGACCGAATGGTTAAAACTCAACTTTACAAGCTGCGTGGTCCGTCCATGTTTCACTAATATACAGTGGTTGCACGAAATTCACGGAAGGTCATTATTCAAATATTCAATTGGCCGAAATCAGCCACCGCACAATGGAAGCGTTCAAGGAACAATAAGGCAACACACAACACGACGACGCACCAGCACGGCATCCGCCTCCAGTTCGCGGGCAAAAGATCACAACAGTTTGCTGCTCTATTTACTGCTGTACATCTGTAGCAAATGGTGGTTGGAGTGTTTAAGCTTAGTCGGTAGGTGATTGGATGGGTGTTTTGGTGGATGGACGGGGGTCGTTTCGTACGTGGGTTCGTTCTGCTGCTGCTGGTACCTCGACATATCTGCCTGGATGTATGATCGCTGAGAGGCTGCTTTGCGGCCAATTTCGAGGCGCCTTTACCAGCTTTGTCCCCCAAATTGTACCAAATAAGTACCAAATATATTTTACTTTATAGCCGTTTTGAGGCTTTTTTGTGTTTTTGTGTTTTTTTTTGGTCAAATCGCGAAAGGGCGTCGACCCACCCTAACCCTAACCCCAACCCCAACCCAGGCTAGGGTTCCGACCAAAGCGTGGCTTCACCGCGCGTTTTGGAAAAACAGATGAAAAATGTGCGGACCACCTCAAACGTCAAAATATATTTGTCTGATCGGAAAATCGGTGCATGGGTTGAATACGTAGGAAGATGATCGTCGATGCCGCCATCGGAGCGTGCAGAAGACGCTGAAAATGTATATTATTATCACCTCCTCCGGAGAGGATGATGGGAGGAGGAGGGGGAAATTGGAAGGTGAAAAATGGAAGTGGGAAGTGGAAGGAAGTGACCAAGAGAGGCCCTCCCTCCCCCAAGCTCGCCTCGTCCCCGAACCAAAAATAGCGACAAGCGCTCTCGTCCTATACTGGGACAATCCTGCCGTACCACACAATACACTCATGCGCCTAAGCCGTAGACTACATACTGACCCAATCTTATATAGACTACCCATAACTTCAGTCTCCCAATACGTGCGTATGAGAGCATATATGAAAATGTGCATATTCCGTTTCTTAGTGTACCATACATGATGACGATGTATGTGGCACACGAGCAACTGTTCTTACGTGTGTCATACAATAACAACTCATATCACGCAACAGTAAATATTGCTACTGGTGGCTCCATAGTTCACATACGTACCACACAAATATATTATAAAAATTAAAATACACTCCAGCTGTGAGATCGAAGATTTCGTCGAAACTCATCTTTGCAAGCTGTGTGTGATACTCCGATCGCGCGCATTACGAGTTGTGTGTCCTCATTAAGGATATAGGTCGGCGACTCCCCTTACAGCTACAGTGTAGCTATCAGGGTCAACAGGAGGATTTTAGTCAGTCTGTGCGCGGAAACTATAAAACCCGTTTCTGAGGGGGACAAAATCTGACAGCTGTGAAGGGAAAGCGGGGGCCTGGTTTTGATCAAAAGCGAGCGGGTTTGGAGGGGGGCGGGGGGGGGGGGGGGGGGAGGGGCAATTTGTGCATGTAAGCTATAAATCCTTCCGAGGGGATAAATCTGACGGTTTTGGCACCAGTATATTATCGGGGGCGGGGGGGGGGGGGGGGGGGGGGGGGGGCAGCTTAATATGTGCCTGGAAACTATACATTATTTCGAAGGGATAAATGTGACATTTTTGGAAATAATACATCATCAGTTTATCATGTATATCCTGGGGTAAGTCGTACAATCAGTGAGTAAAGAGAGGGTGGAGTGTTCGAGGGGGTGGGGTTGGGATGGGTTGGGGGGGGAGGGTGGGGGGTGAGGGCGGGGGGAGGGGGGGGGGGGGGGGGGGAAGGGCTTCAGGTGAGGGGTTTGTTATACGTGTGGTGCTAGGTCTAGGCGAGGGTGCGGGTGATGGGGAAGAAGGGGGCGTTCGAGGCGGCGGGCGGGGGGGGGGGGGGGGACACAGCGGCATGGATGGCTCTCGAAAGATAATGAGGTGATATCCTGTGCGTGAAGTGTTTATTAATGTGGCGGATTTCGATATTTGGTGGGGCGTTTGAGTAAGGGAGAGCAAGAGGGGGGGGGGGGGAGATTTTTTAGGAGGTTTAAGTCACAAATATTATTCAAATACACTTCGGCTGTGAGATCAAAGATATGTATCAGCTTGTTATACGCGTGGTGCTAGGTCTAGGCGATCGTGCAGGCGGTCGGGAAAGAGGGGGCGTTGGAGGTGGGGGGGGGGGGGAAACACAGCGGCATGGATGGCTCTCGAAAGATAATGAGGTGATATCATGTGCGTGAAGTGTTTATTAATGTGGCGGATTTTGATATTTGGTGGGGCGTTTGAGTAAGGGAGAGCAAGAGGGGGGGGGGGATTTTTAGGAGGTTTAGGTCACAAATAATATTCAAATACACTTCGGCTGTGAGATCAAAGATATGTAGCAGCTTGTTATACGCGTGGTGCTAGGTCTAGGTGATGGTGTAGGTGGTCGGAAAAGAGGGGGCGTTGGAGGGGGGGGGGGGGGGTTTGGGGGGAATATAATTGAAAACTACGTCATGGATGGTCAGAAAGATAATGACGTGACATCAACTGCGTATAGGTGTTTATTACTCAGGCCGATTTTGATTGTGAGTGGGGCGTTTGGACAGACTAGGCGGAAGGGGGGGGGGGGATCGGGGGACGGAGGGGCGGGGGGGGGAAAGGGTTGGGGTTTGTTATGAAAAAGAGGTCAGTGGAGGGGGAGGGGAGGGGGGGCGGGGGGGGGGGGCGGGGGGCGGGACATTTCAATATGTGCGCGGAAACTATAAATTCTCAAAGGGGACAAACCTGACGATTGAAGCAATAAGACATCCCTTTATATCATCTGGCTTGTAATGTTTACTATTCTAGAAGGTTTGATGTTAGATGCAGCATGCAACCCAGTGTTTAAGTGTAGTAAATAACGTGTTAAATCTTCATAACTTGTTGTTGTATGATACATCGATCGAAAGCTAGAATATTTTATAGAATATTTGTAGGTACCATTATTTTCTGACATCGCTAATTATAAGAAAGAGATACGTATTGTCAAATGCAACAGGCGAGGTGATGTGGTCATGCACAAATATATATAGGAACGTTTCCCCATGGATAGTCCGCCTGGTGAAACATCCATGCCTTCATAACATAACATGCCACATACTGCAATACAGTTATGAAATATTCCTCGCATGATTCTCACAATACCTTTGACGGCGTATCTCCCCAACTACCACACTATTCCTTAGACGGCGGATTACCCTGAACACAATACCCCATCGTACATATTATAGATGCAATGTGGTTGCACAAATCGAAGCACGATATCACAACTTCTCACATCCCCCCTTATGATACCATTGCGGTTTGACGTGCATCTCGCCCTACCTACGAAGGTCTGGAAACATTAATAAAAGAGTTTTTGCGATACTAGACACCATAAGTAGTAGATATTACTCCAATGGCAGACACTCCATAACCCACTATAATACCTACTCATATATCTTACTTCATTGCTGTAGCACCTAACACCTCCTATGACTATATACCACCGCATGCTCTCCAAGACCCGAAACACCCAAGATCTCATTATAAGTTCATGGTAATATTACGGTGGAACTTAAAAGACTCCGTAGAAATAGCCTTGGTTGAGAAATCCTCATGCTGCAAACCGGACCGCACATGCGTGACAGAGATTTCTTTCCTCCCCGCCAGTTCCTTAAGAAAGTGATGCCGTACGTAGATGTGCTAAGAGTTCGAGTTGATAATAGGGTTCTGCGTGAGCTGCACGGCACCCTCGTTATCTTCGAACACTGGAAAGCACGGCATTCCGACTTCAGGCAGCATGAAACGCCAAACCTGCCTCAAGAACAACAATTCCGTAATGACGTTTGCAAGTGCTACGTACTCCGCCTCGGTCGTGGAGAGTGTCACACCCTTCTGTATCCTAGAAAACCACGACACAGAATCACCCCCGCACATTACTAGTCCCCCTGAAACCGACCTCCTGTCAGTCGCCTTACTTGCGTAGTCTGTGTCTGCAAACACCTACTTGCTCAACCCTCGTACTGTACCTCTCTGAAAAGTAATTCCGAATGAACTCGTCCGCTTCACATACCCTAAGATACTTAGTGCTGCTTTCCAGAGCACGTACCTAGGCGCAGAGCAGTATCAAGCCACTGCTCTTACTGCGTTGGAAGTGTCCGGCCGTGTCTGGGTTGACAGCCACATCAGTGAACCGATCAACTCGCGAAACGGCCAGTTCCCCGATGCTTTATTCTTGTCGAAATCCGCAAGCTTAGTACCAATAGAAAGCGGATCACTCCTACCATACTCTATCCCGTGTTCATCCGCCAATTGTTCGGCGAGTGTTTGTTGGGAAATCTTCAGTGTACCCTTTTCCCAATCCCTCTCATAACAGCTCCCCGAACACCAACGTAGCTGCCCAAGGTTTTTGACCGGAACCATCCCGTTCAAATTCCTACCAAACTTGTCACACCTAGCCTTCTCTTCTACCGCAAATATACCCTCCACATGCACTGCTATATATAGTTATTACTATAGATCTACTCCCCCTTTCCATCAAACGCAACACGCATGTAATGAGTCAAGATCGGCCAGAAGCCGCCCACGAATCAGGTGATAGCATTTGACCTTGAAATCAAGTCAACGGCAGCTAGTGCTTGAGTTGGAGAGAGGTAGAGGATGGACCTTCCTTCACTTTCAGCATTTTCCCCGGAGCAACTAAAGACTATACAGGCCCACATCGACCACAACCTACGCGAGCAGCAAGCAGCCCACCAGCAATCCCAACATGAACAAGCCGCAACCCGACCACGAGAAGAGGCAGCGAACAAGGTACGTCAGTCACAGGACGAGGAGTCCAGGAGCAGCGACGACTTCGCTGACCGAATCGCGCAGGGTGTGACAAGCACTCTCAGAGGGACCCCGGTGCAGGAGCAGAAGCAGCAGCCATCCGGGACGGTTCGTATTAGTCAGAGTGCCAGTGTTCGGCCTGCAGTGTTTGATGGACTTGTTAGGCCTGGGGAACAGATGCAGCAGAAGGTGTTGGTATTTCGTGGTCAGATGTGTGCCCTTTTTGGGCAGGAGGATTGTTTGGAAGCGGTGGAGACAGATGTGCCAGTCAAGGTAGGAAAACCAGATTGTAACATAGCAGCTGCGGACTTAAGTTGTAGTCTATACATAATTTATTCTAGGAAACGGGCCAGCATCTGTGAAATAACGATGAAAAAATAAATGATGCGTACCGACTCGCGCGACCGCGGGCCCGGTGGTATCAGATCCAAGGACTTCCCCTTATAGGCTCGGAGAGCGATTGTCCACAACGCAATAGTTCGTTCGTTATCATTACGGGAAAGTGCCATGCCATCGGTCATGGACCTTCATCTCTCAAGATCTCGCAAGAAAAGTCTACAGCGGCAGTAGGATTTGCTGAGAAATTATGTGCAATCCTTCTATGTACTGTAAAATGCCCAATGATACGACCACAGCAGTACAGCACCCTCCCAAAGTCCATCTCGGACTACCAACCATAAGTTAGCTCAGGCGGAGTATCTTCGATAAACATAGCTGCCCCTACGTTAGGCAATGATCAAGTCCAACAAATCCTGGTCAGGTTAATCACGACCCAAGATATCTACCACGTTTACCGATTCTGAACAATGATTGTTTAGCAGCCGCGTCGTCACCAATGTGTCTTCAAGCAAACCAACACCACCCATCACACCTGCAATTGCGCATGCAATCTTCTCGAAAGCCAGACCACATAATAGAATTGTGTATTGCAATACAATAGCCGCCCGTTAAACGGCGCCATCAACCTCGAACATGCCAGGCCCACACACAGCCTTGGCGATGAGCCGCCAGCTGGGGCTGCTTCATGAACCGCCAGCTGTGGCTGCGCCAAGCACTACGAAAAAACTCCAAGTCAGAAAAATTTTAAATAAAAAATTCAGAAACAAATAGAAAATCGGCAACTCAGAATCGGACTCCTCCCAAACCACAATATGACCACAAACGCATCCCATACCCCTGCATGAGCGCCCGCTTCTCCTCTGCCTTCGGCCGCAGCGCCTTAATCTCGTTCCGCAGCACGGCCGGTGCGGGGTCATAGAACTCGCGCGACACCGTCTCTCAGGAATTCTCCGACGCCTCGAGCCCTTCCCAAGCCATCTTGACGACCAACTCGTCGCCGCTTGCAGACCCCTTGATAGCCGAGATGCTCCGGATGTGGTATTCGCGCTGTTTTTCCATTTGATTGAAAACATTGGCGAGCCCGCCGGTGATCTCGAGCTGGTCATTATCGTAAAACCACATCCTCGCCACATGGACGTCGCGCAGTTCGCTTGTGACCAAGTGCTGCACCGCATGCACGTGCTCTTTGTCGTCGTTGGCAACACCACGATCCGGTCCAAGTGCTCATGAGCATGCGGTGCTTACCCTGACTGCCACCAGAACGTATTTGCCTATGGTGAATCGCAGCGTCTTGCCGCGACTGCCGTGCACACGGTGGTGACGACGATCGGCGTCGACACGTTGCAGCACCCCTGCCAGGAGCCCCTCCTGGGTGTCCACCAGAGACGTCATCAGCTGTTGCAACCTTGTTTCGTCGGTTGGGCTATCCTGAAAACTCTCGTCGCCCCCCTCGATGAGAGCAGTAAAAGCCGTACGCGGCTCACGCCCCGTCATGACGTGGAGTTTTTTTGCAGCCGCCTCCGCCACGCCGGGTTAAACGTTCAATACCCAGTGCTCTCGCCAGCTTGTGCACCACGCCGTTGAGGAAATTGGTCGCGTTGTCGCTCGCCCGACGTGGCTGGCGGCCCAAACGTGCCACAACAGCGAACAAATGCTTGTACGGTGACGTTCGTCGTGCGCGCCCTAGAAGGTCGTAGCCACGCGTATCTACTCACGTCCTCAAGAATGACCAGCACGTACTGAAATCCATCCGCAGCGTCAACTACGGCATCCATCGCGCTCCCGCCCTTGTAGAGAAGATTGAAGGGCACAACTGCGTTCGAATCTGGCCCATGTCGGGTATACATGTACTCCAGCGTACGGGGCACTACGTCCCCGGCTTCGTGTCCGCACAGTACAGGCAAAGCCGAGCAATATCCCGCACGTCACCAACCATGCCCTCGCATACGCAGTGCCGCTCATGCCGATCCATATTGGCCTCGACCCACGGGTGCCCGACCCCCTCCTGGTGGGCACACACCAGCAGTCGCTACTTCAAAAACTCCACCCCGGCCGGCACCCAGAAGACACGGTGGCGTTGGTACTCAACCCGGTGCAGCCCTTCTGAATAAAGCGAAGCCACCCCCAACGCCGTATCGAGGGTGGGCCCGTTCCCCGCGGCGGTCGCCTGCAAGCCGCGCACAACCTCCTTGGTCGGAAATGTATTGCTCCCAGCGAAAACCACCTCTGAGCACTTGACGCTCGCGTGGACGTGCGCCAGACCTCCCAGCCGCGTCACTGAACGCGACAGCAGGTCCCCCCAGCACTTCTCGTCTCCAGCTCTGTACACAATAGTGTACGGGAACTGTCCGAGAAACACACGGCATCCTTGTAGACGTTCTGCTACCACCGTGGATATGGGTTCTCCGTTCGCAAGAAATATATGTGCGAGGTTCCGATGATCATAGTGAATCGCCACCCCATCTCACAGCAGCTATGGCAGCCACTTGAACGTGCTCACGATCGCGAAGCCCTCCTTGCCCACATTTCCCCATCGCTGCTGCAAACCCTTGAAAAGTCCACTCAGAAATCCCACCGGCTCATGGGACATGTCCGAGATTGAAACGCTGCCCTTTAACTCGACCGTCGGAACCTGGGTGATACAACTCCCCCGCACGTTGTCTCTCTCGTCATCACAGAAAATCCTGGCTCTAGGCAATTCAGAGGCATATCTTCGCTCACCCGTAGTCGCACAGCGTCCCACGCGGCCGCACGCTCGTCCGTCCACTCGTTGCTGTCTATAACATGGCGCGCCGCCACGCCCTTGGTACGCCGTGTGTTGCACAAGGTCCTTACCGAGAAAGACCTCGCAACGGTGTCTCTCTCTTCGCGAGCTAAGACAGAGACGTCCGCATCCAGTTGATTGCTTGAAGGAGCTGCATGAGCTCGTCGGCGATTTGCGGCCGACGCAACTCCCTCAGTCCCACGGTGCGCTCGGGATCGTGGCTCACCGTCTGTCCGGAGAGGATTTTACCGCACCACGTGATTTCCTCTCGGAAGAAAACAGCATGGTGGGCTTCAGCAAGAAGCCCACGCTCCAGCGATGTAAACTCGCCAACAGCCGTTACAAAAACAAAAAGCAGACGTCTCCCCCCAAATGGCGATGTCGTCCACCTACACCAAATATATCTTGTCGATGTACACCTGCAAGGCATTACCCAGTGTCTCCAGGAAATATCCGGTGGCGTTCAGTACCCCAGGAAGAACATAACGCGGCGTGAACAACCCCTCCGGAGTGACCATGTTGAACATCTCCTGAACACCCTCACTCAGCGGTAACTGCCTGTAGCCTTGCAGCATGTCCAGCGTGTACCATGCGGTCGCGCCCGTGAACAGAAACGCTTTGTTTTCAATGTTTGGCATGGGCGTAGGCGTCGGTTCGATCGTGTCGTTGACGGCCCGAGAGTTCGTGACCATTTGGTAAGAGTTGGATCCGTTGGGAAGTGATATCGCCACCCTCGCGTTGATCGCCTGCGGGTTCTGACACAATTACGGCTGTTTCCCAATCTGGCCTTGTGTTCGTGGAGCTAAGCAGCCTTGGCTGGCGGGGATTCACGCAGCTCCGCCCGCACCGTCCTTGCATCTGGCTGAGGCCGCAACATGATGGACCCCAAGCGCTCAGGTTGATCGCCCAACAACGGCCGACGGAATACGTCAAGGTGGGTGCGAGAAACGATATTGCGCAACACCTTCGCGCACTCCGGCGATAAGACATGGTCAGCAATAAGACATGGTCAGCAGAGTCATCGACCGCTGTCTCCATCGCGCCCAAACGATCCTGCATCTCGACCTCGGAATCCTGGAGAATCATGGGTCGTTGAGATAGCAGCGTCAGTGTAACCTCATCGTCCACGTCACCTGGCGCGTCGCCGCCTGGCCCGAACGCTGTGACAGCAATCGCCGCCCGCAGCTCAGCATCAGTGTTGGGCTCGCCCACAGCAAGAGCTATAATCTCCATCCCAGTGTCATCTTGGCATCCGTGTGCCTTCAGCATATATACCTTGAGCTGCGCCAAGACGTCGATGCTGAGTTTCTCTCTCAGCGTCTTCCGCCCGACAAAACCCACATCGCCCCCTCCAGGGAGCACGATAAACGTCATGGTAAATCGGACGGGTCTCCATGGTGTTTCGACCGTTAAGTAGAGCGGACACGATTGCGTCTCAATATATTACTCCTGGCGCGACGACGTCATCACACGCGCATGCCCAACAAACGCCTGCGTTGACACGGTGTTCGTCATTCCCTGCTGTCCCCGCAGGGCCTCTACCAGCTCCTCCGATATTGCTGTAATGCCTGAACCAAAACCCATGAGAATTCTGACCTCAGCAGCCCGGAAGCACCAGGAACCGCGAAACGCCCAGCGACATGCTGCGTCAGGACCTCCAAGTGAGGCTCAGTCTCCACCGTATCCACACTCGCATAATCACTTCCACCCGGCTGCAAGACCAAGACACGCGCGTATGAACTGGTGCTGAAATAACCACACGATCGTTGCCACGCGGATGACGGAAGCTGCACCAGAACGTTGTGAAAAACTGTCGCTGCATCTTTGGACCACCGACCTGGGAAACCTGGTGCTGCACCGTCTCGGTGACCGCATTGTCCACCGACACGATCATCTCCCGCGTCAGTCGAATGGACAAGTACGCATCGTCATTCTGCGTAGACACCTGAGTCGCAACAGGTTTGGTATCCGTAATCGCCGCGTTTGAGGCGGTTATATTGGCAGGCGCACTTGAGGGTGGCAGACGCACGGGCCATGCAGTTGGACTTGCTCCGGGTATGTTGAGCGGGGCCGCTTGTGGATTGCTGCTGATGCTGCTGCTGCTGGGGGTCTGGCCGTGACTCTCGACATGGATACCTTTCCCCGCCACACCCTGCTGACTCTGAGGGCAGTCCCGCTGCTTGTGATTATGCTTGCCACACACGAAACACTCGTTGTTGTGGTACCGACAGCTCCCCTCTGATTTCACACTGGCAGCTTTAGCACTCTTGCGTGAGCCGTGCTCGTCAGCAGCACGTCCCTGCGGCTTGGTCCCGGCAGCATCTCCCGCCCTAGCGTCACGCCGTTTTGCCGTTGCCGACGTTCATCGTCGTTGTACCCAAGTACAGCTTAGTCCCGTGGCTGCATGGCAATAATGTTAAACACTGCGTCCGGATCATGCGTTACAGGATCAAATCGCATATTATTTTTCACATTGCGGCGGAACTCGAGTGACTCGATTCCCGCCGCTATTGCCTCAAGCAGCACCTTGCCAATCTTTTTAGCGGGTAGCGCCGGCCGTCGGCCTTCACCACCTCTGTGAGCCCGCTGTCAGCAAAGTATTTCCGCATGGAACGTTTTTGCATTAACACCCTGCCATCTACCGGCACACTCGCATCCATCTTCAGCAAACGGAATATCTGGCGGCAAAATCCTCATCAATCGTCTGCTGCATATCAACGCCAGCAAACGTTTTGAGCCCTTTTATTAGCTCCTCTTCGGAGAGATCGACCCAGGGCTTGCCATCGTAGAACTCATCAACCACCATCGTTTGGGTCACCGCATATACCACCTGTTGCCTCCTCGCGGGCACCCGGTCTCCTCCACCTCGGTTTGTGATATGCGTCTTCTGTTTGTACTTCGAGTAGGCAAACAAGAAGTTTGCGCATATCTTCGAAGGTAACAGCATCACCACCCAACCCAGACGGCCTGTCTCCTCCTATGGTCACCTTGATTTCTGGCTTCAGCCCACCACTGGCTCGGCCGCCACCTCTGTAGCTGCCCTAATATGCACCACGGACGCCGTCATCGCCCTGCCCTTGCGCTCCTCCTGCTGCTGTAGGGTCTCTCATTGCTTTTGGCTGGTGTCTAACAACAACACGCGAAACAGTGCTTGCCGACGTCTGAAAAGGTAATTCAAGGATACCCGTGGTAAACAGGGCACCGGTCGGTGCGGGAAGGTAGCCGTTTAGCCCGCCGTAGGTTGAAAATATTTTGGTTCTTCCCGAGCGAAGATATAATAAAAGGTTCCCGTTTGCAAATCGCGGGACAGGAATGGGACGGGAAGGCGGGAAGCCATTTGGTTGACGGGAGGGGAGTCCACGATTTCTTGGCGGGACGGTGTTATGGAACGGGTCATGAGCAGGTCGCGAACTCGGTCCGGTACATAGTCGGGAAATCGGTCGGGAACATAGTCGGGAAAACGGCCGGGAACACAGTCGGGAAATTGGTCAGAAACCCAGTTGGGATATGGGCGGGAGATGCAGTCCGGAATAATTGGCAACACGATCTGGAACCCGGGCTGGATACGACGGTTGGAAAGAAGGAATTATACCGAGTGCTATTTGCCAATTGCTCATACGAACTTTCGCCGCCTTTCTGTATGTAAAAACTAAAACGTATATACTATGGTTTGTTTTGGACTTTCTTAAGCTTCAAACAAAAGTTTCAAGCGCACTTATTCATCGACTCATACATAGCTGAAGTTTATATAAGAAAATGCAAAAAGGCGGGGGGGGGGGGGGGGGGGGGGGGCGTACTCATTTGTCGCTTGCCGTAGTCATTTGACCATTGACCACGCATCCCTTTCGAGATGAAGCACCGTTCCTACCCCTAATAGAGACACCTCCAACATTTGGGCGCTCATTACGTTTCTTTCATAAACCACAACCGGTTTGATTATCCTATCCCCGTCCTGTTTCACCGTCTGCGACAACCATCAATCCCATTTTAATAGGATAGCGATCGTTTTCTCGCTACTCTGAAGTCTACCAAACAAACTCTTTCTCTATGTCACATACTACGTCTAATTTCCTTACCTCCTCCTTTAATGCATCCCGTTTCTTCTTGCATGTTTCACATCATCCTACTGTATACTATGTGAGTCCCACTCTAGTGTCAAAAAGCGGGGGGGGGGGGGGGGGGGGGGGATTAACCCTAATAAAAATAATAAACGGGCAATCTCCTCTACATACCTATAATAGACCGCTGCTGCTGCGGCTGTTTTATATCCAAAGTTGAACTTTAATCCAAATTGGAATAATACAATTGCATCCATACTCATATGCATGATGGGAACAATATACAACCCATGGTAAATGTGATGGGAACATCCGCCACTTAAGTGAGTTGCGGGAGGAGAGAAGTTGATAGCGAAAGTCGGGATTGAACAAGTGGGTGGGCGGCGGGACGGGAAAAATCGAGAATGCACATTACGACTGTACGAGAAACAGTCGGGACGGGAACAAGATGCCGTGAGTCGGGACGGGGGACGGTGGGAACAGAGACCGAGGTAGGGAAGGGGTGGGGAAGTCACGGTCGGGAACGAAATACACTCGCGATTCCCGTTGCCGTCCGGACCCGTTCCCGACCCGACCACATTTTCCCGACTTGACCATTACCCCGCGTACCCTTGAGTTAATTGGCCACGTTTGGGCAGAAAGCAGAACTTATTCAATTGAATTGAATGTTTTCGACTCGCGCGACCGCGGGCGTGGTGCTATCAGTCCCGAGGACTTCCCCTCATAAACTCGGATTGCGTTTGTCCACAATGCAACAGCTCGTTCGTCATCATCACGGGGAAGTATAGTGCCACCGGCCATGGACCTTCCCGCTCATATTTTGAGAGCTCGCAAGATACGGCAACAGCAAGAGCAACAGTACAACTCCCTGACAAAATTACATGCAACCATTCTACGCGCCGTAAAATGCCCAATGATACGACCACAGCGGTACAGATGACAGAGTCATACAAAATCACCTATGTAATTTGATTCAAAGTAGTCCACAACTAATAATTATATGGTATGATACGACGTTCACGCCGTGATTTTTTACTAGTCCCACCGAAAAGGGTGCTGCCTGGTCGTCTAATCTGGCTATGGATACAATAAGAAAGCAACACGAAACCCGCGCCCAAGTTGACGACAAACAGCCCAAACAGCAGCGGCGTCGACAGACAGGCACCACAGGCATCACAGCGTTAGCACGCCTTTGACACCTCTACTGCTCCAACGAGTCAGGGATGAAAGCGGCAATTTTTCTACACGATAACGTTGTCATGAATGCGGCTGTTCCCGTGGATAACATCTACGACCTTCGCTTGCCGCAACCCGATAACAAAAATAGGCGCTGCGCTGAATTTTGTGCATGTATACCATGTTTATTGGTCCTGGGGATCGAATTCGGCTTCAGTATACTTCGTTCCCTCTGCTCTGGGCGAGCAGCGCGTAGGAGGTTCGATTGTGGGCCGTCATTGGCGATTACGTTCATGTTGGTGGTGTGTATGTCCCATGTTCCGGGTACTTACAGCATATTTTTTTGTCGCAATGTTATGCTTTGCCACCACCGTGAGTAGATCGTTGATGACCTCGATTTAGGTTCCGATCGGGTGCAGAGGTACTACGCACCTCGCTTCCTCTGCCACTTAACCGAGCCTGGGACGTCAGCGGCCATTCCCCCATCCGGTATTGTCGCAAACAAGTCACAAAAAAAACTATCTCTGGAGCTACTTTCTACTACTTGGTACGATCTGCTCTTGGCACCGTCCGAGGATAAAAGAAAAAGGCCATGGAGGATTGGTTCCCATCCCCGGTTCAGGAATCCTTCCATATCTCTACAACTCCGACACCCCGGGGATGAAAATCGAGTTCTCCCGGGTCGACACCACCCCGCACGGTGTGGAAATCCCAATCTCGTCAGCCGATCACTGATTGGCTCGGGCGCGTAGAGCGAGAGCAACCCGGGGAGGATTGGGCCCCATGCCCGGTGCAGAAATCATTCCATATGTCCACAACGCCGACACCCCTGGGGACCAAAATCGAGTTCTCCCGGGTCGACACCACCCCGCACGAGGTGAAAACCCCAATGCCACGCGTGGATCGCTGATGGGCTGCGGTGCGTAGAGCGAACGCAACCTGGGGGGGATAGGGCCCTAACCCTAACCCCCGGTTCAGAAATATCTCCGTACCACTACAACTTCGACACCCCGGGGAGGAAAACGAAAGTCCCTCGGGTCGGCACCGCCCTGCACGATGTGGAAACCCCAATCTGGCTGGCCGATCGCTGGTTGGGGGGAGCGCCTAGAGCCAGCGCCTCCCGGGAAGGATAAGGTCCCATGCCCGGATCACATATCCCTCCCTAACCCCACATATTCAACACCTCGTGAACAAGGACGATGTTCTGCCGGATCGACACCGCCGCACACGGTGTGGTAACTCTAACGCCGCTGGGCGATCGCTGATTGGTTGGGGCTCCAACATAGACCAGCGCAACCCGGGGAGGATGGAGGGTCCCATCGCTGGTTCGAAAATTCTTCCATGCATCTAAAAACTCCGACAACGGAGGGGCGAAAACGGAATACCACGGGTTGATACCGCCCTGCACAGCCAGAAAACCTCAACCCAACCCCCCAATCGTGTGGTACGTTGATGAGTGTTTTCGTGCCTGTGGGAGGTGGCCCTGTTATTTGCTTTGGATGAACCAGTAATTTCTCCGATATCACGCCGGCTGGTTCTGGCATACTTCGGAAGTGCCAGTGCAATCGTGGATCAATTAATTGCAGAGTTCAGTACTAATTGAGTGTGAGATCGGTGCAATTTGGTTCTGCAGCCGAAACCCACCTCACAATCGTGTTTAAACATCAGCAGCAAGGAGCACAAGTAAGAAGCAACACACAACACTACACCAACACGATGTCCGCGCTTCCAGCTGACCGGGAGACGACCCAAACAGCAGCAAAACAGACAGGCACCACAATGCCAACACGCCTTTCACACCTCTTCTACTGCTCCAGCGAGTCTGGGACGAAAACGGCGACCCCCCCGATACGATACCGTGACGAAGGCAAATTATCTCCGTGGATACAATCTACAACCTTCGCGTGGGGCAGCCCAAAAAGAAAAATAAGCTCGCGAAGCGCATCGATGTTTGCGCTTTCAACTAGCTTGTCATCACAAGTATCGGGTAGTGTCGCAGGGAATACTGTAAAGAACGAAATAGCAGGACGGACTGTCGGACAGTACGACAAAAGGTAGCGTTCTGGCTACTGACGTATAATCCTAAGGAGGGCGTATTCGGATATGTACTCTACAGTCGATAAGTATCTAGTTGATTCGTATTAATAGTCACTACCCGGAGTACACCAAGTATCTTTTGCCAGATTCGGGGGTGCAAGCATGTTAAATATGCGGCGAAATTCGGTAGTCATTTCCTCCAGTGTATTTGTTGTATATTCAAGGGGTACTACAGCAGCTCACCACCATTAAGTGCCACGGAACGTTGCAGGGAATATTGCAGGAAACGTTACTGTGGGACGGTCTGTCGTCTAGTACAACAACCCGTATCGAACATCTGCCCGTAGCATGGACATTGTTCCGCATATCAGTTGACGGTAAGCCCCCCTCGATCACTCCTCTTCCTTTCCTGTTCTCCTTTCTCTTCGCCTCTCTTCGTCTTCTCCCGGTATTCTGCTTTTTCTTTTTTGGTTTTCAACGTTGAGACGAGAAGATGGCAACAGAGACCTAACACCTTGTGCGTTCAAGAAAAATATAAATACACAGGAAAGCCACCTTGAGAAAAAACAATTTTGCCGGCGACGTGTACCGCATGGTATACTTGCCTCGTAAAAATCACAAAACTACCGCGAAAAGAAGGTACCCCCTTTGAAGGAAGTTTCCCACGCCTTGACAGAAAAATGCTGTAAGCCAACATACCAAAACCAATCAAACTCGGGTCGATTTGCTACACCCCATAATACGCCGGTGAGGCCGTATCGGCTAAACCGCTCGGAAAATCGGAGACCGCAAAAAGCGCTAAGCGCTGTCCGACAGCGTAGCATCTTCCGCCGCTTCATCACCGTCCTCATTTTCGCTAGCTGCAGGTTTTGGCTTGGCCGCCATCGTGCAGGTGAAGAACAGCGACTTCCCCGGCTTGAAATTCTGCAACAAACGAAGGCAGCCGCGAAACATATCTTCAACTCAAGAGGTTGGCCGGATCATTGATTTTGGCGCTATTTACTCATCGAACTCATTTTCGCGCTGCAGAGACAGAACGTGACGGCGAACAGTAGCGATCACCGCATCGGCTTCTTGTTTAGGCGGTTGTGTGGTCATTATCCTGTTTACAACAACACCACCGTGAAACGCATTGCCAACTGAGAAGGTTTGCCTGCATCACTGCGTTTGGCGCACACCACTCGCCTTCATCCTTGTGGGACACCAGAGGCAAAGTTTATGATAATTAGTGACGATCACAGCACCGGCTGAACCTTAGTCAGCGGGATATGTGTTTAGTATCGGATTTACAACACCACCGCCGCGGAATCTCTTGTCAACTCGGAAGCAATGTCTGCCTCGTTGAGTGCCGCGTACTCGTCTTAATCCATTTGGGGCTTCAGAGGGGAAAACGGACGATGAGGGGTGAACGATTACAGCATCGGCTACTGCGTCTGCTCGGCTACGGGGTTGTGTGTTTTTCAAGTAACCGAGTTACAACACAGCCACGATTTCCTTGATATTCGCGTACACTACTCGTCTTGAAAATTTCGCCACGACAGGGAAAAAGGCCTACTCTATTAATACCTTTAGCGGTGCACGATTACAGCATCGCCTACAGCTTGGGTAGCAGGTTGTGTGATTACTAACAAAACCACAACAACACAGCCGCAACACGCAATGCCAACTCGGTAGATGTGCCTGTTTCATTCCGTGTTTTGTAGCACTAGTATTGCTTATCCTTTCGGCAATTAAAAAAAAAAAACGACGAGAAGCAGTAACCATGACAGCATAAGTAACCGAGTTACAACAAGGTGAGAAACTGTATGAAAGAGCGCAACATGGTACTGCTGACGCCATCAACTAGCGGTTGACAAGACCAAACCATTCAATTTTGGGTTTCAATCACGCCATCAACTGGCGGTTGACAAGACCAAACCACTCATTGTTGGGTTTCAGTCTCTGGGTCCCACGAAAGTGAACGTCTAAGAGTAGCACTTGCTCAGAAGGCGTTCGGTGGGCCAACGTATAGTGATACCCAATCGAACTTCAGACCAAGCGTTTGCAGCAGCAGTTGCCTAGTCGCCTCATACTTCGAATTAAGTTATTTGAACGTACCTCGATCATCTCGTTCGTGTCATATCTCTTGGTCATAAAAGGGTTAAGGCTTACACCAGCATATAGTCTGCTGGCGTTCGGTGCCAGGACTGGGCAAACATGTCATACCATGAATGCCCAAGCCAACTCAGACGACCAGTTTAAGAAGAGAAGTTAGCCGCCCCATCGTTTCCTATGGTGTTTGTACGCACGGCGATCATCTCCATCTTGGTGCTAACTTCGTCCCCAAAGGGCTATAAAGAGGTTTACGGCGGCACTTCGTAGGCAGTCGTTCCGTATTACGAGCGGGCGAGCGTATCAGGTAGGCCCACGCCTACCTCATATCACGGGTCTGGGGCCGTAGTTGCCCCGGCGCCCCATACGATTATTAATAGTTAGCATTTTTATTGTGACCATGGTCTAGGTTCAAGGGAAAATGTCAGGTCAGAACGTCATTGTCGTCATCATCATTATTGTCGTCTTTTGACATCATCAACATCATCATCATCGTGATGCACGCAACACGATCGTCACGTTAGCACTGATATCATTTCTACGTCAGATTCCTATCACGGCAGCCCAACCCGATTGCAGATCAATAGGTTGGGACAGTACAGTAGTTGCTCTGTCGTTTCTTATGTTTTGGCACTTGACACGCCAATCTCGTTCATTTCGGGGTTGATTCCAGCCAAAAGAGGCAGGGTTTAGAGCAGCAATTTGGTCAGCGGGCGTTCGGTGCCACAAGCGGGCGACCGAATCGTGTCAAGGACACCCATGCATTCTTCATACCAATCGTTTGGAACGGTACTGCAGTTACCCCGTTGTCTCATACCCTGGTACTGTGTTTTTGCACATACCGTGATCAGCTCGTTCATGTCGGTGTTCATTTCTGCCTCAGATCCCTCTCCTTCCGCTCCCATAAGTCCATATGTCTCCAGCGCGATCAAAATGCTATCGTTCATTATTTCCTCCACCACGAACTGTTACGACATGCATAGCACAACCAAGACAACACGATTGGTTTAAGCACGCGTATAATGGCACAATCAACACGATTGGTTTAAGCACGCGTATAATGGCACAATCAACACGATTTGTAGCACAAGCAACACGAAAATAGAACGATCACGGGGCAAGAAGCATGTCAGGCATACGGTATATATTCATTGGGCTATGTCTGTATCAAAAAGAAGCCACACTCTGATCCTGCTAGGGCCATCATCAATATGTCACTGTTAATGATTTCCTCCAATAATGCTGCTCGCACATACTTCCCACAAGCAAGGAGCAAGAAACATATCGGACATAGAGCATATACAGATGGTTTATCGGGGAAAAACTCAGGTTCTTGTCGCGCATGATCTCCACAACAACCAACTGCTCACGAGTGGCACAATCAAAGCGAGAAAAAAATGCACAGAACGGAAAAAGAACCAATTCATTGGCCCATGTCGGGGCTACTATACGGTGAGGCTCTGCTCTCACTCCGACCATAAATGAATATGCTAGCATGCTATTCTTCAATATCTCCTCACAACTAACTGCTCGCGCATACGCTGCACAATCAAGCGGCAAGAAATATGTAAGACATACCGTACATATTGAACAGCTATTGTCGGGGTCAATAACAGCGAGGATTGCTCGCGTTGGGGTTAGCAATCAAAATGCTACCGTTCACGTTATCTTCCGCCACCACCTGCTCGCGTATACGTAGCACATTCAAGAAGAAACATAAAAAAAGTTGAGACACGGCATCTCATAGGCATTGATTGGTCGACGTTTGGGGTTTCAAAACGGAGAAAACCCTGCTCTTGCTACGTAAGCACTAAATATGACTAGTTTTGAGGATATCTCCCATCGTTAACCTTCGCGAAGTAGAGAACACTACAGCACAAATTGGTTCGCGGCTGTCGGCATTTAGATCCAGCAAGGCTTACCTCGTGCTAGGGCAAGACGAAAATATTATTGAGCACGCAACACACACTGGTGCGCGCCAATGCCGGGCATTTAAAACCAATGAGGTTCTGCTCGGGCTATTAATAATTGTTTTACACATTTTCATATTAACCCGCATGGACAGCACGATCGAAACTTGACATGAAAACTGACGGAATTACGAAAGACTAGCAACCACAAACTTCACAATGGTTCATCGGCGGCTCATGAAAGTTTGCCACATAGGTATACACAACGGGACAAATTACTACAGCAGTACACAGCAATACATCGCCGTCGTCAGGGCGAACCAACGATGAGCTGAGGCTTCGTCGTAGCTGCCGTCCCCAGTACGACGCAAACTTTTAACGAAAACCGCATGTATTACGAAATGTCCAAGCAACCGCAAAATCTAGACGATGGCTCACGCGTCTGTTAAGAAACGACTCAGCGACGCATTACTCTATCAATATCGACAGCAATATAACGTCACTTATTATACCATCAACTCAACAGTACGCAATCGGGGTTCGACACTTCAGTCTTCACAGGGTAAGATTTGACAAACAGGTGCCATCTTGGCACACACCGCCTGTGTGACGCGTCGCACACAGAACTTACGCTTATGAAACAAATCTATAATATAGCAGCGTGAAACTATAACCGGTGGAAGACGACGCAACTAACTACAGATGATGCGCGAGAGCAACCATTGAACGACGGGAATAGACCAAATATTTGAACCAAAAAAACTATGCCACAGATTCGGAACAAGGCCACAAGGCTCTCAAGGAAAATATCTCCAACACGCGATGAATGGAACGAAGTAAAAAGAGAGCAAGCAGACGGCGCCTTTACCAAGCCCAAAGGATCGGCAGGCACAGACAACATGTCTGAATATACGGCGAAGTTCCACTAACCTTGTTGACTTCACCCATTAGCTGGAGAGGGATCTGCCACCACGGAAAAACAAGGGTGCGGAGTTACGACGGGGGGTGTACTCAGTACTTGGTGCGTGGCCGTAGTCGTGTGACAATAGACCCTCGCATCCCTACTATGCCGGAACGGAGCACGTCGGGTAACCAGGCAGACATTGCTTGCAACAAGCACGAAGCGCCGGGACGTGTTTGGCGTGTGAAATTAAGGGTGTACTGCATTCTTCCAAGAACCGCTCGTAAGACGGATTTTGGCACCTTGCGCCTACTCTCTTGCTTATGGATGACAGCGCCAATGAGCTACTTCGTTTTCTGGTGTGGCCACTCCAGAGGCAGCAATGGGTAACACCATGCAACTGCCTCGTGGGTGCCTTGCCACGGGGAAGGGGCGAAAAAATGATCGATCGGTTATTAGGCGGTACCAGCAAAGCGGCGGTAAAGAATGATAGCATAGTACAAAATCGAATGAGAGTAGCCCAAACATGCCGTCATGGCTCTAAGCCCGGGAGCCCGTCACAAGCTGGCAGAAACTCCACCAACGACGTTTCATCGCGCCAATTGTATAGTAACCTAGGTCTTCCTACGCAGTGGGCAAGTTCAAAAACGTTCTTAGTCAGCTTGAATGACCCCACATCGACCGTCCGCCTCGATCACGCTCTCGGGTAAAGGCTGCAGCCGGCGTCGACAACGAAAATAGAAAGTGAGGAAGAAGGCAACACCGAACATAAAAAAAGTATCGTCTCGTGCGACGGGGCCTGTCCATTTTCCAAAAGCATGAGGCATTTTCCACAAGCATGAGGCATTTTCCACAAGCATGAGGCATTTTCCACAAGCATGAGGCGTATAATCTTGTCATAGAATTGTTGTGGCCGAGAGAAGATTAGCAGATGCGGTAACGAGACAAACCAATTTTTGTTTGGCCGGTCCTTGAGGTTTGAACGGCGTAACATCGGCGACCATTTGAAGCACGTAACCTGTATTTACAGGAACGGCGACCATTTAAAGTACGCAACCTGTACATACGGAATGTAAGTCAAATTCAACGTGTCCGTGAGTACTCAAGCAAAAGGGGGTGCACTGGTGTCGCGCGCGTCTCCCCGACAACGTAACCCCATCAATTTTTCACACGTGGAATAGTGCAAAAGTGGTCTGACGTGAGACAGGATGGTCGGACGCATGCCAAGGTAACAAGTTTACTACTGGTTTCTGAGTGTCCTCACACACATCACCCAATACAGCACCCAAAAACTGCCTGTGAAGAACGACGAAGGTGCAACACCATCAACAACCTCATGGCCTACGTATCCAGTCGAAAACATTTACCAGATACAACACAGAAGGCATGCCAACGATATTTGGCATGTAACGCTAGTCTAACGTACATGTTAGTCTCATGTTGGTCGAAGGCTAGTCAGATGCTAGTGTATGTTGGTCAAATGGTAGTCTAACGCAAGTCTAACGTTAGCCAAGACTGTTGGTCTGATGGAGGAACGCCGTCAAACCAATGGTGAGTTTGGCCAAGGAGTGCTAACACCCTACCGTGGCCATCACCATCGGTTCGGGGTGCACATTCCACCGGCTACTGTCAGGGGTGGGCTTGAAGGCCTGCCATTTTTGAACTGCCATGAACAGCGTAGGGAAAGTCGACACAGCCAACCATGAAAAGCGTATGGAAAGTCGACAAAATCGAAATTCCTCCAACAATTAGTCGAATAAAAGATGAAAATAAGTCTGTTGCAGGAAGCGAGTCGGGTCTTCAATTTGGACAAGCAGTACAATGATGGCCTGTGTTGGGTCTTGCAATTGGACAGTAAAACGGTAATATGGAGCGAAAGACGACGCCTTTCTATTTTATTGTAGTCGGCTTCCGCATCGGAGCGAGCCATTGAGGCACAAAACAATATGCACTTCGGTTCGTTTTAACGCTAACCCTAACCCTAACCCTAACCCTAACCCCAACCCTAACCAATATGAGCGCGAATCCCGCGGCGTAACGCTAGTAGGGTTAGGGTTAGGGTTAGGGCTAACCCTAAGCCCGTCAAGCCCTGCACTGGCACTTCGGGTAGAGACCAAAACAACCCGGCTCGTGTCCACCCCGCGGCCAGCGACAAAGCACCAAACAAAGTGTCAATATCTGACATCGCTTTCGTATACTGCGACACACAAACAAATATCAGACAAGCACTTATGAAAAGGTTTGAAATGATGGACAAAACAGTTGGGGACGACGGAGGCAATAAACATCAAACACAACCGCCCAAACCAAGAAAGACAGCACCCTGCAACAAGTCTCTCCCAAGCGTTTTCGCATCGAACACGCGCCGAATTCGAACATGAGCTGTCGATATAACGTGGCCGTGCTTGTGTTGGTTGGACTTATTCGTGACGGTCAGGAAACGCTTGTCGTTCACAGTTACGTACCATTATTTGACCGGATCTCTCTAGTGGTTGTGTCTTGTGACGTCACGACGACGTTTGTTGCAATTACTACGCGTGTTGTCTCGACTGGAGATGGGTACCGGATAAAACAGAAACGGTTAACCGCGGTTTTAGGAAACCACGCAAGCGTTTGCAATGACTCGGTTTTCAAAAAAAAAACGCAGCTTCGTGTTTTATTTCGTTATTTATGTTTCATGGCACCCATCTACACTACACCGAGCCTGCAGCAACGGACAGCGAGAGTATAAGCACGGCAGTGTAAAAGTTAGGCTGTCACGGTAACGCACCGAACCAACTACGCCCCTGGAAGTACACGGCGAGGTTAAAAACGAGAAAAAGAAACGAAATCACCCGTGGTTTCCAATGGATTGGAGGTTTTGATAACTGCCAAACAACAACTGGCTTGACCAGTTTTTCGGTTTTCAGGATAACGCCTCCTATCTGTTTATAGATTGCTTGAAATTGATATCCGGTACTCATCTCTAGTCTTGACAAGGAATGCGGTGGCCTCGGGATAGCGGGAGACAGGCAGTACAGCAGCGGCACGCGAATCTGGCCGAAAAAATCGAGCAAAAATAACAGTATCATCTGAAACTGCTTCGCGGGAGTTTTCTGTGCGCACATTGAATATCACCTTCTGCAACGGTTTAGTTACTTCTCGGGCGCAAAGTTTGACACAAAAACAAAACCGAACTACGCTCAAGACAGCAACTGGTGCATCAGCAAGAATCGGTGCGAGTCACCGTTGAGGCCACACGTCGTGCAATTGACGCCAGGATTTGAACAAAAAACGTACTTGAAACAACACCGTTGAACAAGCCAAACTCATAGGGTCGCGACTTGAACGGGTACACTAGAAATAATAGCACCTACTGGTAAAACAGTAAACGATTAATAAAAGTAACTCGCCCAGTAGTTATCAAATTGGCTGGCGTGCTTCTGACTGGAAAAGTTGGCGGCTTGACTTGGAGCGTTTATTAACATTGACCAACTCGGTTTGTCGGCCTTTTCTTTCCTAGCTGTGAATTCAAATAACAAAGGCAACAACCCCACGAAATGAGCGGCCATAGAAGCTGACGGCTCACCATTGCAGTACCGTCCGCCCGCGTACGCTTGTGTAAGCTGTTGCGAGAGATGCGATCTGGTGGATGGTAGCAGCGCACCAGGGGGGCTTGTCGGGAGAGGCAGAAACTCCCACGTTGTTTTTTGTCTGCGGTGTGAGGTCTTTGCTTGGTTTTGAGGGGGGGCTACGAACGGAAACCATCACCTTGTAGACAAGGACGCATGCTACTAATAGTAGGGATGTAGTAGGGATGTAGTAGGGATGTAGTAGGGGTGTAGAGGGGTGTAGTAGGGATGTAGTAGGGATGTAGTAGGGATGTAGTAGGGATGTAGTAGGGGTGTAGTAGGGGTGTAGTAGGGGTGTAGTAGGGGTGTAGTAGGGGTGTAGTAGGGATGTAGTAGGGATGTAGTAGGGATATCACTATTAACACCAATACGGTAGGGGCGCACTTGAGGTTTTTAAGCTACAGACATCAGGCGCCCAATACCTTACGAAAGCACAAAAGTGGACAAAATATGAAACTGCAAACACAAAAACAACCCCATGGTCAAGGCACACACCGAATAATATTGCCACAAAAAAAAATCACACTATTCCGACCGTACTGTTAAGGAGACCAGTCATGCACAAATAAAAAAAAAGGCAAAACAGTGCTACCCCGTATCCTATATAGCAGCTGGTATATGGCACACGTCATAGAAGGGCGAAACAGGGCAAAAAAAAAAGGCACAGCACAACAAGGGTAGCTCTTTCGCACCTGACCCTTCATGTGACCCGGAAAGTCGGCCTTGTCTTTTATGACCCGCGTGATGCGGTGGTTTAACCGGTTCGTCATGCTGCCAGGCGCTTCAAGGTTGAACTCGTACCTCCCTACGCCGGTAGCCTGTGAGGGTAAGGGTTAGGGTTAGGGTCAGGCACGTTTTGTTTCGAAAAGAGGGTGGGGGAGAGAGGTGAAGACAAGCACTACTTTGGAAGCATGTAACGTGAACAAAACAAAGTAGGGGAAGGTGTGAAAACGAGCACTACTACCACTTCAATTCGCCAACTATTAATAGTGAGTTAATAGTGAGTGAGAGCACGTGTCTAGGGAACACAGCGAAAACAAACTTCACCAGCTAGTGCAGTACACAGCCATTGCGACAAAGGGGACGGTGCTTTGTCCCGAAAAGTGGGTGTGAAAATGAAGACAAGCACTGTTTTACCGGCCAGTGCAGTAGACCACCACGTCAGTAAAGCGAGGGGGGGCTGTTGTTCTGATATGTGGGGGGGTGCACAATTTAACCCTAACCCTAACCCTAATGCTTGTGCGAGTGCATTAAACAGCCCTGCCAGTATGGGGCGGGGGTTGTAAGGTTGTAGCGAAAAAAACTGGAGATGCGGAACAAAATATTGCATTATCAGTCGGTGCAGTACACAGTGATTCATATCGAACGGGGGGGGGAGGGGGGGGGGGGGGGGTACTCAGTTCGTGCATGGCCGTCGTCGAATGACCATAGACCCTCGCATCCCTGCTATGTCGGGACGGAGCTCGTCAGGTTTTCACCAACAAGGCAGGCATTGCTTGCACCAAGTGTGAGGCACCGTGAGGTGTTCGGCGAGTCGAATGAAGGGTGAACTGCATCCTTCCAAGAACCAATCGTAAGACGGACTTCGATACCTGGGGCCTACTTTCTTGCTTATGGATGACAGCGCAAATGAGTTATGTTGTTTTCTGGCGTGGTCACGCCAAAGACAGCAATGGGTATTACTATGTAACTGCCTTGTGGGTGCCTTACCATTTTCACACTAGGTGATGCGATCATTCCATCATTCCCCTTGTAAGGAGTTAGGGTTCTCCATCCCGCATAATATGATCTAACTCGTAACCATCATGGTGACCGCCAAAAAAAAAAAAACGGTACCCTGGTTGTCTAGCTCACGCAGTGACTGGAATGTTTTACAGCGTCGTTGCGCACCAACACCAACCCCAACATACATACCATGATTTACAACCTAAGGTGCCAACCGAGGCCAATTATTCTACTAGCGCTTGGAAGTACTGTTTTCGGAGTATGTATTTTTAACGGGGTTAGGGGGGGTACTCCGAAAATATCGGGGGGATCGTTGAAACAAGCCCTTATTCACGAGTCTTTGCACTAACTACCCATGCCAACAAACGTGGACGGTGGGGCTGTAAGGGGAAATGTGAGCACTGTCACCAGCCAGTGATATAAACATTAATGCCAATAGGGGGGGGGGGGGTGCACCCGAAATCGAAGCCAAAAACGTTAGAACAAGCACTGTCACAAGTTCTCCACATCGTGGTGTAAACGAGCATGCCAATAAAGGCGGGGAGCTCTTTGTCTCGAAAAATAAGTGGAAATTGAAATGAAGTACTCTTCCATCAGTGAATGCAGTAAACAGCCGTGTCCATACAGTGGGTGTGTGGGGGGTGTTTCGTCCTCAAACCCAGCGGAGAAACGTGCAGACAAACACCGTTTCACCTGTCAATGCGTGGAACCACCATGCTAATCAAGGGGGTGGGGGGTAGCTTGCCTATCAAAGGTGGGGAACAACGCGACCATAATACAAGCTCTATCTTACCAACCAATTCCGGAAACAGCTATGCCAATGAACGTCAACGAGTGATCTGTCCCGGCAAAAGGGGAGAATAAGTAAACAAGCCCTCTTCAACCAGCCAATGCGGAATATAACCCCAAGGCATTGAAGCCCTGGGGTGGTGTATCCCGACAAAAGGGGGGGGTGCGCAAAACAAGCACATTTTCACCAGCTAGTGCAGCAAATAACCATACCAGCTACAGAACAAACAGGGCGGGAAACGTCAACGCGGTCAAAGTGGTGGCTGCTTCGCTTTCAACCGCGGCTAAGCTGTTGCTCAGACAATTCGGCGATATAAGTTGAAGACGGCCCAATCTTCTGCGTCCGAAGCTTCAAGCCCCGAGCGTACTCAACAAAACCGCAGTAGCGACGGGCGTACACGAGGGGTCAAGAGAGCGAAGCGGACGCAAGACTTGTAACTTTCCGCGTTCGACGCAAGCTGCGGTAGAGGGGTTTTCCGAATAATCTCAGCTTCTTCATTTGAGGAGCTCTAACCCTAACTTACTAGCATTACTCCCACGGTACTATTACAACTACTGCTACTACTACTACTACTACTACTACCACTACTACTACTACTACTACTACTACTACTACTACTACTATACTACTACTACTACTACTACTACTACTACTACTACTACTACTATACTACTACTACTACTATTACTACTACTACTACTGCTGCAGCAATAAAAAAGAAAAACTGTACATTTTAGCCTGCAGTAAGAAAAAACAGCATGGTCTTCCAAAAATAATGGAACCATGTTGTGACGCACAATGATGAAATGGCCTTCCAGCACTACTGGGCAGTGCTTGAACTTTAATACTTCATCGTCACCAAATATTTCCTGGTGGGTGATTAGTACCACGCACTCAGTCATAAACGGGCCAAACAGTGCAATGTATGTCCATGTATGGTCATGTATGGCTATGTATAACTATCGTCGAACGCGTCCGTGGTGGGATGGTCGCGGCGGCTACCCTTTCATAACCAACTATCAATGGCTACCATCTCCCCGTGCGCATTAAAGTACCAATACAGACCCACAGGCAGTAGTCCTATAAGTACCAACGACAAAAAATCAACGCGAGTTGAGAAGGGAACAACACCCTGAACCCTTCAGGTAATGGAAAACTTGGGGTGAGGGTTGTAGTATTAATATTAATACGCATGCCCCCAGGTGGGGGGGGGGGGGTGGACTCAGTTTGTGCATGGCCGTAGTCGTACGACCATATACCACCTGGAGGGGCGGAGCGGGGGGGGGGGTGTCTGTGCTGTGGCCCAGGATTTCAGTCACAAAAAACAGAGGGAGGTGGGGAAAAAGTGGGCAGATAACATACATCTTGGGAGGAAAATACAAACACAACAAAGTGCCTCTGGCGGTTACGTCCACATCGTAGGAAATAATCATGCCCGCAGAAAGCTCGGGAGACGTTTGCGTGCGTCATGTGTCTACCGCCAAGAGATAAACGAACTTATGCGGCCCTAGACCAGAACCCTCAAACGTACCTCGTCAACCTCCCCCAGCCGCTTCGCCTTGACGTACTCGTTTAGGTCTTCTAGCTGCGTTGCCTCCATGCTGCATCTCGTCGACTGCAGGAGCAGTGCATGGTTTTGAAAAGAGGGGGTGATTTAGCGCCATATTGTTAGTGCTATAGTGCCATAGTGGTGTAGTTTGTAGTGGTATTGTTGTTGTCGTCTTTACGTATGTTACGGCAAGGGAGCACCATTTTTGTTTTGGGGGGGGGGTTCCGACATGAGCAGCTCTAGACCTCACCCAAAAGCCGATTGAGAAAAAAACGTAGGCTTAAACCGACGAAAACATATCGACAACGAGCAAATGGAGGGAAAAGGCCAAAACAAAATCGACGATGCTGGGTATGTGTTCAGTTTAATAGCCCCGCTTGTTGCAAACGTATTTAAAGTTTTGGCCAAAACGTGCTATATAAGCTTTATGTCGAAGCACGCGTCTCTACTGGCACAAAAGGGGTTACGGTTAAGTGACACCATGGAGTGAGGTTGGCATCAAGCGATATCGAACGCTGACGAGGCCGTGGAACCTCTGCGCATGGCCTCATCGTAGCAGACAACCCCGTGCGCTGTCAACACTTGTGACACTACCAACAACAGTAACGCCCCGCAAAAGGACAAATACGGTTGACCAGAAAGCGAAAAGTCCTGATACGATTGGGAAAAAAATAAGCATCGACCATTGTGTACCTTCAAGGCAATGCTAGGAACCGTCTTGCACCTAAAGGGGAATGCTAGGAACTGAAGAAGAAACATCATAACATAACAAATCCCAGAACTGAAGAAGGAATATGTTCTCCATGCGAGCACGTGTGAATAGGACCGGTGTCACAAACATGAAAAAACATATACGTAGGGTGTTGGGAGTGCAAGGCGTGCTCCATATTGACCGGAGCCATACCACCCCGGGAGCACTTGCACGCCACCGATTAGAGCGCCACATGAGTGTAACGGCCGACAACGTGGTGAAAAGTAGAACAAAGCCGTCTTTAGCCGTCGTGAGCTTGCATCATCAATGAAAATATTTGCACGCCTAGACGCCCGAATACGGCGCAAAGCACCGCACTCTGCCAACAATAGTGTGGGCCAAAAAAATGAAAAAAAAAAACGGGGTAGCGGGGTAGAGGTTGAAAGTGAAGGTGAACGTGAACGTGAAGGTGAAGATGAAGGTGAACGTGAAGGAAGATGAAGGTGAAGGTGAAGGTGAAGGTGTACATGACGCCCGTTGGGAGTAAGAATCACGAGCACTTTAACCAACAACTACTGCGTTAACCTTGGAAGGCATCAACGGCGCGCAAAGCTTTTGGGGGGTAATGGTCACGGGGGGGTATACCTCCGACGTTTTCCAGTCAACCCGCGGTGCAGGGGAAACAGCGCGTGGAAGGTGCGCGTGCGGGCCCGAACCTAGCCCAAATTTGATTATGGCGGTCTTTCACGACGGCCACAGCCGATGCCGTCTACGTATCCCTTTTTGCCGGGTTGAGGCTGACGGCGCCGTGGCCCAAAAGGAGGTAAAAGGATCATCCTTTTACCAACCTTTCGACTACAAATTGCGGGGGTACGTCCCCGCATTTCCACAAATTTCATACACTGCCTCTTCGTGTCCATCATCTCTCCCCACTTGGCCGAAATATACCTCCTGTTGACCAGCTCGGTTAATGCACTGCTTGGCTGAAAAGGTCGGGGGTATACCTGTTTAAGACAACTCCCGTCAAGTTACGTACTTGTCGGGCTATTCGAGCTGGTCAAAAAGGTACATGTTTTCGGTCACATGTGGGGAAAAGATGGCAACGAAGAGGCAATACGTGAAACTTGTTGAAGTCCGGGGGCAAAACCCTCTTGTATGGAGTCAAAATAAGGGAAATACACGGAGAATTCTTCTGCCCCCTCCTACGCCAAGGTGTCGTCGGCGCCAACGACGTGCCCGAAGAAGACGATTCGTGTTTACGCTCTCGGCTTGGGCAACGGGCGTCTTGCCAGCGCACCAGCATTGGATTTAAGACAGGTTGGACCACGCACGCGCAACTTCCGCGGGCCTGCCTTCCCTACACCCCCAATCGGCTCAAAAGGTCATGGGGGAGTTATCCCTGTTATCAATCACTGAGGTTTCACATGCGATGTGCTCATACGCTTGCTCGCCACGGTCGTCCTTCCTTCATCACACACAAGCTCCTCAGCGCGAAAGCGAAAACAGGATCGATAAAAATGGCTTCAAGTGTAGATAAGATAAGCACACCTCCGCGTTACGAGTTTTCCCCTTGGTTGAGCACATGTGCAACCGTGTGCGTCAGTTTTCAAGTAGGTTTCTGTGCATTTTACGTTTCCTACACCCCCTCTTCCCATGCGCACTTCCACTAGCGCCCAACCATGAAGCCCGCCACCAGCAAACTGCGGCAACCAAAGCGTTGGAGACACGACGCTACAATTTTTTTCCGAAGAGTTTATGTGTTCCCATGTTTGCGTGATCTGTCCTTTTCTATTTGGCAAACGGCTTTTTTTCTCAAGCTGTACATCGCATGCAATGCAACGTACCGAAGCTTCGCTGGTCACGCTAGTCAAATGGAGCTTCGCGGCTCGAGGTGGATGCATGGCGAAGTCGGATCAAACAGCAAACTCGTATCATACGAGAAAAATACATGAAATTTTGGGGGCTGTTCAAAGCTGCAGGTGGCTACGGAAATCATGCCCACAAGCCACAGCGACGATAAGCAGCCCCCAAATCGAGTATTGGCCTCTATGTGGTGCGTACTACGCCCGAAACGTCTGTCGTCAGCCTGCAGACATGATACAATCGCTGGTGATGCGTTATGGTGTGTCGGTGATGCTGTAACCAAAGTACCGCTCAGAGCCGAAATCGCACAGACTGCGTCGCAACGCCCGGGTCGGAGACCTGCAACTCCTGTGGTAGAGACAAGCGTACAGGGGGAACTATCGGCTGGTGACATGATGCTACGTACATGCTACGTACATGTGTCACAAGTTGGCCACACCTGGAAAGTGTGGTGCTTGCGGCGATGTCCGGAGAGCTTTCCCCTCACTTAAGCTGCAATTTGCGTCCATTCCTAGTGACTTCAGTCCTGGAATGTGTTGTGAAGTTTCACAAAAATTCCCAAATCCCCTCCCTTTAACGCCGACCATCCCCTCCCCTACTCAATCCAAACTCATGCGCAATGAGGCTCTGTCGCCAATCACTCATCAATTCGATACTTGATCTGGCTGATCAAATTCGTCTCTATGCGTCCAACCCTCACTAATGAAATCATGTCCCCGATCGCTCACGAATTTCGGAACTTCGTGCGCGTTCTATTATGGGGCTCTGTCGCGCCATCATGATCAGCCCGATCGGGCAACTCGTGCCGTTACATGTCGCAACGTACCGCCCGTGCATCTATATTCCTCTTGTGTCCTGTCACGACGACAACAGCAGCTGTCGTATATAGCTGCTCAGCTACCTCTCTTTTCATCTATTGCGACCTGGATTAGGAGCTACGTTCTTCTAAGCTTCTCTGCTGCAGCGGTCACGACGACAGCCGCTGGTTGTTGCAGCTTTCCAGCCATACATTTATTTCCATATATCGCGGCCTAAGCCAGTGACTATACGGGACCCGAGTGTATGTGACGGCTGTCCCAATTATGTGGCGAGGTACACAGCAACAGCAGCGACAGCAGCAGCAGCAGTGCGGAGCTCGAGCGCACATGCTCGTGTCAACGAGAAATAACGTGCATGACTAGGGTCAGGGCTTTTGGTTACTTTTCATGTTTTCATACATACGTGTACATCATACTACGACTGACTGCTGTTTTGATTTGTATTTAATCGCACGTCACAGCAAGTAGGCGTTACAAAGTTTACGTTCTCAGCTACGAGACGTGTGGCGAGGTCGATACATGTTATACAATAATACAAGTAAAAGCATTTCGATACACTTGCAAACAACACAGGGCCGGGCGGGGCAGAGGGGAGCATTTATTAATCTGGGCGAGGGTTGTGCACGACCATGGGCCCGTCGTTACATTTCATGTTTTCATACCGGTACATATCTAATGAACTTGAAAGTAATGAAACGTACGCCAGAGCAGCCGAGTCACATTTTTCAGGCAACACTTTCCAAGTTTCTGAGAAGTGGCGCGGCTGAGAACGGTTAGAGTGTCCGTTATATCTGCAAACAAGACAGGGCCATGCTGGGCGGCGGAGAGCGGGGTGGGGCGCAGCCTCACTCCGTGCGGCAAACCTGCATGTGTGTGCCAGCCGACGACACCGCGGTGTGAACGAAAGACTGGTGCATGCGCAACGTGACCAACACACCAATACACCAACACATCATGAAGGAGCAACAAGATACGAGGATATTGCTGTGTTGCGCGTTGCTCGTGATGTGCCAGTAGTAGACTGCTGTAGACTGCTGTAGATCTGAACTCCGAACGAGAAAAAACTACCAGAAAAAAAATGGCAGCCAAAAACAAGAGAATACAGGTTTTCAAAAGTATGGTGAGGCGGTTTCAAAAACGGGGATTTTTACTTGGTGACTCCGGGTTTTGCCGTCAAGGCACGTCTGTCAAGGCATTTTCCTTGACCCCGTCCGCCAAGGGGTAAAAGTGCCGTCTCCTGACATCTTTGATATTCAAGGTACAATCCCAAAACATGAAACACGCCTCTTGACTTGGAAATCTTCGGGCTCCGACCCGCTGCCTCAAGAAAGGCAAGGTGTACTATATAAAAAAATCATCAGGAGTCAGCTGTGAGTATGACGAATTTAGGGTCGATAATCATCTTTGCAAGCTGCTCTGTTGGTGCTTGGGGTATATGTGCATGTTAAATAAGACCTTTTTTTCTTTAGCTCGCTGCTCTCCGGCGGCCGAGTGTTGCTTCTCGCACTTTCGGCCGCGAGGCAAGCTAGCCTGCCATGGGTACATTAAGAAGCATTTCTGGATCTCGGCCATCTCCGTGGCGGCGCTTGGCACATTAAACGCCGCTTAGCTGGGTCTATTTGGCAAGGGAATGTGTTCCGCGTCCCTGAGACGAGCTGGTCACGTGGAACAGCCCAAATTGTTCTTCAACTTCTAGTATTTTGACAAAATTTACAATTTTTTGTTCTTCATTGTTCCGTGTGTAAAAAATAGCCCGCTACTCAACTAACCTCAGCAGCAGCACAGCAGCAGTAGCAGCAACCCCCCGGACTAAATTAAGCTCAGCAGCAGCACAACAGCAGCAGTAGAGGAAACATACAGCAGTAGTAGCAGCAGTATAACACATGTGGATCGGATTAGTGTGGGGTTTGGGGGGGCGCCGCCCTGGGCCGTTTTGTCCCCGGATCTCGACGTGGGTGCGTGGGCATGGGTGTAGACAAGGGTAAACCGGCCTGCGCTCTCCCGTCGCGCGGGCGGCCGCTCGTCGAGGCAGGAGTGGAAGCGTCTGTGGGCGTGGTTGACCCAGTGTGCTTACTTTTCTCTTGCGGGGTAACTAGACGTGTCCGAATATAAAGACTGTTTTCACTTGAACTAGAAGACATATCCCGATATTATATTTCCGGACACAGCGGACGCCAGCAGGAGGAGGCTGGGAGGTAGAGGTCGGGAGCAGCCGAGTGTTGGAACGAGCGCCACAGGGCACGGCTTGCATCTCTCCGCGCGGGAGACGGGGCTCACAGGGACATAGAGCGGGGAAAGCTTGTAAGATGGCGCCGAGCGCGGCGAGGGTGGCAGGCATCGCGAGCGCAGCATGCACGCGAGTCTCGACCTGGCCAAATATTTATTTTGGGCAGAGTGGAAGCATGGGTAGGGTTCAAGGATATATAACTCCTTATTAGCGGTAGCCAACCTCAGGTATATGCACGGTGCTGCTGTGGCCAAAATCGGGTAGAGTTCTATTTCAGCGTTCGCCACGCGCCCAGGACGCCATCTGATTGGCTGGGTGGAATGGTTCTAGGTATGTTGCTATTATCGTACACACATATCATACATGATTTCTGACCACATACATGCATCAAGTCGTGACAGGTTGAGGCGGGAACACCATCGATCTAGCTCTACTTTTTGGGGGGATAAACGAGGAGTGCATCAAGGTTTCGGTTCCTCTCAAACACAGCAGTACCATAGTGTTGAAGGCTACCTCCAACTCATGGAAAATCCTACCACGTACGCCACACATACATACCGAAATTGTTGCCGCCAACCAACTAATTATTGTACAACATCCAAGAGCGACTGACATTGGCTGGTCAAATCTACCCATTACCACCAAGTAAGTGCAAACACATGTGCGACGTACTATAAAGCAACGAGCACTATTTCACGTACGATACACAGCACCTCCTGACCATTAATAATTCGTTTGCGCGTACATCAGTACAACGCGCACCCACTGCTATCACACTCTTCCCGCTGATTACTACTACTACTACAACTACTACCACTGCTACTACTACTGCTACTACTACTACTACTGCTACTAATACTACTACTACTCTTTCTTGGGAGCAATGCACTAGCTCATGCCACACGATTCCTCGCAGAAGACCAGTGGGGTTTATCTACGTGAGTACGCGTAACACCATTATAGGTGGGATACTTTTTTATTTGCCATACGTGTGTTACCGGTGTCTCCTTTTTCGCCTTGCGACGCCCCCGGGATTTTACGTTACCCGCATCCCCTGAAGGGGACCAGTAACGTCGTGCCAGCAGCATAGCATGCTGGATACTGGATGCTGCCTACCTGGTGCATTACAGGATAGCTACAATAAGAAACAAGCTGGGGTTCTTGGGAGAGACCGCGTCCTTCACTGCTGTCTTTAGTACCAGTATCTCGTCTCGAGGATCACAGTATCATGGTGTACTCCTGTAAATCTCAGCCTGGCGTTCTTATTTTCGTGTCTTGTTATTCAACAGGTGTCCTGCACTGACCCACTCTGGGGGGGGGGTAATTATGACATACCGGTGTTTAATATTTATTGGGGGCGATCGGTGGGGTGTTGGGTCATTATACTGCCTTCACTTAGTTGACTAGACTACAGCTATACGTCGGTAGCTGTCTAGTCTACTATACCAGGTATGTCATAATTACCCCCCCCAGATTGGGTCAGTGCAGGACACCTGTTGAATAACAAGACACGAAAATAATTACGCCAGGCTGAGATTTACAGGAGTACGCCATGATACTGTGATCCTCGAGACGAGATACTGGTACTAAAGACAGCAGTGAAGGACGCGGTCTCTCCCAAGAACCCCAGCTTGTTTCTTATTGTAGATATCCTGTAATGCACCAGGTAGGGCAGCATCCAGTATCCAGCATGCTATGCTGCTGGCACGACGTTACTCGTATGACCCATGGTTCCATATCATACCTACTGCTGTGCTGTAAATAGTGTACAGCAGATAGGCTTCCCTTACAGCAGTACCTGGCTGTCATTAATGTGCGTCCTGAATGTCGGTGCTGCTGCAGTTTACCGGTGGCGCATGAGTACGTAGCGAACTGTCAGTTCGCTCATGGTGGATCGAAGCGTCACTGCGTCTTTTGGTTGAAGCATCGCACAACAGGGACACAGACAGCGCAATCACCTCGGACCCTACTCCTATGCCTTCTGATAGGCAACATAAACAGTCCACGCAGTGCATTCTGCCTAACAACATACCAGTGAGTCAGAGCACATTCTCGGTGGAGGTGCTCCAAAGCATGGCCTCACCTCGCTGCGTGACGAGGTTGCTCGGACGACCTTTCCAGAGGACAGCCAGCCAGAGTTAATCAGTGCGCCTCTCGCTTGCGAAGGAGCCGCCAGCATAAACGACTCGCCCATGCATGCCAGCAGAGCTAGCCCTGTCACCACTAACCCTTTGCCTGCCATGGTCATGCTCCTCTCTCTTGTTAGCGTTGTTTTTGTTGAACGCGTCACAGAGATGCAACTCGCGGAGTTCCAGGGTATGCTCTGAATGCTTAGATGGGGGAGAGGGGCCCCATTTACTTTAAATTGGCAAATCAGAGAGTCCCATATTATAGTCTAGTCTATGCATCGCGCCGCATTTTAACTTTGCATAGCGCGCCCGCCGCATCTGCTTTTTACGCCCGACCCGACACTGCGCACACCTGGATCCCATTCTAAATTAATCACCGGATTTTCATAAGTCGACCCCCCTTTGCTGCATGCCTCTGGGCTCCCATGAGCGAATTTGCGTGGTGAAGACGAGCCCCTGGTTGGCTAACTTCAACCCCAGAATCGAACACAAATGTTCTGGTTCGAGGAACAAGGGAAAACTGCAAAAAACTGTATCGAAAAAAGTAACTATGACGACCACAGAGCCAGCCGCACGAAGCAGATCACTGTTGTAGAGGGTAAGTCCATAGATCGACGGACGGAAGGAGCCACGCGACACTTGCTCGGCAGGACCATACCTGTACTGCTGCACGCTCTTCATGAAAGCTGAACAGGGCACGACATACATGGCGCTTTTTAGGGCGCAAACACCTGGGTCCCGAAAGGTGCGCGTCCCGTTTTCCCGCCCCCCACCCGTACGTAGCAGGAAGACCCCCGCAACATGTTGCGACAGGTGTGATGCAGCAGCCGGTACTAGGTTATCGCCAGTCTGGATCACCGCGACCCGAGGTATTCCTACATTAGCTGATGCCGGGGGGTGTTCCCGAAGTGAACGCTGCGGATGCTGCAAACAACAGAAAAAACAATGTTGTTATATCGTAAGCTGCTACGGTTCGGCGGCTGGTGTATTCGGCCTTCCACAGCTCCTTTTGTTGGACAACAGCCATCACGCAGCCATGAACAGGGCAGCAAAAACACCAGCTACAGTAGCAGCAACGCCCTGCAGCGGCAACAGCGGGCAACAGCGGCAGCTGCAGCAGTTGAGGTCGCGACCGTACAGAGTGGTAAACGCTGTGTTGGTTGCTAGCTAATGGCTGCTATGTCTGCTGCTGCCTACTCGTACGGCTTACTGCAGCCATTGAGCAGCAGCCGGTACGCAGCCATCGCGCTGGACAGCAGCATCTGCATCACCCAACAGCGGCAGCAGCAACAGCTGGGGTCGCTGTTTTTCAGAGTTTTAAAAGTTGGGTTGGTCGCCATATCTGCTCTAACTGCTGCCTACGGCGTTCTACTGCATTTATTCCTGGACAACGACAATGGCGTACCAGGTACCGGGAAATGGGTAGCTTCGATACCACAATTCGAAGTACATGACGGCGGCGGCAATGTGAACGGCATCTGCAGCGCACACACGTAATGCAGCATTAGCAACAGCAAGACCCCTGCTGCAGCAGCCGTCCTGGTTGATGTAGCGGGTGCTACGTACGGCCGGTGTTGCTTGTATGATATGCGAACTGTTGGTGTTGGTGGGCCATGGTAACGTGAATTCATATGTAGACTTGATGTAGATAATCGGAGTCCGAAGTCGGCCAAGACACGAGGGAAAATCACGTCCTGTGACGCGTGCCACTGTATGAGTCGCACCTCGATTTTCCGGGGCTACCTCGAGGAGCTTTCTGTCTCCCTAAATAATCCATTTTGACAATGAAAAGTATAAGCTGAGCGCCATGCGCCACCCCGTGGGCGAGGTGTAACGAAGGACGATGGTCGAAAAATGCACATTGGATCCAAAACTATGGGTCTGCTGCGTGAGTGAAGTAGCTACGTCTGAGAAAAAAGAGAAGCTCCTACACTAGAACTGTTCATGTCCAAACATCCCGGGAATCAATCCAATGGCCTACCAGGTATACGGTATGACAAGTGCAACGGTAAGTTTTGCAAGACTATTGACGACTGCTACGATGGAGGTACTGTACCTGGTAGCACTTTTGGGCCTACGAAATTCCGAAATGACGAGGCTCCTTTCATAATATTTTATAATATCGACGGGATTTCGTTCTTATTTTCAAAAGTATTGTATGGTGAACCTGGGCCTTGGGTTTGTTGATCAGAGGGCACATTTAGTTTGATAAACATCAGTTTTGGGTGAGGTTTAGACCTCCTCAACTCAGAATCTCTGGAAAAAAACGTTGCACTTCTAGCATAGCGTGTGTTTGTTGGGTTGACACCGTTTGTTGAGGAGCGCTGTCTGCAATACGCCGTATGGCCAAAACATGCTACCCCTATCGAAACACAGGCCTCTTACTACTAATAATGCTAATAGTACAGAAGCCGCTTTACAGTAATCAATTCACAGTAGCCGCTTTGCAGTAGTCGCTTCGCGGTGGTCGAATCGCAGTAGTCGCTTCACAGTAGCCGCTTCACCGTAGTCGCTTCAAGTAGTCGCGCGAGAGAATAATGATTTCCCACGCTGAACGCTCGTGTGGCAGTCTCGAGGCAGGTCTGGCTCACTTCCACAAAGTCCATGAATGAGAAGATCCACGAGTGGGCAGAGGAAGCGACCCTACAGCGCTTCCCCTAAATCAGGAGCCAGAGATCTCGTATACCCGCTCCACACAGGGATCAAACAATGGACTGAGTGACAGCGGCAGTATTCCGTGAATTTAGTCAGTGTTTGCGTTCCGGGTGAATTATACCACCTGCACATTTTCGGTTATTGAACTGAAAAAACACTCCAGGTGCAGCATTGGACACCGAAGTATCTTTTTGGCGCCGGAGCCCGGTTGAAGTATGTCTAGACGGCGACGATGGTGTTTGTTCTATTCGCTTGCACTTTCTAAAACGCTGCTGAGCTGGTTTTTGGATAAAATCGGCAGTACAACGGTGGAACGATAACACTTAAGGTTTCAGGTTTGTCTCCCGCCACGCTTATACCAGATGCAGAAGTATACCAGCATAAAAAAAACACAGCGCAATATCACAGTGGCACGGTTGAGATGTTACGTGATACTCCTACAATATGGGTTATACATTAATTAAGACATTTCACTAGTACCTGGTACGTGGTAGCATACGGCAACGCCCGCCGTGTAAGCCCGGCCATCTCACCAGGGTCGAGATAAACAGGGGCCGAGGGTGACATGTGTGTAATGAGCTTGAGATTAGTGAAGATGGGTGGCGTTTCGATGGTAGTATGACCCCTAGGTACACACAACACGTTTGCTGAAGAGAACATAATTGGTTCTATAATCACAATGTTTCATTTGCTGTTTATCTCTTATCTTCGTACAGCAGTATATTTCTTCTTACCGTAACGCTGCCCCTAGCCCTAAACCGCAGGAGCGATTTAGCGACTTGCAACTAAATAAAGCAGCACTGACTTGTCGAAAACAAAACTCGCAAAAGGCATTCCTCTACGACTGACGTGGTTGGTTGATTCATGTATCCGGCGTATAGCGAAATCTATGGATGCGTATCGACGTCGAAACCATGCACGATGAAAAAATGTACGCTGTTTGGATAATGTTTTGGAATGGCATATACATAGCGTATTGCTGGCGACGCATGTTGCCTTGATCGCCCAACACCACCTCTACCGTATAACGCCAATGTAACCCTAACCCTAATAGAGTTCACAGGGATCAGTGAAGCGTTCCCGCCAGTGTAAAATAACTTGGCCCCAAAGCGCTACCTTCATCGTAGCACGCAAATTATCAAATATGTTCAGACTGCGAAGTATCGCGAAATATGCCGAAAGCGATTGTTTTGGAACGGCAATTCAAAGTTCAAATGCAGAGTGGAAATAATGATGGAAACAGAAATGGAAGAAGAAGACGACGGAGCAATCAAGGCAGGTGGGACCATCGCCAGATCATCACAGGGCAATGCCCTCGCTACGCGTAGATGTGTTCTACGTGTTGTTGCAGCGGCCGACAGTCTGTCGTCCGTCAGTAATCTTTCCTGAAACTTGTGGTGACAAGCTTTGCATTGACGGATTTCCTGCATTGACATCAACGTCCCAATACGATAACGTTTATGGTGTAGATAGTACAGGATGACGAGAAGAGCTAACCACGTAATATCATCGCATACTGCATTTGTTCGCAATTCCGTCAAGCGTCCCAATACAATAACAATACAATAACAATACAATAACGTTGATAGTGCATTTTACCGGATGACGAAAGTAACCAACCTCATAATCTCATCGTATTATGCATTTGTTTTGTCCGTAATTCCGTCAAGCATGGCATTTATCTTATATGCCAACTAAGGTATGCATTGTCCGACGGTAGTGCCTGGTGGGATGCATATGATAAAATGAAGGAATGAAATAATGAAAGAGGCGTGCTAAGGCAGGGGTGGACTTGTCTGTTCTAGGCCTCTTGACTCCAGGAGCTTTAAGTTTCGCACAAAACCTGAATTTGACATGTTGAGAAAGAGGAAAAGTGCAACCAGGGTTAAGATGACCAGTCCCGTGCCCTACTCTAGGGATAAGGCCAAACAATCACACCTAAGGTCTTCCAGCAATAAAATACAGGGAGTACAATATAATTCCGCGGTTGAAGGAGCCTTGTCAGATATATTGCAAAGCTGAAAAAAAACTAAAGCCCAATCTCAGCCGTCGTCAAGCTAGATCTATATGAACGGCAAAAACCATATTCCGATATACGGGATGGCAGCCGATCTCTAGGTTGATGGATGGACGGACGTTGTCTCGGACAAGTGTGGTGTAACCGGAGTTGGCAGGGTCTTTCTTGTGCTTGTTCTTTTTCCTCCAGGCAGCCACCAGATAGGCTTTGCTTTGAGGTTGAGTAGCGGAAGATTGCACTTAGGTGAGTGCAGGATGACGAGGGCGGTTGGGATTCATGTCATGGAAGGCAGTATCACTTAGGACCACGCACCCTCAGATATGTAATCGCCGGGACAGAATAAGTCGAATGTTCGACCTCTCCGGTAAATATGTGTGGGGGGGTTGGGGGGTCAGCTTGCCGGAAGAGTACGAGTTCTCGCGTGATTTGCGCTTGTCTAAAGAGAAAAAAATGCTTAGTCCACTGGATAATCAGTGGTTTTCGCATACATTGATACATTACGTGGCATCTATGAGAATTTAACCCCAAGCTCGGGTTTTGGGCCAGGCTCAGATCCATGTGTCACATTATAGGGCGTGTTCTAGGCCAATGCCGGCGTGACAATGTGCCGCTGCATAGGCTTTCCCGCTAGCGTTGAGACACTGCATCCCAACTCCTGATGCGCTCGTGCTGTGCAGCGTACATTTGCACAAGACCGCGCGAAGGGGGTGATGTATGCCTATTTAACTGCCGTGATTCATGCCATGTTGCGAGGAGTAGAATTTCCGCGTTCTATACCTTTAAATAATAGGCAAATGACCACAAAAATATTGGTAGTGTGGATACATTTACTCCCTCGTCAAGCTCGATGGCCTGCTGTCACTTGGCGAGTGCATTGTTCAGTGTACCTAAAAAAGGATAAATGCCTGTAGATGAAACTTGTTTAGACAAGGATACTTACTTGTCGACCAATTCGGCCTCGACGGCCTCGATGTCCTGCTGGAACTTAGCGAACGACGTCTGCACGCGCTTGTCGCTGAACAGGTGCATTTCGCAGTCGCCCAGCCTTAATGAGCATGCCACGCGGACAACACCAATGATCAAAAGACGTACAAGCTTTGTGGTGATCTTCTCTGAGAGAGCTGCTCACGACGGTGGTTTGGATATTGTCGCCTTCGAAGGTGAAAAGCACCAGTGGCGTCACGTATTTAGGAGTACCAATCTAGTATAATTCACCTCAACATACTGAAGTATATGCGTACTGTCCTTACTGTCCTTACTGTCCTTACTGTAGTGCACCACCAGCTATCCAGGGTAGTGCACCACCAGCTATCCAGGGTAGTGCACCAACAGCTATCCAGGGTAGTGCACCAACAGCTATCCAGGGTAGTGCACCACCAGCTATCCAGGGTAGTGCACCACTACGTTTTCACCAGGTACAACAAGCGCGGAGCATTTTGGCCAAACGTTTTCAGGCTGACCGAGTAGTTTACTGTGGAGGTATCTAATATGGTTGGCATAGTGTTCGTGTCTTACAAACGTTTGTGGCGAAGAAACGTCAACACGTAGCAGGTTCGGGTATACTTCATGGAAAAGCTGACGGCATTAATATTGATGTTATCTCGTATACTTTTAATATGGTGGTTGGTCCCCTCCACCAAGCACTACTACACGAAGGGTATTAGATATTACGAATGTGTCAGAATTGGAAAATTGGCCTGAGATTTAAAATTTTAGGTACTTAGGCTGAATCAACGGCGTCGGAAAAATTAGGCGTATATATCTGTGCCTTGGACAAGTCCAAGGGGTAGTCTTACTACAATATTGCTACGTGCGAGTCAAATTCTTATATTGATTTGTGTTGCTAGTGGCGAAGAGGTTGAAGTGCAATCTTCGATCACCACCGATGTGGCTTAAGAGTTGAAACCTGTCGAATAAACAGACGACTGCCGCGTCTCCCACACAGTCGAGCGCGTGTTGCTGGATAGGGTGTGGCGTATCCGAGCTCTGAACTCTAATTGCAAGGAACTGTGGTGCTCACGTGCACGACGGGAACACTTGAGCTGCTGTGCACTATTCTTCATCGCTCTACCCCACCATACGTTCGGTCGCTATAGATATGGGTGCAAAAATGTTTGAATTGTTGGGGACAGCTGATGACACAGTTGAGCCGCTCTAAGGCGTGGTATGCTTTGGCTCAACCGAAACGTGTCGTACCAGGGGTGGAACGTTTAGGCCAAATACGTGATGGCAAAAAACTATTCAAAATGAGGAAGTAGTTAGCCTATGGTGGGCCCGACCCACACTTTCCACCATAGGGACAGCACGTTCTGGCCAAATAAAGTGTGATGGACGGGGTTCTCCTTTTAACAAGTTGCCCAATTTTGCGCTTAGGAGACACGTGCTACTCTAGCGGTGGAACGTTTTAGCCGAACGCGGTCTAACGTACGAGGTTTTCGAGTTGAGAAACCAGCCACTGCTGGACCTAAACGACACGTCCCACGATAGGGCCAGCGTGGTCAACCTTCCCGGAGCAGTTCTGGCTACCCAGGTTTTCCATTCGAAGAACTGCCCAAGTTTTTGCCTATACGAGACGTCCGCAGAGCCTTCCCACTGTAGAGGTGCATCAGATTCTGACACAATCCCTGAGCTTCTAACATGAGAAGCTCAGTATCTCAACCGAAAAATGACTTCGAAGGCATTCGTTGGTACAACCCGAACAAGCTTGTATGCCTTAGTCCTAAAATAATGTATATTCATGAAGTTACTTGATCAATGACCAACATCTAGTTCCCCACTTGAGGAGTTCTATCCTAAAAAACAACAGGTAACAAGATCAGAAGGTCAGGAACATTACTTCACCCCGAAACTGCAACCCATGCCGCACTATATAGGGACAACTCCGGTCGGTACATTAGGGATGGCCCCGTTTGACCAAACTGATCCTGGCTCAAACCATGTTCCCTTTGAAGAAGTAATCAATCTTGCGCCGACACAGGGCATGCTTTGTCGGGAGGAGTACCGTTCTCGTATCTAGCTTTGTGGTTACGGTTACAACTCACTTTGAGTTAAATCGGCAGACCGGAGAAAAAGGCCGATAATGGCTTGGGTGATGAAGATCTCGGTCAGAGGCATATACGCGAAGTGGCAGTCGAACGTCCGCTCCTCTTCTGATGGTTATCGGATGGTGGGCGACATCTCGTGTGTTTATATAGGACCAAGTACGTGTTTCAGCGGAGGAGTGATTGCCCATGAATCACACTGTTGATTGGTCGAAACATTAGTAGTGCCAAACATGACTTGGGTGGTCGCGATATCAATGGGGTGTGTGTAGGCCAGTTTTCCATTCTAATTAACTTCCTCCTACAATTGGGCGTCCGTCGAAGAACGTAGAAGGACGGGCACGGTCAGCAAGGTATTGTGCTGGCCCGCATCGAGCGTCTGAAGAACAAGTACGAAGTATACCGCTTTGTGCGTACTACTGGTCGGACGGTACAATGTTGAGCTGCCGTATACACTTTTCATGAGATACGTTGAACGTTCGCCACAGTTTATCAGGCAGGTTTTAACGCGATTGATGTTGGTATTACTGTTTATGACCTCGACAATGGTCGGGGAGGCCCCAGACAACTCCGTCGTACTCGGGACAAGGTTCATTCAGCTTCAAACGTTCGCAAGTTTGATTGATATATTTAGAGCTCGATGTAGTCAAGATTTTGAAACGTTCAAAAGTATATAAAATACTATTTCTTACCTTGTCCTTGGGTGGGGCTGCATTAAACGCCACGAGGCGTTCGGGGCATGCAATAATCAACATATATATTACAATCTTTTGGGTTTGATGTTCAACTTCTTGAACGACATATCTATTCGAGATATCGAATCTGTTAATGACCTCTCTTGATTTTTTATGTCCTCATCGGTGGGTGGAGCGGCATAAACCGACACAGCGGTGTTGGGAGCGAAGGACGTTCTGCTCTACCGGCGGAAGTTGCCAAGAGTAATCGCCCGTGTAGTGTCCTCCAGTCTCCAACCCGCCCCGGCATGGGATCAGTCTAACTGATACAGTAGTTCTCAAGTCGTTTGAAACTAGACAGAAGCCCCTACTAAACAATCAACAAATTTGCCCACGTCCCGGGCGCGAAATCAATGTGACCATAACCCTAAATTAGGTCATCATTATCGTGTTCTCTTTGTGACATCGCTTTCGGCCCCGCTTTCTCGACATCTCACTGTCACCTCTCGCATCCCCTAACTGCTGTCGAAGGAGTTTTATTATGAACCTCGGGCCTGAGCTCTTGGTGGGCGTGCTGGCTGTATGTATTACTGGATGGTGTGTTTGTATTGACCAAGGCACCTGCTACCCTGCTATAGAAAAAGCCACCGCAGAAGTTTCAGCCTCACCCTAGTATCACGGGGCGCTTGTGCACACGAGCCGTCACACATGTGTATTACATACATATTTTTCTTTCTAGCTCCGCTCGTAGGAAGTTGCACCCCCACCGCTGCCCTATGTAACATACTACAGTCCCAGGTGGCGTCGCTTCTCCCCGCCTATACGTGTCTTCCATTTGTCCAAGGGGCTTAGAGCTCTCACTGCTCGTCGACGTTCATGGAGGTTTCATTGTCACAGACTAACCTCGACAGGAAACTCCCCAGTTGAGCCTGCATGCAAAAGCACGTTACCCAGAACAACAACCCCCCGCGCTTCGACCAAACATTTCCCATGTCTGTGCACCACTATTGAAGCAAGGAGTACCACAGACCAAAGCGAACAGTGGTCCGTCGCCAAAACCGCAGAATCAGCCAATGACGTACCGATAACGAGTTTCAAATAATACTCAGAAGGAACGACTTCAGCAAGCGTCCGTTACAACGACAGTTTTCAAAGTCGTCTTTCACCATAAACATATGATACTAGCAATAATAGGGATGCACCCATTCTTCATTTTCCCACCGCCCCTCGCTCAAGGCGCTCCATATCCCACGTTAAACTCGGCGTAGGCAGTATGTTTCACTCTTAATCCATTGAACAATCCATCGGCCTACACCTGTACCGAGTACCTCAGTAATAGATTAAGGTAATGACTTATCCAACGACATTGTACTGCCGGTCGCCCCGGCTATCCTCGAGTCTGGTATAGGTCAGTGTCGTGGGTCGAAGCCCCCCGACTGCATATTGTACAGGTATAAATTAGTGGGGACATTTTTGTGTGCACAAATTATGTTGCGGAAAGCGCGTGAGCGTGAGTTAGCAACGCTTAATGAAAATACGACGAGCAGTGCGATTGCTGAATCATATGCGCAATGAAATTTGAAAGCAAAACCCGAAGGGCACAAGGGACGACACCCGTGACCACGGGCTATCCAGAAGCTTGAAAGTAGAGGTACGTGACAAAAAAAATGTTTGATCCAAGCTGTCAAAGTTATCAAATTCAGGTTCCTCGTCTGCCAGAAAAAATGTTAGGGTTAGGGTTTTACCCGCTAGTGCGCCTTTAATAGTTGTTGACGTCAAGATATGTGTTGCAACACCATCCCTCACACCCATGTCGACACCCCTGCCAAGCATTGTCAACAACTCGTGGTGGAAACCGAAGATATGCCGCCTCACACTCCTTCAAGAACGCCCCCATCACGTCTTCGCCCAGGGCACGAAGGAATACTACCATTTCGGCAGTGTTTTACACCATAGTGCGACATAGAAAAGATAATTAGGTCAAGATTTTCTCTGCAACACCACCCCTCACACCCATACCCCTGCCAAAGCTTTTAACAACACGTGGAGAAAACCGGAGATATACCACCTCACACTCCTTCAAGAACGCCCCCTTCGCGTCTTCGCCAAGGTCATGAAGAAATACACCAATTTCGACAGTGTTTTACACCCTAGTGCGCCTTCAAAAGTTAGTATGTAAATATCTGTTTTGCAACACCATCTCGCACACCCTTACCGACACCTCTGCCAAATCTTGTTAACAACTCGTGGTGGAAACCGAAGGTATGCCACCTCACACTCCTTGAAGAACGCCCCCATCACGTCTTCGCCCAGGACACGAAGAAATACCACATTTTCGACAACGTTTTACACCCTAGTGCGCCTTGATAATTATTTTTGTCAAGATCGTTTTTGCACTACTACCCCTCACACTCATACAGACACCCCTGCCAAATCCTGGTGACAATTCGTGGTGGAAACGGAAAATTTTCCGCCTCACACTCCTTCAAGAACACCCCCCTCACGCCTTCGCCCAGGACTAGAAGAAATACCACCAACCTGCCAGTGCTTTACACTCTAGTGCGCCTTAAATGATAAATTGTGTCAAGATATTTTTTTCAACACCATCCCTCACACCCATACAGAAACCCCTTCCAAATCTTGTTAACAACTCGAGGTGGAAACGGAAGTTATGCCGCCTCACACTCCTTATCGGACACCCCCTTCACGCCTTCGCCCAGGACAAGAAGAAATACCACCAGTCTGCCAGTGTTTTGCACCCTAGTGCGCCTTTAATGACTAATTGCGTTAAGATAGTTTTTGCAACAACATCCGTCTCACTCATACAGACACCCTTGCCAAATCTTGTTAACAACAGGTGGTAAAAACGGGAGATATGCCGCCTCACACTCCTTCAAGAACACCCCCTTCACGCCTTCGCCCAGGACAACAAGAAATTCCACTAATCTGCCAGTGTTTTACACTCTAGTGCGCCTTCAATCTTTTTTTTGTGTTGAGATCGCCTTTGCAACACCATCTCTCACACCGATACAGACACCCCCGCCAATTCTTGTTAACAAGTCGTGGTGGAAACGGAAGATTTGCTGCCTCACACTCCTTCAAAAACACGCCCTTCACCCCTTCGCCCAGGACAAGAAGAAATACCACCAATCTGCCAGTGTTTTACACCCTAGTGCGCCATAAAATGTTTTATTGTGTGAAGATGGTTTTTCGACACCATCTCTCACACCCATACGTACAACCCTGCCAAATCTTGTTAACAACTCGTATTGAAAACGGAAGATTTGCCGCCTCACACTCCTTCAAACACACGCCCTTCACCCCTTCGCCCAGGACAAGAAGAAATACCACCAATCTGCCAGTGTTCGACACCCTAGTGCGCCTTTAATGATATATTGTGCTAACATCGTTTTTGCCACAATGTTGATCACACCCAAACAAACTTCCCTGACAAATCTTGTTACCAAATCGTGGTGGAAACGGAAGGTATGCCGCCTCACACTACTTCAAGAACACCCCCTTCACGCCTTCGCCCAGAACAAGAAGAAATACCACCAGCCTGCTAGTGCTAGTGTTTTTAACCCTAGTGCGCCTTTAGGGTTAGGGTTAGGGTTAGGGTTAGGGTTGTACACCCTAGTGCGCCTTTATTAATTAGTTGTGTTAAGATCGTTTTTGCAACAACATCCCTCAGACCCATAACGACCCCCCTGCCAAATGTTGTTAACAACGTGTGGTGGAAACCACAGAAATGCCGCCACACACTCCTTCAAGAACGCCCCCTCCACGCCTTCGCCCAGGACTAGAAGAAATGCCAGCAATCTGCTAGTATTGTACACCCTAGTGCGCCTTTAATAATTAGTTGTGTTAAGATCTTTTTTGCAACTACATCCCTCAGACGCATAACGATCCCCCTGCCAAATCTTGTCAACAACGTGTTGTGGAAACCGAAGAAATGCCGCCACACACTCCTTCAAGAACGCCCCCTCCACGCCTTCGCCCAGGACTAGAAGAAATACCACCAATCTGCTAGTGTTGTACACCCTAGTGCGCCTTTAATAAGTAGTTAGGGTTAGCCGGGATCGCGTACGCGGGCTGAGCGAGACAAGCGAGAAGTGCGCAAGTTTTGTATTTTGGGCAGTGTACGCCCGAGCTATTCTTGGATCGTGGCACAAGCAGCGCTTGAACGAAAACAAATTACGGGAAAACATTAAGTTCCAAGTTGGCATCATTTCCAAATTGGCTTCTTATTCGGTCCCCACGGCACTTTTTTCATGGTCACACCTCGAAGCGTTTAGCCTATTGTCGTACGACTGCTTACTATTGTATTTCGATATCAGATTTCACGGTGAAATACCTTTATTCGAGCGTTCGTTGTCTTCGAGGGGGGTCGTTCCCTGCCCAACGACACCATTACACCCAGTGTCCGTGCCGGTTCTTCATCCTAGAGAGATACATCCTAATTTTATGTGGCCACAGACTGTGCGACAGAGTATACCAAACAATCGCAATTGATCGAGGTATGTAGTAAGTGAAATGTTAGCGTACCGGGTACGAGAACACAACAAAACAGACCAGAACATAAATAAATAAATAAAACACAACGAACGGAATGGTCGCTTTTGAAAATCGCAGTACGAGAAACAATTTTTTGTCAGTCTTTTTACGTCGCCGCTCCAAGGAGTCGTTCCGTATATATTGGTCCAATTTCAACGACCCATCTTTCACGACCGCATAATATATATCTCACACTAATTGTAACCCTAACCCTAATTCCATGTATATTCATCCCCACAAACGAAACGCTGGTGCACTTGTAAAGGTAGGTGTGATTATCACGGTAGTGTGGTTGCAAGAATTGCGCTGGCTACTGACTGTTGTTGTTCCTGGTCAGTCCGTTCATCACCTCGACGTGAACGCCGATGGATGATCGAGACCAACGAGAAGCGCGCAAAAAGTGTATTTTAAACGGTACCCTCCAGTGATTCTTCGGATCTTAATTTATGGAGAGGTTGATAAAATAAAACTTGACACGACATTATTTCCAAAATGGCGTCATATTTTGTCCCAAAACAAATAATATTAGCTGTAAAAAAATCCGGTAGATATCATAGTAGTGCATTTATTTTATGGAATTTCGGTAGGTACACGTACATACATGGATATAGACGTGGCAAGTGGACGCATGACTAAAACGAGGAGGAGGTGCCAACCAAACAATTGTAATCGCTGTGAACCGCTAATCATACCAGTTGTAGTGTATAATTATTCGACCAACAAGCATGTTTTGATACTACTATTGCGGTGGAGGTACTTGAAAATAATACGTGCCTTTTGATCTCGACACCTCGTAGTGAGGTCACCTCTTTTCGCGTACACGTGTTCGCCGCGGACGGGTAAGGCGCCGACCAGGCGTCTCGGGCCCCCAACCCCCGAAGATGCTGAAGGACCAACCACTGTCAATACCTTCTCGCTTACATTCGCTTCCATCCTTCTCGCGATCGCTCAGACCTCCCTTCGCTTTGCATTTCCCAAACGCACACGACCCTGCTGTTGGTCTGCCTCCCAAAGCAAAAACCAGAAAATCGTACCTTCCAATCTCCCACTCGCTGTTGCTCTCATCAGGATCTGCTGACATCGGGGGTGGCCACGGGTCCGGGGCGGCAGCACCAAATAGCTCTGGCTGTTGCTCGTTCGGCTGCTGCTGAAGCAGCTCTTCCTGCGTGTCCATCTGCATAGACACCATCATCTCTTTCTCCCCATCACACGCCACCACACCTCCAATCTCGACCACCACATTCTTGGATACTATCACCTCTTCGCGCTCATCTCCGCCAACTTCCCGCGGTGGCGACAGCAGGGGAAGCTGCTGCGCTTCCACCGACTGCTGCGACGGTTGCGGTGCCTGTGGCAATATCCATGGTGTTGGGGCGGCAGCACCAGGTAGTTGTAGCTGCTGCTGGTGCGGCTGCTGCCGAAGCAGCTCTTTCTCCTTGTCCATCTGCATAGAATCCATCATACCGTTTCCCCCATCACACGCCATCAATCCTCCAACCTCAAACCACCATGTTCTTGGATACCATCACCTCTTCGTGCTCATCTCCGCCAACTTCCTCCGGTAGCAACTGCAGAGCCAGCGGCTGCGCTGCAAGCGACTGCTGCCGCGCCAGCAGCTCGGTCGGTTGCGGTGGCGTTTCGGGCTCTCCCTCTTCTGCGTCCTCTTCCAATCTCCCCGACTCGGGTTGGTGAGCGTTTACTTCCTCCAGTCGCTTCTCCTCCGATGTCCACGCTGTTACTACTGAAGCCATTATTATTAAAAGCTCTTGCTGTTGATCATGGAATCCTTGCCTTCGTTGCCATTTCAGCTGACCGACGAATTCTAGGAGAATTCCCTTCAGGAATTCTTGAGTCGTCGGGAATGCAGCGTTCCCTTGGGCATCTGTCCATTCCTCGACTGGCTCCTCCTCACGGAGAATTGTCTTGGCAAGATCCGGTACTTGGAATGCAGCAAACCAAGATATTCGCTTGTCAGCTAAGCGATGGGTCTCGACCTCGTGGTTCTCGGCGACTGAGTAACGTTCCCAGCAAAGTGGTTCGCTAAATTTTCGACTGTATAGCCTCCGCAAAAGCCGCTGCAGTCGACAATCGTCCTCGTCTCGAGCTCTCCCGAGCACTCTACGTTTAAAGGCATAATTTGTCTTGTCGTACGATCATGTTAGCACCCAGAGATCGTACCACGGGCAAGCCGACCCTGAGGGTGGGTTTTTCCCTTCGCATTGGAACCGTTATCCGGGAGGTGAACGCGCTGGACGGGCGCTGACTCAAAACACTTTTTTCCCGGTATGCTTCAGGAGCAATGTTTCGGCGTCATCGACCTCCACCCTACACGACAGTGACGGAACCCGCACGTACACCAGCAGCAAGAGAGAGCAAGACCATCGAGACGCAGCATACGACAACCAGATACAGGAAGAGGCGGAACACTCAGAGATGGACAGCGTGAGCCAGAAGAGCCACCGCCCTTCACCTGGTAGCCAGACCTCCTTGTACGTGCTTGCATTGAGCGAGCGATTTCGGGGCTGATTTTGGAGCTACAGTTACGAACAACTCTGCGTGTCGATGATTGGGGAAGAGGGGATGGCAGTGGAAAAACAACCAGCAAAGCTCATGGGAATGAGCGGGGAGCAGCGGCATGCATGTGCACAGCAGGCTATTTGGAGAAAGTCGTGGCAGGAAGCGAGCAGGGCAAAGCAAGGGAGGAGGGTACCGCCCCTTTCGCGCCAGCACAAACCTCAGCTCACAAAAGGCGCGTATTCGTTTCTCTTGATTTTTGTGTTGTTCCATATTTCTCTTTAGAGTTGATTGATGTGTTGTTTCAGTGTGCGTATCAGGTGGTACGTACAGTTCAGTAGAGCCGTTAGTTCCTGAAGAGTCCAGGTCGTTTTTTCGTTTTTCAAGGCACATGTGATATACTCCGAGTACACAATAACACGGTATGATTCCTTTTTAGGGTCGGATGTAAGTGGGCACGACTTACGTGATATTTCTGAGAGGGTGCTGGCTCATTGATGAATGGGTTTTTCGGTTCTTGATTTTGCTTGGCTCAACAGCAGCAGTTGTTCTAGTTCTACGTACATGCAATAGCATCGGTACCAGACCAACAGGGAACTGAGTACTGAATGAGGCTGTGAACGCCAAGCAGGCAGATGGTAACATGTACGTTGCTGGTATATTGGAATACAACACTTACTTCTTAGTAAATATTCTTGTAGGCGGTGCTAGTTTGTATGCGTGTATGATGTGACCCCTCGACAAGAGGTGGCGCCGGTGCTGGTGCTGGTACGTATTGCAGCAGTAGCTATGTAGTTCAATAGGTAAAGCATTATTTGGTTGCATTTTGGAACCGGTCTACCTGCGGTTCTATGAATCAATTACTGCTGTGTGAACGCGTTTGTGTATGACCGACACCCTGCAAAAATTGAGAAAGATAGTACATTCACTCGTGGTTCTTCCTGCCCGATGTCCTTTCCTTTGTGTCAAGCCACGTGGGGTGACAACGTGCAATCGCCTAGGTGGATATGGCAGAAAAGAAAACCCAGCCCCGACCAGGAGACAAATTATGTGGAGGGAAGGTCGGCCTGACGGCCGGGGTCAGTAGACCTAGAAAGGGACGGATGTACCTACCATACTTTTTCATTATCTCCGACAAACTGTGCTCTCTTTCTGCTGAAAATAGTACAGCTACTAATTTAACGCAACCCGGACCCCACCCCGATCTTTCGCGATCAACAGCGTTCCACTGCGTCACGTAGCTTCAACCGCCATTATTTTCACAGCGCTACCACCAACAGTCCAACTAATTGGTTCGCTGCCAATACATGCCACATACCGCCGGATTATATGCTGTAAAAGTCACCGTACAGCAGCCGAGCCGCCTACTTTGTTCCTGCCCATTCACCACATAGTTCGACCCTTCACTGCCCCAGCGTCACACCCTCCGCGGCTGTGCGAGTCCTCCTTGCAAGTTCGATTCAAAAGATATTTCGTCTTGGCCCTCCCGTCACTAGAACTTGGGTTAAGGCTACCCTAACGGTTACAGTGGGGGTTAGGGTTAGAGTTAGGATTAAGATTGGGGTTAGGATAGCGCTGCGAACATGATGGCGGTTGAAGCCACGTGACGCAGTGGAACGCTGTTGATCGCGAAAGATCGGGGTGGGGTCCGGGTTGCGTCAAATTAGTAGCTGTACTATTTTCAGCAGAAAGAGAGCACAGTTTGTCCGACGCTCAAGACAGATCGGCGTATGCACTGAAATCCATACGACATGCCGTGTACTGCAACAAAATGGTTAAACGAGAAAGCCCAAACGTTCCGCGAGCACCGCCTGTTCCTTTCCAGGGAAAATTACCAGGAGGGAGCCCCGACATGAGCTCCTAGGCCACGGTTACCGTAGTCCAAGGAGTCTCGCGAAGGTCGTTCTGGCTCCGTCAGCAAAGGTGTATGGAGGCTGATGGGCCCTCTAAGCAAGCGAAGTCCCCGTCGATGGTCCCTCGAAAGGTTGGTTCCAGTGTAATTGTCCGTGGCGCGTCGTGTATATGCCTCAGCCTCGAAACGCAAACAAAAGTACAGGTAGATGGACGATCTTGGGTCTTGTGCTGGCAGCTCGCGAAGATGTGCAGTGCAAGATGCTGGCTGAGTGCGGAGCGAACAGGTCTGATGGGTGGGGGCTTGGGCAGTTCCGCTGCGGAGTGGTCCATGTGACCAACTGGCGGGGAACTGATGCGGCCAAAAGCCGAGACGAGGAGTGTGCTCCAAAGATCAACCTTGTCCGCACGTAATTGGAAGGTGTCGTCCGTGTGATACGTGCCCGGCGACCAACAGGAGGGGCCCCTGTCATCTCACTGCTGTTGTGGTCGCCGTTGGAGGAGGAAGGGCGCTCCCTCCATTGAGAAGCCACCCGAGAAGGAACAGCGGTTGAGGCCTCGATATGAAGAAAAATCAAATCGCTACAAAAAAACAGCTATCGGAGCGATTGGAGGAACGCTACCACAATAGCATGTCTAGCCTAAGACGACGACATAATGCAAGGGTATCGGCGGGGACATCACCAGGTCTGCCAATTGAGCAGGTCCTCGGAGAGTACTCACTTTCTTAACCTTCGTAGAGACGTAGCTTCATTTGATTCCACCAAAGCCCCGGATGGCTTCAGAGATCGGAGGCACGTGCCTCCGATCTATTTCCTGACTATCCCGAATAAAAACCTTCAACCTTAACATACGAAACCCATCCGGATTATCTGAATACAGATAATTACAGGCCTTTCGAGACCGTATCTTAACACCTCCATGCGGGGTTTATAGTATCAATGCACATACTGATTATTATGAAAAACCGTCCTGTTGACCCTGACAACATCCCGGGGAGTCACCGACCTATATCGTTCATGAGGATCAAACGTATAACACGCGCGAACGACCTTCCGTAAATTTTGTGCAACTACTGTATTTGTGAAACATAGATGTACCACGCAGCTTGCAAAGCTTAGTTTCAACCGTTCACTCGGTCGTACACACAGCTGGAGTTTTCCGATTTTTATAAATATGTCTAGATCCGAGGCTCGCAGACCGACTGTGTCTTTGGGTGTGTATAGTGATCGTGGAGAGACTTGCTGGTGGTATTATATAGGGCGTCGCTGCCTTCGTCATTCAATTTCTCGAATGTAAGCGTAATAATGCTGCTACTTGTTGCTGTAGACCACTCTCATCTGGTCCATGGAATATTAGTAGTAGTAACGCGATAGCACCGAACAAATAATTTGGTTGTTAAGAATGTCAGGCTCGATCGAGTTTTAGGCGAAAATATATAAAAAAAAAATTCCTGGTATGACCTTTTGTTTGATTGCAGGTCGATCATTGGCCGGAGATCGTACATAAACTAACCGTAATCTGGGGAAGACAGGGTCCATTCCCAGAATGATAACCCATTCACATATATTGAAGTGTCTCGCCCGCCCCCCACCCCCACCGCCCCCCGATCCCTCTTGTTCAAACGCCCCACCTGAAACCAAAATCTACCAGAGTAGTAAAACCTACCAGCCAGCTGGTATCACCTCATTATCTTCAAGCCATCCATACGTAGCTCCAATTCTTTTCTGCCCGCTCCGCCTTTCTTTTTCCCCGTTCCCTTTTGTTCAAACGACGCACCGAAAATCGAAATAATCCAGAGTAGTAAACACTTCTACGCAATTGATATCACGTATTTTTTTTTCTATCCATCCATGACGTATCTTTAATTCACCCCCCCCACCCCCCAACGCCCCCCCCCCCCCCAACACCCCCTCCTTCCCCACCACCCGCACGACTGCCTAGACCTAGCACCACGCGCACAAGAATCCCCTACATATACGCGACCTAAACCTGTTAAAGACCCTCACCCCCCCAAAACCCCCAGCCCCCCCCCCTCCCGCGCGCCCGGCTTTTTTATTGCCCGCTCCCTCTTGCTCAAACGCCCCACCTAACATCAAAATCACGTCATTATCTTTCTACAGCCATCCATACCACTGGTTCAATTAATCCTCCCCCCCTAACGCCCCCTCCTTCCCCACCACTCGCACCATCGCCTAGACCTAGCACCACGCGTATGGCAAACCCCTACATCTATGCGACCTAAATCTGTTAAACCCCCCCCCCCCCCCCGCCCCATCGAACACTCCGCCCTCTCCTCACTGGTTGTACGACTTACAGGATATACATGATAAACTGGTGCATTCCTTCCAAAACCGTCGGCTTTGTCCCCTTGAAGGATTTATAGTTTCCACGCACAGGTTGAGTTGCCCCGCTCACCCCCACCCCCCCCCCCCCCCCCCGCTCCCTCTTGTTCAAACCCATGCCCCCACGCCTTTAAAACCTCCGCCGTCCCCTCAATGGTTATACGACTTACAGGATACACTTGATAATCTGATGCATTTCCTTCCACAGCTGTCACATTTTGTCCCCTCAAAAACATGTTTTATAGTTTCCGCGCACAGACTGACTAACATCACCCTGTTGACCCTGATAGCTACACTGTAGTTCCAAGGGGAGTCGCCGACCTATAATGCCGTGCAAGTGTTGTCGGATTAACTTCCATCCGCAAACGTTGTTTGTATCAGTAACGACCAATTGTACGCGTAGTGGTTGGGTAGAAAAGCAACCTCCATGCTAGTCTCCACGGACACAACAACAATCAAGCGGAGAGGAAAGCCATGCACATTCAAAATGACAGTTGTCCGTGTTAGGGTTAGCAATATTTTGGATTTTTTTGGTAGGTAGATTCTAGAAGCTAAAACAAAACCGATATTGAATCAAATGTACCTTAACCCTAGCGAGACCATTAACAGAGGCAATGCGCGTCAACCCAACCAGATAGCCACACAAAGTACGATTAATCGCGAGTCTTGATATAGGACTGGTGTACTTACCAAAATACGTCTTCCGCAAGCATAGTCCACAGAGCCATAGATGCTAGGTTGTCCTCCAACTGAACCACAATTTTCAACTACGTTTATGCCAAACCGTTATGCGCTAGGATGGCACAATATTCGAAGGTCCATAGGGGTTCTAAACCCGCTGTAAAACCTCGCTGGGTGGTCCCTGAGGTGGATCTGGGGCTTTTTGGGGCTGTTGTGGGCGGTGAGGATTCCGTCCGTTCTTCCGAAATTTTTTATGGAATTGATCGAAATCGTTTCGGAAAGGTGGATTGGGGTGACGGTCACGACATGTATAACACCCAAGGTGGAGAAGGTCCATCGGGGGGTCTGGACCCGCTGTAAAACGCACGCCCATCCTCGATCCCCGTTCAATGTAGTATAACGTGAGCGTTGTCCCATCGACACTGTATATTTCCGCAGTGGAAAAGTATCGTCCGTCATCATTTGTTGCCTCCGAGATCAAAGCTAGCCCTGGTTAATTGACTATCTGTATGCACCGCGTAGGGTGACTCACAGGGAGACTGCTCTCGGTACCCGACGAGGGACCATCAGGCGGATGAGAATAAAAAAAGATAGAAAATACGATTAAAGTGCTGGAGACCCGGAGACCACTCTGAACATGCCCATACTACCTGCACTCAATCTGCATAGAATATATATGCACTTAATATGCACAGAGCCAAAGGGGGCTCAACTCGAACATATCGAAGATGGGGACCGCCAATCATATCAATAGTTCCATTCTACCATCTCCATAGATTCTATATAGTCATACGCATCATACATCAGACTTGTGCACAGGCACAAACCAACACTGGTGAAGCACAAGTAGTGCAATAAACCCCTAGCGGCCCTTTCCTATCGAATTCCGGTGCAACCCAGACTCAACCCACTCGCTATGCATATAATAACTGCTTGCTATCGATTCCGGGCTAAACAGATTTCACAGCTACCTCGCCAACGAGCCGTGCCAACCCTAACCCCTACAGCGTTTGGACTTGAAGATGCCAAAGATATTGTCGCTAGCTCTTCGCCATCGTGTTCCTTTTGCTACCACTGACGGTGTCACCCACACATGTTCAACGTCCCTCTGCTGTAGCTACCCCCGTGGATCTTTTCCTGTCGGCTGCCGTTGGAACCCAGATAACACCCATGGACAGGTCGTGCAGGGTATTTCTACAGGAGTGTCGAATCCTGGAGATATTTTAAGGTGTCCGGCGCAACCAGCCCTGCCCTCAGTGGCAGCTGTAGGTTTAAACATGCAATATGATGTTTACTGCTATCGACAGCAAATTCCACCGGTGTCAACATGAATAAAGCTACGAGTAAAATATACGATGCATTGGTACGAGAGAGTCGACTTCCGAATAGTTTCGACAGTTTTCAGTGCCGTTGGTTGCCACCGATTATTTTACTTGGGGATGCTAAACGCCGCTGCAGCCGGCGCTTGCACCCGGTGTCCATTTGCTACCGTTGTTGGCATCTAAAAGTATAAAGCAGTGCATACGCCATGCAGTGTACAAGCACGATAGGGACGAATGCTGGACAGTTTGGGCCGTTAACGATCCAACAAAACTTGCCCGCAGTGACACCTGCCCACGCTCAGTTACACCTGTAGCTTTCTCATTTGAAGATTGTTCGTGTTCAATGGTGGCCGTGGTAGGTTCTGAACTTGTAGACGCTCATGGAATTGACGCCTCCGCAGGCCCTAGACTTGTCCCCAGCGCACTCGTAATCGCACGTTCTCGCCTTCCTGGTAGGCTTGGAGGACCCGCAGAAGCATTCTGTTCAAGAGGTAAATTGTTTCACGGAGGCATCGCGATTACTATCGTTTGACACAAGATGGAAATTTTGAGGTAAGTGAAATTGGATTTTTACCGAGGCCACCCCATGGATTATTCTTTCAGTGAAAGTCGGCACGAGTTACAGCACTCGCGTATTGACAGCGTGCCAGAATGGTGGGCATAAGCTACATTTCGTATTCGAGCTAGGGTGAGTGCAACACTAACTGAAGTGTCACAGGTGTCGAATGCATTGTTTCCCTGACATGTTTGGTCTGAGGTTGAGGAAATCTATGTCAGATGAGAAAGACGTGTTCAAGCGTTGGAATCAAGGTAGACTCAACGAACTACTGAAACCGCGTCTGGCGATACATCTTTGCTGGTTTGGAAGGTATTCGCGTCGGAATGAGTCGCGCTGGAGTCCAGTTTACGCACATGTATCCGCGTTGGAATAAATTGCGATGGAGTCCAGATGTTTATGTACTAATCCCTTAACCAAACGCCAGATCGGGGAGAGCGGCTTTGGAAGCCTATCCTACACTTCTGTTGACTGCATACATAGGTTTGCCGCCCGACAATATATACAGCCTGTAGCGAGCAGTCTTGTCACCAATGGTGCATACATATTTGCTGGGGTTTTCCATGCCGCTATACGCGCTATCGTATACGTACTTCAAAATAGTTACACTTCTACAGTAGGGTTTCCCAATGGTGCCAGCATATGCCAGCCCAGCGTGCCGGCTCTATTGTGGGCCCCCGTACTATTGGGGATTGGAATACTACAGGGACTTTATACAGACAGATCCAGCCGTGTCAAGCGATTTCACCGGCATTGCCGAAAACGGCGTTAACACCCAACCAGCAGTACTATTAACAGGAGCCCCCACTGCTGCCCGCACGTAACTGACCTGGTGTTTGCCATCGAGACGGATGCTGCAGTAGGGGTAAGCCAAATGTTTCCGGGTCTGAGCTCCATGCCTCACCCAGAACTGGGCTTTAAGATATACCGAATGCGCAACGCGGTCAACAACAGCATGGCCTAGATATACAACACAAACCACTGCCGTCTTCCAAACACACCGGGCAGTACGTCGGGTGACGAGCTTTGTCTGTCACAATTATGTCACATTTGGTTTTTGTCAAACCCAGCTACCCTAGCGTAGCACGCGTCTAACCGAGAGTATCGTGTGCTAGGCTAACCTGATGAGGATGCCGTGCCGAAGTATTTGAAGTGCCTCCAGCTGCAGGCATTCGCGCACATCTAACGAAGCAATCAGTGCGTCGGCGAGACATGGGACGGAATAATATCTTGCTGAACGTTATGTTGTTTGCATTCCATTTATTGTTAGCGACAACATTCAGAGGTAATGCACTTGCCTATGCCTTTCGACCATGCGCAGTGCATAGATCGTTGTCAACGCAAACGCTAAGCCAAGGCACCGAACATTGCCCCTCTCACTGAATGAATCACCCTCGCTTGCAGGCACCCACTTAATATATCGGCACTTCTGTATCTCCCTTAACCCATTTTTTCTACCGATTTTCACCTTTAAGATGAGCATCGTTTTATCATCTGCGCTCGACTTTCTTGGACGTTTACGCGAACTACGTAGCATCACTACCATCCCATGCATTATTCTTGCGAAGCTAGGATTCCCCAGTGCCATCGTATCGTACAACTAGAGTTACATGGTATTTTGCCGTCCTACCGTATGGCTAAACCAGGACTATGTAGTGTTTGCAGTTCTACGGTGAGGACACGTGCATCCAGTCGTTCGCTACACTATTGCGAAGCCTGTGACGTGTGTCGTTTGCCAATATATTGAAAGCCCAGACCACTACAGTGGTTTGGCGTCCTATTGCCACGCGAGGGCTATATGAACTTCCTTTACATGCTCAGCATACCGCTGTACGCATGCGGCAGCTCGAAAGCCAAATATTATTAACCTGATATACATCCCAAGTTTCACAGCTTAGCTGCCATCCTTCAATATTCCTCAATTTCGGTTTTTTATATAGCATCGGCATGCAAAACCACCGTCGTATGAATTTCTTAGGGTTAGGGTCAGTCGTGTTGACCTCAGTATTGTTAATATAGTGTAAGGGCCTGCATCCTTCACACGGGTATATATACCTCGTAGCGCGCGATCGAAGTGCCACACGCAGCATGCTAGCATGAGTTTTCACGGACGTTTTCCAACTCGGAGCTGAAGTGCGTTTTAGTTTTGCCTGGAAATATTGTGTTGTCTCACCTGCGCTGTCATGTGAGGTGAGCTGAACCTGTAGCCACTGAGCGGGTTGTGGCGAGAGCCGTCTTTGTAGCAGCCAAGGTACTTCGACTTCTTTGCCCAGCCCTGCTTAAGGCCGTTGCCGCGCTTGGGCTCCTTCATTGTCGGGCAAGGAGTAGACGGCATTGCAGGGCTTAGCGTCGGGCTTAGGGCAGGCGACGGGGTGGGAGCCTCGCAGACGTCGGTCCCGACCACTAAACCAGTGAGGGCGGACAGGTCGGGATCGTTGCCTTGGTCGTCTGTGTAGGTTGCCGATACGACGATGCTGCCACCGGGAACCTCGCCGCACACGTCCAGGAGAACATCGAAGTCGGTGGGGGTGGACTCGAGATCGGACGCAGAAAAGGTGACGGTGCTACCCGAGAAGGACCCGGAAGCAGTGGAATCGATCGGGACGCCGAATTCGATTGTCACCGAGGCGCCGGTTGATGGGCAATCTATCACGGTGCCTCCGCTGGACGACAGGATGCTTGCCACGGCGGCTGAGGACAGTTCATTGTAGGAGAGAAAGAGGTATGGACGAAAGAGGTGGCGTTACTGACCGCGACAGTGTTCAACATTGACGGGATGATATGGTACCATGTTAGCACGCAGCGTCAACGATTTGTGGTCAAGTTAAGCCTGGAACGAATGCGTTACTTGCGTGGGTATGCTATCACCGTACGCACGACAGGTATACAGTGATACTAAGGAATAAGGCGGGCCCCTCAGTCGCAATGGTGGAGGGGGCATATTTGGGAACTGCCAAGAAACAGATAAACGGGCTATTTTGCGGTACATGCCATATGCCATATACATCTTAGGGTTAGGGTTGGGATTATCATGCGGTACGTGCCATATACCACGTACATCGTTGGTGATAGTCCTAGCCACGTTAGGGGGGCATTGCCCGAGCCAATAAGTATAATACGAATAAAATTGGTGTGTACCATGTGATTATTGGACGGAGATATGATTACACCCGTAATCCGCCAACTACTGGGTGTCCTCAATGAAAAACGTTTACGAAATAGGTACAATAAAATACAGCAGCAGCCGGAGCAGCCGCAGCAGAGTAGCAGCAGCACGTCAACGTCTGCAGGCAGGACGCCCCATCAACTGTGGATAATGCCGTAGTACCGGGGTATTCTTACGTTCTTGCAGCGTCCAACAATGCAGAGCAGAATCGGCAGTGCTATTCCCGTACTGGATGCGGCGCAGAAACGACGCAGAAACGCAGCACGAGCGCAATATGGTAGCGTTGCGCAAGTAGAGCAGCCGCAGTTATTAGTACCTAAAAACTTTCAATCAGTTAATGATAATGATGGCTCAAATAAAAGAGCAAGATAGAGAGAAAAAACAGGAAATTTCAACCAACAAGTCTGTCCACCGAAAAATACAAACAAGTAAACGGAACTGCTGTAAAACACAGCGGGAGGATAGTAATATCAGCTTGTTGACGAAACCGCCTCTTCGGTACAATACTTTCCTTTCTTTCCCAGCAGGATTTTGGTGTGTTAGCGATGGAAATTTACGCCATTCTGCAGGCGACGACGGCTCCGGGGGGAAGTGGGGACGTGCGGCAACAAATCAAAATTACAATAATAGGAACAAAGAAGGACGAAAAGGCGCAAAACAATAGCGTACGGGGAGCGACGGCAGCCAAGCAACAGCGGCGGCAGATTTAATGGCAGCACCACCGCTGCCATCCCACCACGGCAACAGCACCACAGCTAGCTGCAGCTAGCAGCAACAAAACAAGCGGCACATCACCAGCACCGGCAACAGCAACAACAGCATCTATTTCGTTTGATTTTTTTCAATTTGGGGACCGGTGTCGTCAGAGAATTATTCTCAACGCTTACTTCTGCTCTCAGGGCACGAACGCCACCGCATTGTTGCGTCCGCTCCAAGCACCATAACGAGTAGCCGTTTCGGAACGACGCATTCTCCACGACACCAGGCGGGCGAAAGCGCAACGTTGGGCACCGGGCCGCCCGGCGGCCCGCGGGCATACCCCAGCGCCCATACGCGTCATACTCCACGTACAACTCTCGAGTCTGTGTGCTCTCAACGGTTGTTGTGCTGCGTCCATATAGCAAGCAGCAGGAAGCTGGTGGTGGGTGCCAGGCCAGGGAGTTGCTGCGTCGTATAAATGATCGGTGCGTTGTACGCCAATGAGAGAGAGGAACCGTATCGCAACTTTAGATAAAATCGTACCTTCGATATATATTTTTGCCGCTTTGGAGGAAAATTCCACAAGTCCTAGCTCAAGTACTTTTCTAAGGAGTGTACTTACGAAAAACGCTCTTCACACACTAACCATTAGGTTTCAATTACCTACGCATCTAAGTATATAATATGTTCTCCTCGTACACACCCCGTGCACTGGTATCATAGTCACGCGAGGAAAATACCTAGTCTTGCGCCCACTACTGTGCCGCCGATGCATATACTTGGTAGAAAAGCTGCTTGTTCGGACATTTTTCTTTGTGTTTCAATCTAACCCTATGCTCAATTTTGGAAATTTTCCGTGATGGGGCACCTGCATGCCGTGGTACCAGATAACACTAACGAACCCATCCATGTGACAGTAAACGAAATCAAGTTTACGTAGACAAGATTTGTGCGCTGATTCTCAACGCTGAGTTGACGCGATTCCAAGACCGCCGGTCATTGGAAGGATTGGTCGAAACGAATGCGTTGTTCTATGATCATACGAAGCGTCAAGTTCATACGTACGTACGTAGAAGGGCTGACACTAGATAGAATGCAATCCTAGCCATCACCACATGCTGTCGGGTTTGCTGCAAGTTCATAGTGTTGACTAAACCGGAGGGGCGAGGTTGACACAAAGTCTGCGTTCCGCAGATGGACGAAAACTGGTACACGAACGAAAGTGTATGGAGCTTAAGCTTTTTTTACCCGGATCCCCAGGAGGATAAAAAAAAAAAAAAAAAGGTGGCGCCCCGAATTCCGGCAACGGATATATTTGTTATGACCCACCCGCCCCCCAATATCCACCCAAAATAAAAGCTGCCCCAGCAACACGTGGTCTCCTTGAATCCCAACAGCAACTAATTGCACACATCTACGGCAGCACCAGCTTCCATATATATCTTACGAAAATAAAAATACACTCCAGCCATGAGATCGAAGATTTTTCGACATTCATCTTTGCAAGCTGTGTGTGATACTCCGATCGCGCGTGTTACTAAGTGTGTGTCCTCATCATTAAGGATATAGGTCGGCGACTCCTTTTGGAACTACTGTGTAGCTTGTACTAGGGTCAACAGGGTAATGTTTGTCAGTCTGTGCGCGGAAACTATAAAACCCGTTTTTGAGGGGAACAAAATGTGACAGCTGTGTGGAAGGAAATGCATCGGTTTATGAAGTGTATCCTGTAAGTCGTACAACCGGTAAGGGGAGGGCGGGGGTTTTAAGGGCGTGGGGGTATGGGTTTGAACGAGAGGGAGCGGGACGGGGAGGGGGGGGGGGGGGGGGCAACTGAATATGTGCGTGTAAACTATAAATCCTTCAAGGGGACAAATCTGACGTTTTTGGAAGGAATGCACTAGTTTATCATGTATATCCCGAAAGTCATACAACCAGTGAGGAGAGGGCGAAGTGTTCGAACGGGTCGGGGGGAGGGAGGGTTGGGGGGTTATTTTTTTGGGGGGGAAGGGATTTTAACAGCTTTCGATCGCGTAGATGTAGGGGCTTGCTATACGCGTGGTGCTAGGTCTAGGCGATGGTGCGGGTGGTGGGGGAGGAGGGGACGTTGGGGGGGGGGGGTGAAATGGAGGAACGGCATGTATGGCTGGGAAGATGATAAGGTGATATCAACTGCGTGGAAGTGTTTATTACTCTGGTACATTTTCGATTTTAGGTGGGGCGTTTGAACAAGAGGGAGCGGAGAAAAAGAGAGGGGTGTTGCGTTTTTGTTTTTGCGGGGGGGATAGCTGCTAACAGTTTTAGGTCGCATAGATGTAGGGGTTTGCTATACGCTTGGTGATAGGTCTAGGCGCTGGTGCGGGTCGTGGGGAAGGAGGGGGCATCACAGCTGACGCAATCCATGCCTCCGCCAGAAACATATAAAAAATGAAATCGGGAGTCAGCCTACGATGTGCCAGGTCCATGTTGGTGCATACGTCTCACTACTCGCGTCTGGGAAAACCGACTAGACTATACCGCTTGCCACCTAAGAAATACTACCACGTATAGTATATACTGCACGTAGTACCTATCACTGGGCATACATACCCGCGTCAGACGCAAGTCAATAGGAAAAAATAAACAAAGAAATATTCTTCCCCCACACGCCCCTCGTTCCTCACCATCCGAACCACCGCCTAGACCTAGCACCATGCGTATAGTAAGTTCCTACCCGGTGTACATTTATGCGATCTAAAGCGGTTAAAAATTCCCCCTCCCCCCCCCCCCCTTTGGAACACCCCCCCCCTCTCCTCACCCGTTGTCGTACGATTTACAGGATGCACATGATAAACGGATGCATTCCTCACACAACCGCTAGATTTTTCCCCTTCAAAGGTTCCTAGCTGTTGCGCAGATTGAGTTGCCCCCCCCCTCTACTACCCAGCCCCCCCGCCGTCCCCGGCACCCACGCCCTTAAAAACTCCGCCCCCCTCCCTTCACCGGTTATACGACTGCTACTAGTACTATTATTGATAGTATTTATACTACATACAGGATGTACTTCATAAACTGATACATTTCCTTCCACAGCAGTCCGATTTTGTCCCTCTCATAAACGGGTTTTCTATTTTCCGCGCCAGATTGATTAACATCACCCTGCTGACCCTGGTACAAGCTACATTGTAGTTCCAAGGGGAATATCCTTCATGAGGACACACACCCAGTAATACGCGCGATCGGAGTATCACACACAGCTTGCAAAGATGAGTTTCGACGAAATCTTCCATCTCACCGCTGGAAGATTGTATTTTCGTTTTTGTTATATATCTACGATAGGGGATAGGGCTTGCGCCTTCGCCTGAATGGTGGAGGGGACAAAATCTGGACCTTACAGAAACATACAAAATATATGATAGGTATATTTGCTCTCGTAGTCAATACGTTGTGGCTTGAGAATGTGCAGTTAGTTGCGCATTGCTTGCACAACACTTAACCACACACCACGCAGATACCACCAGACAAACAAGCTACAACAATTGCTGACCGAAATATGTTTTGTCGACGGCAGTCTGTGCAGGCCGCGTGTGTGACATCACGTGTCAACCTTCCTCTTAGTAATCGCTTGCTCCAGTTGTTGTAGTTATCAAGCTAAAGTTATGTTTTATGCCAGAAAAAACCCGCCGTAGGATCAAGTTTTTCTTTTACTCTCGGTATGCGCCGGTGTCGTGCTAACTGCATAATAATAATGCTGTGTGTATACATTCTTGCGGGCGCATTCTTCGGAAGCAATTGAATCGTCGCCGATATATGTGGTGACTTGATCAGTCAAGAGCGTAAGAAATCTGTACCAGCACGACAAGCATTCTGTGGCTGACGCCGCCCGCTCAATGGAGATATACCAATACTTCGATAGCGATGGTAGCTGAGAGTATATCATGGGTGTTGGAAGGAATCAGGAAGTTGCAAGATGTCATACCGGGCATTGGAATGCACGCACAGATATATGCATTTTAATGCGGGTGTGAATACCAGGCGTTGGAAGGGGTGCGAAAATGCGTTGCCATGGGAATGTGTACTGTCTAAATTTTGCCACAACGGTCTTCCATTTTGTACTCGGGTATGATCCACACTTCGCCCCATGGCCGCGCGACAACGTAGACGCCGCGTCCATCCCCTAAAACCCGACGCACTACTCGGATTGTAAGTTCTACGTACCCATGAAGAAAGCTCCGGGGGAATACCTTCCCCGAGTGTCCTTACAAGCTAATAATGCTCCGTGAAGCCCGTAGCTTTTTCCATCCCAATCCGATGAAAGAATAGTCAGCGTAAAGGCACCTCATAAATGAAACATATCGCGACACGCGAAAACACCTTCAAGCAGGTCAAACCCTAACCCTAACCCTAACCCTAAATGAAACATATCGCGACACGCGAAAACACCTTCAAGCAGGTCAAACCCTAACCCTAACACTAACCCTAACCCTAACCCTAACCCTAACCCTAAACCTAACCTAACCTAACCCTAGCCTAACCCTAACCTTAACCCTAATCCTAACCCTAACCCTAAGGTCAAACTCTTATCCTAACTCAAATAGAAACCCTACCGCGCCGCTTAGTAAGTCAAAGACCAAGCCTAATTCTGGCGCTAACCCTAACTTACCGTTAAGGAGGTCAAAGTCCGCGACTTGGAAGACGTTGTTGGCGTCGCCTGCGATCGCGAGAAGTTCGTCGCTGCCAGTTCTGTCCCCTGCAGTTGGAGGGGGGGGTTGGAAATTGGTACATTTTATTGAGGAGTTCACAGTCGTTAGAATCTCAATCGAGTGGTGCTGCGACAATGGTTGCACGCTTAGTCTAAAAAGAGCACAGACGCAGGTCCTTGATAACCCTAACCCTAACCCTCTCTACCTTTCTACACTGAAGATAGCGTTCGATGTGATTTCACACCCTTAATATTATCGTAGGTGATATACCTAAAACAAAATGCATGTGTATCTGGCTTATTGTGCCATTGTTTTCTGGAAGTTGGTTGATGGTCGAGACAGAGAGGCCGTCAAGAGACGAAAATAGGATTGTTTGGTACTGCCTGTACCGTACACGCAGGCTTCAGGAGAACAAATTTACTAAAAACACCCTAACCCCAAGACTAAGAGACAATGCGACCAAAATATTGATTGCTCACTACCTTCTTACAGATGACCGGCGACGGCGACGGCCCTTCGATGCCGCAAACTCACCTACGCCCACAGCAAACACGAGTATGCCCTTGTCCCTGGCGTCATCTGCTGCAGCCGTGGTGCTAGGCAAGCTGCTGCTTTCGCCGTCGGTAATCACGATCATGAATGATGCAGTTGCGTTCGTGGCGGTCAGTAGCGCTGTGCCTTCGTAAATGCCGATGTACGTCATTGTGCCAGTGCTTCTCTGGACGTCGGCATCGGAAAAGTCGTTAAAGTCTTGGGCGGAGTCGAACGTGCCGGACGAGACCAAGGTGCTTGAGTACTGCACGTACGATGCCATTCCTCCGTTGCTGAAAAGGTTTCGAGCGGCAAACGCGGCGACGGTGTCCACAGCGAACTGCTTCTCACTCAAAAACTCGGCGGAGGAGACGCTGCCTGACCCGTCGAGAACGAGCGCGAGGTTGATCTGCCAGGATAGAGGAGCAAATACAGAAACGTTTCTAGTTAAATAAGTATGACTCCCGTCCTCTCTTAATATCGTCCCCGTCCAACGAGGAAGTATTGCACTTTCTTCTATAAGTATCAAGTTGACAAATTTCACCTTACCCTAACCCTAGTAACACCTGGTATTAATAGCACACAAAAACGGGAAAACGGGGCCATACGTTCGTCTAGAAAAACCACATATATATTGGCTTTTTTGAAGGCGTCGTGATTTTTGTGCAAATGGAATAAAAATCGATTACTCTCATATTTGTTGAAGTAACCCCCCCTCTCTGGCACCGTAAAAATGGTTGGTGATGTTTGCGTTTTTTGGGCTCCAGTGGCACGTATTAAAAAAAATCACACACAGCTTGTAAAGATAGATGAGTTTCGACGAAATCTTCCATCTCACAGATGCATGCAATGTATTTATGTTTTTATAACACAGAAAGTATACCATCGTCTGACTGGATCAACAATCAATAACTGTGTTCACGTATGTGGCATCATGTTTACATTATTGTGGCTCTCCCACATATATTATAAAAATTAAAATACACTCCAGCTATGAGATCGAAGATTTCGTCGAAACTCATCTTTGCAAGCTGTGTGTGATACTCCGATCGCGCGCATTACGAGTTGTGTGTCCTCATTAAGGATATAGGTCGGCGACTCCCCTTACAACTACAGTGTAGCTATCAGGGTCAACAGGATGATTTTAGTCAGTCTGTGCGCGGAAACTATAAAACCCGTTTCTGAGGGGGACAAAATCTGACAGCTGTGAAGGGAAAGGGGGCCTGGTTTTGATCAAAAGCGAGCGGGTTTGAAGGGGGGGGGGGGGGGGGGGGGGGGGGGGGAAGGGGCAATTTGTGCATGTAAGCTATAAATCCTTTCGAGGGGATAAATCTGACGGTTTTGGCACCAGTATATTATTGGGGGCGGGGGGGGGGGGGGGGGGGAGGGGGGCAGCTCAATATGTGCGTGGAAACTATACATTATTTTGAGGGGATAAATGTGACGGTTTTGGAAATAATACATCAGTTTATCATGTATATCCTGGGGTAAGTCGTACAATCAGTGAGTAAAGAGAGGGTGGAGTGTTCGAGGGGGTCGGGTTGGGATGGGTTGGGGGGGAAGATGGGGGGTGGGGGGGGGGGCGGGGGGGGGGGGGGGAGGAAGGGCTTCAGGTGAGGGGTTTGTTATACGTGTGGTGCTGGGTCTAGGCGATGGTGCGGGTGATGGGGAAGAAGGGGGCGTTCGAGGCGGGGGGGGGGGGGGACACAGCGGCATGCATGGCTCTCGAAAGATAATGAGGTGATATCCTGTGCGTGAAGTGTTTGTTAATGTGTCGAATTTCGATATTTGGTGGGGCATTTGAGTAAGGGAGAGCAAGAGGGGAGGGGGGGGGGGGGAGGAGATTTTTTAGGAGGTTTAGGTCACAAATAATATTAAAATACACTTCGGCTGTAAGATCAAAGATATGTAGCAGCTTGTTATACGCGTGGTGCTAGGTCTAGGCGATCGTGCAGGTGGTCGGAAAAGAGGGGGCGTTGGAGGGGCGGGGGGGGGGGGGGGGGGGGTCGGGGGGAAATAATTGAAAACTACGTCATGGATGGTCAAAAAGATAATGACGTGATATCAACTGCGTATAGGATGTTTATTACTCAGGCCGATTTTGATTGTGAGTGGGGCGTTTGGACAGATCAGGCGGAAGGGGGAGGCGGAAGGGGGGGGGGGGGGGGGAATCGGGGGACGGAGGGGCCGCGGGGGGAAGGGTTGGGTTTTTTTAAAAAAATGTTTACTATTCTAGAAGGTTTGATGTTAGATGCAGCATGCAACCCAGTGTTTAAGTGTAGTAAATAACGTGTTAAATCTTCATAATTTGTTGTTGTATGATACATGGATCGAAAGCTAGTATATTTTATAGAATATTTGTAGGTACCATTATTTTCTGACATCGCCAAAGTTAAGAAAGAGATACGTATTGTCAAATGCAACCGGCGAGGTGATGTGGTCATGCACTGTTTGTCACCATCATCATACAGTTAGTTACCATTATTATCGACATCGCTAATTATACGAAAGAGATACGTATTGCCAAATACAGCATGCGAGGTGATGTATGTGGCCATGTGCTGTCTCCGCCATTGAGCATTAGAGGGAGGGATGCGAATCGTCAGTTTTAAAGGAACGCTTGGTATACATGTGCCCAATTATGTTACCTCATTAGTCATACTTGGTATACACGCGCTCAATTACGTTTCCTCGTTAGTAATACATCGCTTGGCATAGGTGGGGAGGCGATCATGCAGACGGTATGTACGAAATACCCCACGTAATGGGTTGGTAGGGTTGTTTACCGCAATTTTAACACATCTACCTGTGCTTCCTTTTCCAAATTATTTTTGTCTCAAATAAATGTACGATTTCACGCCTATGATTTTACCTTGTCGATGTGGGGCTCTGCGGTCGTCAATTTTGAGTCAGAGATACGTCCTACAAATACATCAGGCGAGGTGGGTATGTGATGTCATGCGATGTCATCACTATTGATCGCGAGGGTGATTTTACTTCGTGAGGTAAATGGTAATGTGTTTCGTAGAGGTCGTCTCAGGAGGGTATGCGATGGGTCGGCAGTGTGGTTTGTCGCAATTTTATCAGGTCTGCCTGTGCTTCCTTTTCAACTTATTATTGTCTCAAATGTACGATTTCACGTCCATGATTTTTACCGTGCCGCTGTGGGGCTCTGAGGTCGCCAATTCTCAGACAGAGATACATCTTACAAATACAGCAGTTGAGGTGGGCATGCAACGTCATATATATGCGATGTCACTACTACTATTGAAGGCGAGGGTGACTTCACTTCGTCAGGTATATGCTACTGCGTTTTGTAAAGGTTGTCTCACGTGGACATGCGATGTCAACACTATTGAACGCGAGGGTGACTTTACTTCGTTAGGCATATTCCACTGCGTTTGGAATGGTAGAGGTTGTCAGGCAATCATGCAAGCGGATGGAGGCACGAAATACCCTGCGCAATAGGTTGGTCGTGTGGTTTACCGCAGTGTTAACATCCCTGTCTGTACTTACTTTTCACATTAGTATAGACTATATATAGTGTACACTTATACGTCCTGTTTTCTCCCCACTGTCGTCGAAGATGTTGTAGTCCTGTAGATGTCGCGTCCATGTCTGACGCTCTTGTTAGTGGTGTTCATGAAAACATGATAAGAATAAAAATACACTCCAGCTGTGAGATCGAAGATTTCGTCGAAACTCATCTTTGCAAGCTGTGTGTGATACTCCGATCGCGCGTATTACGAGTTGTGTGTCCTCATTAAGGATATAGGTCGGCGACTCCCCTTACAACTACATTGTAGCTATCAGGGTCAACAGGGTGATGTTAGTCAGTCTGTCCGCGGAAACTATAAAACCCGTTTCTGAGCGGGACAAAATCTGACAGCTGTGGAGGGAAATGTATCCGTTTATCAAGTGAATCCTGCAGGTCGAATAACCGGTGTGGGAGGGGGCGGAGTTTGAAGGACGTGGGGGCCTGGTTTTGATCAAAAGCGAGCGGGGTTGGAGGGGGGGGGGGGGGGGGAGGGGGGGGCGGGGCGGACGGGCGGGCGATTTGTGCGTGTAAGCTATAACTCCTTTCAAGGGGATAAACCTGACGTTTTTGGGGAGAAAAAAAGTAAAATGCACCATTTTATCATGGGGGGGGGTTGGGGCGGGGGTGGGGCGTGTGGGGCAGCTCAATCTGTGCGTGGAAACGATACATTTTTTTGAGGGGATAAATGTGACGGTTTTGGAAATAATGCATCTGTTTATCATGTATATCCTGGGGTAAGTTGTACCATCAGTGAGTAGAGAGAGGGCGGAGTGTTCGAAGGGGTGGGGTTTGGATGGGGTGGAGGGGTCTGGGGAGGAGGGGGGTGGGGGGCGGGGGGCGGGGGGGGGGGGGGTGGGGGGGTTAGGTGAGGGGTTTGTTATACGTGTGGTGCTAGGTCTAGGCGATGGTGCGGGTGGTGGGGAAGAAGGGGGCGCACTTATATATACTGATGGTTGTGTAACTATGATAGCGTTTTCGCTGTGTGGTATAATAAGCCATGTACAAAAAAATGTCAATTTTAAATCTTAACAATACTATAAAATTTGTTTGGCGCTGTGCAATCAGTCATGCTCAGGTTAATTTAAAAAAATGTTTTTGATAAGGTTTGGTGCTATATGCTCTCAACCGTTCTGGGATGGTTTTAGTTTCTTCACTTTTTGCTCTTTCAGGAACGCCCTATTCTGCAATGTTTTTCTCTCCGTCACGACTTTGAACTGGGGTTGCGCTACACAGCGATCAGTCAGTCAGTCAGTCATACATACTATACATAGCTCGCACCAAAATGACGACGACGTGGTGGAGCTTCATTTTTGTCTTCCCATGCCTCTTCTCTATTCGGCACGTATTATTATGATGACGTTTTATTAGTGTTTGTGGTGTGTGGACTTGAAGGTGTTGTGTTCCCGTGGTCAAGCGAGGAGATAAAATCGAGGCCGTCTGTGGCAACAACGACTACTGTAAAGTGCAGTATTAGTAGTTGAATGCATTTCTTGGGTCGGGACATAACTTTATGCTCGTTCATGTGGTGCCGCTTCGTTGGGTTTGTACCGTGTTAGACATGGTCCTGTTTCGAACTGAGTATTTCTTATTTTTTGTTGGAGTTATGGGGTACTCTTCTACTTCCTTTCTCAATGCGTAGGGGTTATCTTGGTTTTCAGGAGGTAGGTTGGTATATTGTAGTTCGATTTGATGAGTTCCTCCATTCGACAATCCGTTCAGTGTGGACGCCGTATCACCTCTCCTATGCGAAAGTCCCGTTTTTTTCTACACTTCTACTTTCTTCCAGCATCTGGACAAGCCGTGGCCACAGGTGTTGTCCCTTCATCCCCCCAGTTCTTGCCTTCAATTATTATCGCCCATACGGTTCAGCAATCCTACTGCTCATCGGTTATTTATCGAGTGTTTTTGGTAGCAACTCATCACCTTCTCGCGCTTTCCGCAAGCCAATTTGTGCACAAGAAAAAGTCCCTACGAATTTATACGAGTATGCACTCGGGGGGACTCAAACTTACGAAACCGACCTATACCAAGCTCGAGGATAACGTGATACGCCACCGGGGTGCGCGTCTACCTGTTGTCCAGGTTTGTTTCGTAAAGGGTTAGTTACTGTAGTAGTAGGTATTAGTTCACTTTGTTTATTCAGTTTCTCCAGTAGACAGAACATCCAGCCGGTCAATTGGGACGGATTACGTCGTATACCTTTTTTTCTTTGCCGGTGTCTCCTCGTGTACGAGGTATGATACGCTTGGTCGGTTGGTTTTTTGGTTGTAAGAAGAGAAGTGATTTGTTCACGTAGTCGATGGTGCGTTACGTTACACTTTCAGGGGTAATTCGTTCATGTCGTTGATGGTTTGCCATTCAACAGCAATTTGTTCACTGACTCACTCACCCCGTAGTTGATGGTGTGTTGAGATGTTTTGAGGATCAACTTTTAGTCTTGTAGTTGATGGTGTGTAATGTAAAGGGCCGGGCGCTCCGGTTGTCTAGTGGTTATCCTCTACTACGACTACTACTACTACTACTACTACTATCACTACTGCTACGACTACTACTACTACTACTACTACTACTACTACTACTACTACCCTACTACTACTACAACTACTACTACTACTACTTCTACAAACACTACTACTACTACAAACACTACTACTACTACCACTACTACTACTACTACTACTACTACTACTACTTCTACTACTACTACGAGGACTACTACTACTACTACCCTACTACTACTTCTACTACTACTACTACTACTACTACTACTACTGCTGCTGCTACTTCTAGTACTACTACTACTACTACTACTGCTGCTGCTACTTCTAGTACTACTACTACTACTACTACTACCACTACCACTACTACTACTACTACTACTACTACTACTACTACTACTACTACCACTACTACTACCACTACTACTATTACTCCTACCACTACTGTTGGTTTGTGTGATATTGTACGAGTATGAATGAGTACAATTGTTTTCGTTCGTAGTACTAGACTAATAGGGTGTATATAGATGATTGGTCGGGTTGCACGAACGAATGCTTGCTGCTGTCGAACTCAGGCCTCGCTTGGGTGAGATATTGAGCTCATCATGATTGAAGCTCAGGAAACCTCTGCTGCACCCCTATAATGTGATTGCTCTACTGCACCCCTATCATGTGACACCTCTATCATGTGACATGTGGCATGTGGCACTGGATCTGAGCTATACTACTGGGAAGAAGCGCGAGAGAGAGTAGTAGTGCAAGGATAATATAGGACACACAACCCGTAACACGCGCGATCGGAGTATCACACACAGCTTGCAAACACGAGTTTCGACAAAATATTCGATCTCACAGCTGGAGAGTATTTTAATTTTTCCAATATTTGGCATCAAGAAAAGCAGAGGGTACATCTTTCCTTGTCGTTTCAGGGGCGCACAAAAAAAACAAAATCGACACCCTACGTACCAAAACTTTTTCTTCACCCTTCCAGAGGGGGGAGGGGGGTGCGAAAACCCCACCCCCCCCCGTTGCGCCACATAACTTCCTATTCAAACAACCTTGTTTTAAATCCTATATAATAAAGGGGCAGGGGGGGTACATGGCAGACACGCGGCTCCCTGGTCGCGCAGCAGCAGCCTGCGCTCCAGCTACACACAGCGCAGAGCAACGGAGAAAAAAGGAGAGAGCAAGAGAGAGTGGTCACAATGACCACAGCCTCCACGGTAATGGGATCCATGCTACAACCCTCCTTCGACAAGACTGCTTGGCTACAAAGCGTCCGCGGAAAGCCAGCCGATGGCCAGGACTTAATCTGCTGCTGCGGGGCCAGCTTCGGTGACGGTTCAGGAATGGACGAGGGCCAGGCCATTGAGCATGAGTGTTCGGCAAAGCACAAAGAGCGGGTGGAGAGGCATGAGGGCTGTAGTGCGATATTGGAGCGTATCGTGTACCTCGCAGAAGCAGCAGCAGCAGCAGCAGCGGCAAGCACTGGAAAGTCGAAACTCTGGTTTATCATATGTAAAAGTGCTCACCATCGAGCAGTGTGGGTCGTGCTGCCTCCTCCCCATTTAGTTGACAACATCAGAAGTAGCAGATGCCTAGCCTTGGCAGCAGCAGCAGCAGAGGAGCAATACCAGAAGCCGTGTCCGCATGATCAAAATCGACCAAAAAAACGCGCGCGAAATGCGGACCAACTAAGTTACCCCGCGTCCCTGTTGGTCCCTGCACGCCTTTCGCATGCAAGCAGAGCACTTTTTTTGCCTATCGGAAAAATTGCCGCGGAGACCAGCAGCGGCAACTGGTTGTGTAAAACGCTCGATTTCGGACACAATACGGAGCGACTTAGCCTGACCCACGTGGAAACTCACGAACAGTCGCTTCGTCACAAGTGACGACTTGTAAGGATACTCGTAGCAGTTGTTGCATTTGCTAGCACAAGCAGTTTCGATAAAAAGTTGAGGAGCGTCAGATGTGAGTACGACCGAATGAATGGTTAAAACTCAACTTTGCAAGCTGCTTGGGACATTAGATCTATGTTTCATTTATTATATGTTGTTTGTGAATTATACCTGTTTTTAATACATTGCTTCAATTTTTTTACGGGAGGTCGTTCGCGCGTGTTTAGCAGTTTGGGAACTGCCACGCTGGACCTATTTTAGTCGCGCAGGGTATGAGGCTGCAGGCCTTGTCGATGTGTGAATGCGAAAAGCAGGTGAACATTCGTATTTTCTTTCCACGGCTGATCAATTAATTGCTATTGCTCATCTCGCAAGTTGCACATCGACCAACGTGTGTCGACAGGGGTGCTGGTGCCGCGGCGACGGTGGGGAGCGGGCGCACATTGCTGGGTTTTTTCAAACCGAAGAGCGCCACGGACGGCGCGAAAGAGTCGCCGGTGTTGATGGACAGTAGTAGCGGCGGGGGCGCAAGCGGTGATGCCGACGTGGTAGCGACGGGAGTTGTGAGCAGGGGTGAGGGTGGTGCGGGCGAGCGCAGTGGCGCCGACGTGGTTGTGACGGGAGTTGTGAGCTAGGGTGAGGGTGGTGCGGGCGCGGGCAATTTCGCTGACGTGGTTGCCACGGGAGACGTGAAGGGGCTTGAGGAATGTGAAGGCGCGGGCATTGACATGGATGGTGTTTTCTCCGACGGTGCAGACTGATTCACATTACCCGGTACAAGCTACACTGTAGTCCCAAGGGGAGTCGCCGACCTATATCCTTAGTGAGGACACACAACCCGTAATACGTGCGATCGGAGTATCACACACAGCTTGCAAAGATGAGTTTCGACAAAACCTTCGATCTCACAGCTGCAATGTATTTTTTGTTTCTATTATATAGTATTTTCGAAACTGTAAGTTTTGGATTGTTAAGCTATGCATGGATATGCATCTCTCTAAAAAGAACGGAAGGCGGCGTTCGCCTAGACGTTCTACTTGCCAAACCTTAGCCTATACACCCCTTCATGCATCGTGTTGGCCTCCAGCGTGGTTTGTCCTTGTGAAATGAATGCAAAGGTATAGCGCCAATATATGTCAGACCATGGGAAACCACCTAGACTTTAGTGCAGTAAACGTTGTCTTTCCTACCCACCAACCTACGTAGAACGCGATGCGAAGTTACACTGACGATGCTACTGCACTGAGCAAGCCCGCGCCCACGCCCATTCACCCGTTTACTCACCGTGTTCGGAGCTACCGTGCTTTCTTCTTCTGGAGGGAACGTCTAGGTAGCAACATAACACGGGGACGGCGATCACTCTACGGCAGCATATTTAGGTTGCAGAGTTCCTATACGTCTTCATAGAACCCGACGCGGAGGTTAGCTTGAAAAGTTACTCCACTGCTCAAACGTACTGCTAATTTGACAATGATGAGCGAAGTTATAGAGCGTCATGGTAGAACAGATGTTTTTTTATCCTCCGGCGGATGGGGAAGCATATAGCTTAAGCTCACCACACTTCCACGTAATTTCTTACGCTTCATGTATATGTCGATTAACTCAATTGAATTCGCAACTCAGCGTTATTTGGCGTGTCCTTCGGTTTCCGTGATAACGATAGTGCGAGTTGTCTTTCCCGGTAATCGCCGTTGCTACTCGGGCAGCGCAAGCTGCTGCTCCACGACAACAGACTGTTAGGCAGGGTATAATGAGAAGCAGGTCATTGTGTGCTTCGTGTACCTATCGCTTTGCATTATTGGATTTCCTGTTGAAATCGAATCGAGGTGCATAGGAGTGAGGTTTGAGGTTTAAGTGTGCTTGTGCGCGATTTTGACAGGGTGGGGTGTGGGGGGCATCGCTATGCTTGCCATCCTCTGTTTTCCGAAAAACAAGGCGTTCGAATATACTACACGCTAAACTCAAATATGATACATATTTGCTAGATAGATATGTGTACATCTAGGTCTATATAAAATCATTCTTTGCTTCTTTGGATTCAGGGATTTGGTCAGGAGTTTTTTTGTCTCGGCCGAAGTATGCGATTCGCGGAACTGGAATTCTCGGTCGAATAGCTTCGTTCGAGCGCCGCCTTCGGGGGGGCGGCTTCAACGCCCCTCGCCCTGCCGTGTCCGTTCCGGGTATCGACGTAAGCGCGGACGGATGCCGAGAGAGGCAATCGAGAAATTGCAAAAATGCCGCATGCATGTCGAGGAGGAATTTCGAAGAATTTGGTTGAATCGTACTGTCTGCAGCGTCTGGATGATTTACAAATTGGCATCATGGGCAAACTGTTTTGAATTTTGCGGTGGCATATACAACTTATTATTGTGTGGTCACAGATTGTGCACCAGGCGTTTAATTTCACGTACGTACAAGGTTTTCAGATTTATTTGCACGTAAGCTCAGTACTGCCCCTGTCGACCAAGAAGAGCAGACCTCGAGCCCCCCAAAGGGTTGGATTGGGGTTAGGGTATGGGTTAGGGTTAGGGTTAGAGTCGCGTCTGCGGTCGGGTTGGTTTGGGCAGCGCAATAATCGTTTCGTGCGGACCTGCACATAGGGAGCCGCCAAACATAAATGGCTATTGAAGTTACGTTCATATCTAGAAAACCATGCACGTACGTGCAATTTCACGGGAGCCCCAGATTGTGAGATAGAGTAAACCAAACAATCGCAATTGATTAAGGTATGAAGCAAGAAAAATGCTAGCGTATACGTGCCGGGTACGAGAACAGAACAAACCAGACCAGAGACCAACAAAAGAGACCAGAGACCAGCGACCACTTTGTGCTGTCTAAAACTGAATATGGCGTTTTCTCCACACTCGAGTTATCAAGGGCTCGAGACTCGAGACGAGGCGAGGGAAGGTTATTTGCCTCGTCCAGTCCGAGACCCAGAGCAGCGTAGGGCACCAGCTACCAGGGGTGTGAGGCGACGCATGCACGGCATGGGCTAGAAAACGTTGCCTGCAACAACTGCCCGCCACAGTATAGTCTAAACGCGCGGAAACCGCGATGGGTCATGCTTTGAGTTTTGCTTCACGTGATTACTGTTGGGGTATGGAGATAGAAACAATCTAAAAGCGATCGATGCCGAGGAACGAACGCAGGCAAGGGAATTTACACAACAGAGGAATAACTGACTGCTGTGCTCCAGCTGGCTACTACTGTGGTGTGCCCTCATCAACTGAAACCAAGCAACAGACACACATCTTGCCCGGGCTCGAGGGCAGGGACGCCGGTCTGTCAAAGAGCTAATCCAGCTGTCACGGTCGTTCGTTATTCATGGTGCCGCGCTGGCGGCTTCATACGTGCAGCGGTCGGTGGTGTGTGTGTGCTGGCCATGTGGCTGCAGGTGGGTCTCTCCCAGGCACAAACAACAAGTATACCGCGTCTTCCTCCCAAAAAAACACAAAATATCGCGAAGGTGCGAATTCCCACCTACGCGATATTTTGGTATGTGCGGACCACGTATAGCGAAAATATCTTGTTATGTTGTTGTTCTCACATTAACTCGCAAAAAGTCCGTGGTCGCAGGACAGGCTCCAGTCACTCTGGAGCTGAGGAATACCCCAGGGAAAAACACACACAACCCAAGGTGGTACACGCATATATCACAGCTGACGCAATTCATGCCTCCACCAGAAACATATAAAAGTAAAATCGGGAGTCAGTCTACGATGTGCCAGGTCCAGACCGGTGCATACGTCTCACTACTCACGCCCTGAGAAACCAAATGTTCCATTGCCACCCAAGGAAGACTACCACGTATATATTACACGTAGTATCTATCACTACGCATACGCACGACAGGCATAAGTCAATTGGAGAAAAAGAATCAAAGAAAAGAAAAGCAGATAAAGGAAAGAAAAGAAAAGAGAAGAAAAAACGAAACAAGACGAAAAAGGCAGGCAAAGAGAAGAAAAAGACAAGAAAAGCAAGAAAAGACAAGACAGGAAAGCAAGGAAAGAAGGAGAGAAAAAAAGAAAAAAGAATTAGAAAAAGAAAAGAAAGAAAAATGTCATACTAGCAGATCCTAGGAACTGGCTAAGGATGGCATTGGGCTAACAGAGGGTATCACGTCCATCATCAATGGCACCTGGGAGAGAACGCAACATGGCGAAGAAGTCAGGGCGGTCTTATGCTATCTTGTGATGGCCATTAGAAAGCCCACAACTTTCAATACGATGATGGCCAAACCCAGACTTCAGTCTCTTGGGCATGACGCTCCCCTTTCCGCCCCTCCCCCCTTCCTCCCGTTCCCCCTCCCCCCTCCTCCCTCCCCCCCTCCCCCCTCCCCCGCTCCCCCCTCCCCCCCTCCCCCAGTCCCCCCCCCTTCCCCCTCCCCCCGGCCGCTTAGAGATGCCAACGGTGGATGACACTGCCGCAGCCTTTGCGCGTCGCTCTGCAGCTTTGCGTCTCTCCGTTTCATGCCAATTCCGCATGAACAACTCGGCTCCCTCCTCTACTCTTCCAAACCATCTGCCAGCCTTCTGAGCAGCCTTTCGCCATCCTTCGAATTTCTTTCCAAAGACCGACATATCCTCCTTCAGATGATCCATCCAGTCTTTCTCTTGCCCCCCTGAGTAGCCTTTACCCCCAACAAACTCCCCAAACATCACCCTCTGTGGCAGACGCTCCTCCCCCATGCGTGCCACGAATCCCGCAAACAAAATCCTCCGTTTGCGCACTATCACCTCAACGCTCTCGGAATCTGTCTGGGCAAGCGCGTCGGCGTACGATAGGGTGTGGTCGTCGCGCTTCCGTTTCCGCCATCCAAGGCATCGAAGGAGCATGGAGCGGTGAACCCGACGTAGCCTGTCATAGTCAGGCTTCTTCGGGCTCCACGTCATGCAACCGTACAGCAGTGTCTCGACCACCTCAGCTTTCAGCAACCGCACCTTCAACCGTAAACGCACACCCGGGCTATCATAGATTTCCATCTTGTACCGCTGGAAACACGCCCAGGCCCTCTGAAGACGCCGCGTTATTTCAGTGCTAAGGTTTCTGTCTGCGGTGATAGCCCCGCCCAAGTATACAAACTGGATTGTTTGTTTGTAAACCTGGCCGGCTGCATTGATCGTGAAGGACACCTTCCCCCCGCTTTTGGTTTCCAGGCACATTATATCTCAACAGCCCGGGGTCGTCTAAAACTTCAGACGCGCATAATTCGGCTTCAAACGACCAATATCGCGATATTTCCGAGTTGCGCCACGCAAAGGTCGTAGTATTATTGGTCGACAGCATCCACGGAAGAAACCAGTGGGTGGCATGCCTTCGTCCGTATGAAGATGTGCCGTTTAACATATTGATGGAAGTATTAAGTTGTTTTGGGGCCTACCTTCCACAGAGTCGGGGGCTGTTAGTGATAATGGTACGATTTCATACCGGTCTAGGATCATTTTGTTTTGCCTTGTGTGAGTCTCGATTATCCCTCTTTTCCCGTTTAGCGTGCCTTTTCTCTGGTGTAAGTTCTCTACGTCGAATGTATCAATCGGATCGAGAGCATTCCATATCCGTTTAGGGCTCCACTCTAAGTGAGTTCTTCGTACATTGTGCAAGAAGTAAGCCCGGAGTACCCATCGTGTATTTCACGCCGAGTCGGAGAGCTGTTTTGTGACTGACTATGTATGGAATGATCAAATACTGATGTGTCATACGGATTATTTTGTTTGCCTTGTTGTGTTACGTCTGCATAATAAGTCGTTTTTCATTTTTGTATATCTTCACCAGTGTAAGTGCCGCGTACATTGACGTAGCTAATTGAATTGAGGGCATGCATTGTCGTCTTTGGTTCTTCTCTGTGAGTGAGTTCTTCGTATATTTTAGAAACAAACATGGAGGACCTGATCATAGTAAGTTCTTCGTCTACTACTATGGGAGTAAACACCGAGGAGTTTTCCAAGGCACAATCAACGGCGCCTTCCCCTTTCCCTTCCGTAAATCAAACGTTTTCAACCATTTCCGTCCGATACCTTATTTATTGATGCCACGTCCTCTTTCCTTTCGCCTCGAAGCCTCCAACCGAAGCAGGTTCTCAATTATCCTTTCGGCATTTCTGGAACACTTTTACTCGGCGGCGGTTTTAATAGCAGTGTGTTTCGCCTATGCTTGCTTCCTTTGTTTAGACTACATGTTTTCCTTCCATCAAAGTAAACCTTCATTATAACCTTATGTTCGTATTAGTCTAAGCTCTTGGCATTACTTTAAGCTTCAATTTTTTATAACTACAACTTATCTCGTAGAGTGAGTGCTAACCTGCCTTACATAAAGAATGGGCGCCATGGGATGTCATTTATGATCTTCAGCACTTCATATTTGTGTTAAACTCTCGGCACTACTTGAAACTTTAATAATTTAATGTCGAATCGAACAGCTACAACTTTTTTCCTTTTTCCTCGTCCAAGTGCTGCCCTACCCGAAGCATGGGCGCCGGCATTCGCCGGCGCCCATGCGCAGCCCTTGTATTGCCTTAAAATAACATGATACGACGATATTTAAACCGTTCTTGTATGCTACCATTACTACAAGCCCTAAATACTCAGTATATAGCAGTCGTGCTACTGATGTATGTCGGCTGCTCTAAAATACAATTGCCATTCTGAATACTGTTCTTGCTCTATTGCTCATCCCCTCTATCATCTTAGCGGCCTAGCCGTAGCAGGCTTCGGTTCCCCCTATCCATTACGGTACGCCCCTTCCTTTTCATCGCGAAAAGACTCCAGCTACTTCTTCGCTAATCGCCTCGCATTGAATTGCAACTACCCACGCTGCTAGGCGCTCTAAGCATTTATTTGGCTCTTTCTATTTCTTGTTTTTGAAACGAAAATTGTAAGCCCGACCCACGGGGATTCGAACCCCGGAACGAACTCTATAAATAGGAACATGGTATCTAGCATTTGAGGGAATCCACTAGACCACCGGGGCGACCGGCAGAATGAATCACTACTAACCTGTGTCGTATCATCCTATGTGTGTGATGTCCACACCTACCACTGCCCGACCAAGGGGGATGGATGTTAGAGATGCTACAGTAACCATCATGTCGTCACTTTATAACACTTACTTACTTGAAGGCCTCTAGTATAGACTACATTTTGCAAGTTGCTACTAGTAGTATGACATATTTGTTTTGTCTGGTAGTTTTCGTTTATCGATGCCGTACGTAAGAAGCACAAGTCTCAACAGTAAGGATCTTGGATGCATGATACATAGCAGTTTACAGGCTAGTCACATCCAGATACCTGGTACATGTAGTACGTACTGGTACACGTTGAGAGGAGCAGTCTATAAGGTATCCCTCTTGGAACCGGTAGCAAGATATTCAAGGTACGAGTTGCTGCTGAAGTAACAAGATAGGCTACGTAGGGTCATACGATAACATACCCGGAGATACGAGTTGTTAAACAACAAGGCTGTAGGGTATCGTATTTTATTAATAGGACATCTTGCTTCTTGGGGTCAAAGTTTGTCGCTTGTATTTTATTCGTACCCGATACTGACGGTATCTTTGTGCTTGAGCGACGAGCAGCGCATCGCGCGTGCACCCCCCTCACGTGGCCACTCCTCTTTTCTCGCCGTTATCATCAACTCTCATCTGCTGAGCAAATTAATCATCGATCAATATATCGGCTTGGGGTCGCCGACCTTAATCATAATCTGTTTTTCTTGTTTCTGTATTTAGAGCTCTGCTCTTACAGGCTGACCTAACTGTGGCCTACCTCAAATTATATTATAAAAAGTGAAAATACACTCCAGCTGTGAGATCGAAGATTTCGTCGAAACTCATCTTTGCAAGCTGTGTGTGATACTCCGATCGCGCGCATCACGAGTTGTGTGTCCTCATGAAGGATATAGGTCGGCGACTCCCCTTACAACTACAGTGTAGCTATGAGGGTCAACAGGATGATTTTAGTCAGTCTGTGCGCGGAAACTATAAAACCCGTTTCTGAGGGGGACAAAATCTGACAGCTGTAAAGGGAAATGTATCCTTTTATCAAGTGAATCTTGTAAGTCGAATAACCGGTGAGGGGGGTGGGGCGGAGTTTTGAAGAACGTGGGGGCCTGGTTTTGATCAAAAGCGAGCGGGTTTGGAGGGGGGGGGGGGGGGGGGGAAGGGGGCAATTTGTGCGTGTAAGCTGTAAATCCTTTCGAGGGGATAAATCTGACGGTTTTGGCACCAGTATATTATTGGGGGCGGGGGGGGGGGGGTTGGGGCGGGGGGGGGGGGGGGCGTGTGGGGCAGCTCAATATGTGCGTGGAAACTATACATTTTTTTGAGGGGATAAATGTGACGGTTTTGGAAATAATACATCAGTTTATCATGTATATCCTGGGGTAAGTCGTACAATCAGTGAGTAATAAGAGGGTGGAGAGTTCGAGGGGGTGGGGTTGGGATGGGTTGGGGGGGAGGTGGGGGGTGTGGGGGCGGGGGGAGGGTGGGGGGGGGAGAGGAAGGGCTTTAGGTGAGGGGTTTGTTATACGTGTGGTGCTAGGTCTAGGCGATGGTGCGGGTGATGGGGAAGAAGGGGGCGTTCGAGGCGGGGGGGGGGGGGGGACAACACAGCGGCATGGATGGCTCTTGAAAGATAATGAGGTGATATCCTGTCCGTGAAGTGTTTATTAATGTGGCGGATTTCGATATTTGGTGGGGCGTTTGACTAAGGGAGAGCAAGAGGGGGAGGGGGGGGGGGGGGATTTTTTAGGAGGTTTAGGTCACAAATAATATTAAAATACACTTCGGCTGTGAGATCAAAGATATGTAGCAGCTTGTTATACGCGTGGTGCTAGGTCTAGGCGATCGTGCAGGTGGTCGGAAAAGAGGGGGCGTTATGGGGGGGGGGGGGGGAGGAAGGGCTTTAGGTGAGGGGTTTGTTATACGTGTGGTGCTAGGTCTAGGCGATGGTGCGGGTGATGGGGAAGAAGGGGGCGTTCGAGGCGGGGGGGGGGGGGGGGACAACACAGCGGCATGGATGGCTCTTGAAAGATAATGAGGTGATATCCTGTGCGTGAAGTGTTTATTAATGTGGCGGATTTCGATATTTGGTGGGGCGTTTGACTAAGGGAGAGCAAGAGGGGGAGGGGGGGGGGGGGATTTTTTAGGAGGTTTAGGTCACAAATAATATTAAAATACACTTCGGCTGTGAGATCAAAGATTATATGTACAGGCTGTGTCTTCATGTAACGTCAAACCTTCTAGAATAATTTCCATTACCAGGCGGGTGATATAAAGGGGTGTCTTCTTGCTACAACCGTCAGATTCGTCCTCTTCAAGGGTTTATGGTTTTCGCGCACATATTGAAATGCCCCCCCCCGCCCCCCCCACCGATCCTTCTTGTTCAAACGCCCCACCTAAAATCAAAATCTACCAGAGTAGTGAACAGTACCAGCCAGCTGATATCATCTCATTATCCTTATGGCCATCCATGCCGTAGCCCAAACTCATCTCCGCCCTCCTCCCCCCCCCCCCCCCCCGTTTTTGTTCCTCGCCCAGTTCGTTCAAACCCCCCACTAACAGTCGAAATCGGGCAGAGGAGTAAATACTTCTGCGCAGTTGATACCACGTCATTTTCGTTCTAGCCACCCATGACGTAGCTTTCATTCATCTCCCTTCCCCCCTCCAACGCCCCCTCCTTCCCCACACCCCGCACGATCGCCTAGACCAAGCACCGCGCGTATGGCAAGCCTTTACATATGTGATCAATACGCGCGATCGAGGTATGACACACAATGTCTGCCAAGATGGGTTTCGACCAAGTCATTGATCTCATAGCTGGAGTGCATTTTTAATATTACATGTGACCTAAACCTCTTGAAAACCCTCCCCCCTCCCCCTCCCTCTTGTTTTTTTTTCCTCGCTCTCTCTTGCTCAAGCGCCTCACCTCATATCGAAATCCGCCAGAGTAATAAACACTTCCACGCCTGGATATCACCTCATTATCTTTTCAGAGCCGTCCATGCCGCTGCTACAATTCCCCCCCCCCCCCCCCCCCGCCCCCAACGCCCCCTCCTTCCCCACCCCACCACCCGCACCATCACCTCGTCCTAGCACCAGGCGTATAGCAAACCCCTACATCTATGCGACCTAAAGCCCCCCCCCCCCCCCCCCCCCCCCACATACACACATTTACCCCCCCCTCCCCCACAAGATGGATGTTTAGTTTCCACGCACAAATTGAGCTGCCCACCTGTCCCTTCCCCCCCTCCCCCCCCTCCCGTCCCCGTTTTGATCAAAATCAGGCCCCCACGCCCACAAAAGCTCCGCCCTCCCCTCACCGGTTATTCGACTCACAGGATTCACTTGATAAACTGATGCATTTCTTTCCACAGCTGTCAGATTTTTTTCCCCTCGCAGAAACGGGTTTTATAGTTTCCGCGCACAGACCGCCCAACATCACCCTGTTGACCCTGATAGCTACACTGTAGTTGCAAGGGGAGTCGCCGACCTATATCCTTAATGAGGACACCCAACCCGTAACACGCGCGATCGGAGTATGGCACACAGCTTGCAAATATGAGTTTCACCAAAATATTCGATCTCACAGCTGGAGTGTATTTTGTTTTTTCTAATATAGACTGTGTCTTCATCGGGTCATCCGAAATCGAGCCAACGAGCGTACACCAGCTGAGAGGTTTTACGCACCAGATGCCATCTCATGTGAGGTTAAGGTTTAATAGCGGAGAGGGAGCGGCTTTGCCGAATATCCTTGACTATGGCCATGGTTCTTTTCTCTCTACGTATTAAATAGATAACCAGGCAATATTATTCAAGCTAACTGCAATTATAACAAAACAACAAATTTATTGTACCTATAGCGAAATTCCGGAATGATGGTTGTGTGTATCAAACCCTAACCGGATCCCTTGCAGGAGTCCCCTGTCCCCTGCTCTGCTACTAGTGTGAAGTAGCAGGTGGATCTCGCCCATGCTTTAGCTAGCGTCAATGATGTCGGTTCGAATACTCCCGAATGCATACTCACTCGTGCTCCTGGATAGGCCTTCTTGCGTTAAAAACTAACTATTAATAGGGGAATGCGGATGCGAGCCTCGAGAGCGCGAGTAAAAAAAAAATCGATGAAAACCCACGAGCACAAAAACAAAACGTGGGAGAGCTAAACCACACGATGCGCGATAAAACTGAAATCACGCGAAGGGCGGGCGGGAGGCAACGACACCTGTGACCACAAATTAACATGCAGGACGCCAAATGGAAGACAGCTCTTACGAGTTAAGCTGGACGTAAAATTCAATTATTTCCCTGGTACATAACAGTGAAAAATCCAACTAACAGATGTTATAACGCTCCACAACAAAGGACAATAACTTTAGTACAAGAGTTCACCCGCTTAATCACCGTGTTGGCCGCCATTGTGCAGTACTAGTACTACTACTACTACTACTACTACCACTACTACTACCACTACTAGTACTACTACTACTACTACTACTACTACTACTACTACTACCACTCCTACTCCTACTCCTACTCCTTCTACTACTACTACTACTACTACTACTAGTGCCACTACTACTACTATTACCACTACAAACCTGCAACAACTACTACTGTATGCAGTAGAGTGAACATCTAAGCAGCACCTACACGTGCCCAAGACGACCATAGACTGTCTATTGTATAAATATATCAAGCTTTATTTAGTCTACACAGTCTACCTATCCATATGTTATAGTACGCGTTGCGAGTTGTACCTGAAAGGTCTACTTTTTATGTAGCGATCCTATAGCCCATCACCTGTACATCCACTCACTCACCGTGTTAGCCGCTACCGTGGTCTCTCCTTCTAAAGTGAACTTTAGGCTAGCGTCAACACACGGACACGACGTGAAGGCCGTTGAGTTGACCTGAACGCACGATGTTTGTCCCAGCACGCTGCCCACGCCCAGCGCGCTCAGCGCACCCACCAGCTTAATCTTGGATATCGTCATCGCGATTGACCGAGCCTAGCCGTCTATTTCTCGTCTACGTGCGGCCCTGTGTGGTGGGGAAATGATGAGATAGGATTAGAAACAAGTATCGATGGCGCTTATTCTGAATGAAGGTGTGGATTATACTATGTCTACCAGTAATATATCACTCTATTTTCCTTCCACCAATCGATGTGCACCTGTGCATGCCACATGATGTTGTTATCATTCCGTTTGACATATTCCGCTCTCTATCGGAAACCGCGAGAGCGCGCGTAAGGAAAATTCTATTACAATCGACGCGCATAAAAATACTGAAATGTGGGAATGCTGAACCCTGTACGCGATGAAAACAAAGACACAAACCGGGGGGGGAGGAAAAAGACACCTGTGACCACGGATTGTCCAGACGGTCGCTGAGGGAAAAGCTTCTTCCGGGTTGACCTAGACATTGAAACAAGATGATAACAAAATGCTATAATAGCCGGTCTCCCCGGTGATCTATAACAATCGGTTACGTCGGGATACTGATTTTACTCAACCAAACCGATATTAGCACAATAACAGATGACACTGCCGTTCGAATCCCACGTGGATCGTACCGTTGGGTTTATTTGCAAAAACTATAGAGAAAATGAATCAACTAAATGCTGAGAGTGTCTAGAAACGTGCGTAGGCGAAATTCGATGCGAGTCAACAAGATAAATAATCAATTGCTGGCGTCTTCTCTCCCCTTGGAACCACAGACTGAAGTGTAGCGCTTGTACCAGGGTCAACAGAGTGGTGATGTTCATCAGGCTGTGCGCGGAAACTATAAAACCCGTTTTTGAGGGGGACAAAATATGACAACTGCTGAAGAAAAGGCATCATCAGCTTGTCAGGTGTATCCTGTATGTTGTATAACCGGTGAGGGGAGGGCGGAGGGTTTACGGGCGTGGGGGCCTGGGTTTGAACAAGAGGGAGCGGGGGGGGCTAGGGTGGGTGGGGGGGGGGGACGGCGGGGCAACTCCATATATGTAAGACAAGGAAGATGTAGTACCCCGAGTTAAGAGCGCAAACAAGGGTAAATGAAGAGCATTCGGGAGTTTAGAGCGGTAACAATGGCTTCTCGCGATATGGTTTTTGGTAAGAGCGTGTTTCTTCATATCCCCTAACCCAGCTATTTAGCTGGGTCAGCCATGGCTCCGCATAATCACTACTAACACTCGAATAAACGGCCAACGAACCCCCGCACAAAGGTCGGGCGTGCCGATACACAGCGGTCTGCAGCCACGGCCTGCTCAGCGAGAGTAAACTGCGGCCTCCAACACGACACACCCAGGCCCTCAATACTTTACTTGCAATACATGCCGTCATTGCCAGAAGTGTGTAGTACCCGCATGCAGGCCGAGCGTATGTACGCCTTTTTGCTGGGGCGTCGGAACCCGCCTTACATTGAACTCGGATGCAAATAAATCATCATTGTGACATGTACACAGAAGTCGTCAAGTAAGAGATGGAAACATTATCATCTTTGTGTTTAGCTCGAATTTTCCTTGCGTAAGAGCGTTTTGATTGCTTTTGTTTCGGCAGGAAAGCTCTTAACTGGAGATAAGATAAATGCTTGTTAAAGAGCCTGTTTGGCATGTCACGGGGAGCTCTCAACTCGGGGTACCCACTCACATTACGAATACGACCTAAACGCCTGACGGAACATTCAACAATCCAAGATCAAAATACCACATTTACTCGCATATAAATATTATGGTTTCACCAATCAAATCAGATTGTCTGTGATCGGGCGACGATATAATTCATGGTGTGAAACCAAATTTAACACACACAATGAATGCCACCAGTGTCAACTAAATCGGTTTCCTTCATAGAGTATTGCTACTACTACTACTACTACTACTACTACTACTACTACTACTACTGCTGCTACTTCTAGTACTACTACTGCTACGACTACTACTACTACTACTGCTACTACTACTACCACTACTACTACTACCACCACTACTACTACTACTACTACTGCTACTACTACTACTACTACTACTACTACTACTACTACTATGGGTCACAGGTACACTTTGCACCGTTTTGTAGACAGATCTTCTCGTGAAGATTTGTATAAACGGTAGCCGTTCCAGAGGTATTGGATATCGTGCCTTCTTGTACTAAAAGTGGTCGTGGAGTCTCCGTAGATTCTGATGACAGAAAGGCGGGTAATTAAGTTTCCCGCTGACAAGTCATCTCTGTCGACTCTCTGTTTTGCCTGCGAAGCACCTTTCGTTGCCTTAAGGCACTTCTATCGTTACCGTCGCTTGGTTCGCCGTGGAACCTTGCTCCAACCTGGCGTGTCCTTCACGCTACGAAGAACAAGAAGAGAAGTAGTTGCAAGTTGCGAGTCGAACCTGGGATACCCCAATCCCTCATCTGGCGTCGATAAGGCTCGCTAGCTTGTGCCAACTTCGTTTTTGTTTTTTGTGCTTGGAAACGCGAATGGCGAAGAAAAAGAAAGCTGCTGCAAAAGCAGCACCCGAAACTCCTACAGACTCTCATCATGTTGACGAGGTCGATTACGAATCCGCTCCCTCTGACGAGGAGGAAAGCAGGGGGGCGACCCCCACCACCAATGCGGAAGCAACGTTGCCCGCCCGTAAGGAGCCGTCTCCTTCCCACGAATCGCCGTCTGATTCGTCCTCCTCGTCGTCGAGTGACGCGGAAGAAGCGCTCCGCGCCACCATTCGGGGTGATGCCGGGAAACCCATGAAACCGGAAGAACTGGCCATGCTCCTTTACACGGAAGAAGCAACAGCGCGCATTGTGGCGCTCCGCGAAGGACGGGGCCCGACTCCGTTCTCTGCTGGTTCGGAACTGTTGGCGGTCTCCGTGGCCAACGAATCATTGGTAGGTACCGCCGTATCCGCAGCGTCGTCTGCTGCGATGTCTGCTGAAAGCACAGCTGCGTCAAAATCGTCTCCCGTACCAGACAACACCGTGTCGCTTGCTTCCAGCGATTCGTCCGCTGCAGTTTCATCTGCAGCAGCATTAGGGTTGTCTACCGTGCAGACTGCAGGAGGGTCGTCGCGAACGTTATCGAGTCCCCCTGAAAACCCCTCGCCGTCGTCGGCATCTAAATCAAAACTATCGTTGTGTTCGTCGTCAGCAGATATCGCTGCTGTTACCGTCACCGCCGCTGATCTAAGGGGCGTCCCCCGCCTTAATGGGTCTAGCGACCAAAATGTTCCGGAAAATCTTAGTCATTTTCGAGTTATCGTTGGCTTGAAAGCTAAGAGGATCCGCCCGGGCGATGAGAAAATTTCAGATGACGTCGCGCTCCAACACATCGTTCTGTTGGGTGAGGGGCACTGTATCACTTTGATACAGCAGCTCCTTACTGGGCAAATCGACATTAGTTCAGCCACGGTGACGGCTGACCCGGGTATCCCGGGGGCATTCACTCCGCCGTCAACGTGGCAGGAGATGACGCGTGCGCTATTAGATTTATTGATGCCCGCTGACTCGATTGATAATTGCGCCAGTCAGATCGTTTCTTTCAACCAGAAAGGGGAAGAAACTGTAGCTTCGTATGCTATGCGCTACCGTACTCTCATCGGGCAGTTCCAATCGGCTGTAGATCGTGCAGCTGACGATCGTACTACGTGGAGTGCGATGATGATCGCTTTGTGGCAACACGGGTTGAAACCGTCGGTTCGTTGCTTGCAACTTACTGATAAACCATGTACGACCATGAAAGAAGCCATCGAACGCGCTCGTCGTCACGAGGCATCTGGCCTCGCAGGTGGTCACGTCAGTGCATTATTTAATCGTGCGCCTCATAGTGCGCTTGACCGTACCCCTGCACGACCCGCCCCTTCCCAGAACCGTACCAACGACAAGCGGAGCAGGGGTCGAGGGTCGTCCTACAAACGTTCCGCAGGTCGCTCGCCGTCGAGCAACCGTGTCGAACTATGTACCCACCCTACGTGTCGCAGCAAGCAGGGTCATTCGATCGACCAATGCTGGACACGCGCTCGAGAGGAGCGCCTGTCCCGGGAAGCAGCTTCGGGCGCAGCCGGAGCATCTGCATCAGCCGCGTCGTCTTCGTCTGCTGGGAACAAACGTGACAAGACGAAGAAGAAGCGCAAGCCGGCTTCGGAAGACGACGACTCCGACTAGGGGTGCCCAGGTGTTTCGTCCGTAGCACTTGGGAGGTGTAAGCCTGCTGGTACCGTTGATTGCAGTAGGAAGGACGCCAAGAAACACGAAAAGTTTCTAGCGTCGCTTGCATACCAAACAAAGACTACCGTCAGTCAGTAGTGGAATTTTGAGTCGTAGCTCGTCATCACAGCAACCCGTGTCTGCTGTGAAATTGTCCGCTGCACGTGATTGTAGGAGGGTATCGGATTGTAGTTTGTCAGAACAGCACCCTGTGAGAGTGCTGACAGTTTGTCTGATGGGAGTAATATGATTACCGATAGTAGTTCTCCTTTTGAACCTCGTTGTGGTCAGAAGAGGGACACCGCTAGTAGTACAGCTGTTCCGGTAGATGCAAGACCGAAACGCCGTGCGGTCGATTGTAATACAGCAGTAAATAGGGGATGCCCTGACAATACCAATAATAAAAATAATTCGTGGTTCAGCTCTTCGCTGTCTCGAAAGAAACCATCTGCTACTCTCTTTTTTTCCTCTCGGCGGATACGTATCCCCGGGATAGTTAATGGTCTAGCTGTGTCTGGCCTGACTGTTGACTCTGCAAGCGACATTACATGTGTTTCGCTGTTATTTTTGAAGCAACATCCGACCTTGTGTAAGGCCCGGATTGAAACCGTCCCACCATCGTGTATGTCTTTGAGTGCAGCGAATGGCTCGTCGCTCGAGATCTTGGGATTTATCAAGTTGTCTCTTACCCTGGGTAATATCACACGTCGTATTGATGCACTCGTTATCCCATCGTTAGGGCCTGACCAGATATTGCTTGATAATGATGTCATGTCTCGTTTTGGGGCTATACTCGATTGGAAAAATCCGCGTTTGACTTTCTCGTCTAGTACTGTCACTATTTCCAGCTACCCATAGGTCCCCTGATGCTCGTGCCCAGGTGACCTCATCCACTGTATTGCGCTCCGTAGCCGCCGTGCACAAAGATGCCGAGGTACACGCTGTAAAATTGTGCAATCGTATTGATTCACGCCCCCGTCACAGTGCCCTAACCCTAACGCTAACCCTGCTTTTACAGACATCAAACCACTTCAAGATACGGAAGTTATTATTTAGCCGCGCATACTCTCGGAAAATGAGATGTCTGGCGACAATCGTCCGGTCAAATTTGAGCGAGTTATCGTAGCTCGCACCCTCACCACGTGGCTAGCAGCAGGTGGATCAGTTGCCGTTCAAATAGCTAATCCATCGTCCGAGTCTCTTGCCCTCCACGCAGGATTAGAGGTTGGGAAATTGTCGAGTGTTGCCGTCATGTCTGCTGCTCAGCTGCATGTGCATGCTGTAGCAGCAACACCTAATACCCCGACCGAAATTGCAGCAGCACGTGCTGAAATTATTGCGCTACTATCCAGAGCATTTGTGGACTCTACTTTCACCCTTGAACAGCAGTCAGCAATTCTGGATTTATGTGCAAAATACCGTTCTGTCTTATCGCTATCACGAGCGGAGTTGGGTAAGTGCAGTACTGCCGAAGCAACGTTTCCCCTTCCCGCTCATACCAAACCTGTGAGCCGTCGTCCGTATAGAGCTAATCCGCGCACTGAAGCCGTTATACACAAGTGTGTTCAGGACATGCTCAACGGTGATATAATTGAGGAGCGCTCTAGCCCGTGGGGATCTCCCGTCACCGTCGTTGCTCGCAAGGATGGTCAACCTCGTTTCTGTGTTGATTATAGAAGTACAATCAACAAACACCTTATCCGCAAGACCTGGCCGATGGCTAATCTTGAGGATAATATTGACATGGTCGGAGGCGCCAAACTTATCAGTGTCGCTGACGTCCAAAGCGCTTACAGTCAGATTCCCGTTCACCCTGATCATGTCGAGACTACAGCATTTGTCACTAATTCTGGCAAGTAGTGTTATAAACGTATGCCGTTTGGTGTTTGTAATGCCCCGTGGCTTTTCACAGAAATGGCTCATAAAACGTTGGGCCATATTCCCGAGTTGCTTATTTATATGGATGATCTCTGCGTTTTGTCCACAACCTGGGAGAATCATTTGAAATAGTTAGAAAGAATGTTTGCAGCGTTGCAAACAGCTGGTCTCACCCTGAAGCCGTCTAAACTAGCGTTTGGTCCTAAATCGGCTGCATATTTAGGCCATGTTATTTCTGCTGAAGGGGATGCAGTTGGGAAAGATCGTATCAAAGCTATTCAAGAGCTACCTACTCCCACCTGCATCAAAGATCTTCTACCTACTCCCACCTGCGTCAACGATCTTCGTTCCGCTTTAGGGGTGATGAATTTTGTGCGTCGTTTTGTGCCGAATTTCGCCGAAGTAACCGCACCACTCGTTGATCTCACCCGTAAAGAGTTTTCAACTAGATTACGCTTTAAGAAAGCCCGGGGGAAAACGCAAGATACCGCGTTCGCTCACATCAAACGTTTACTGATGTCAGCCCCAGTCTTGAAATTCCCTGATTATGAGCGTGAATTTATTGTGCATGTAGATGCCAGTGAGATAGAAGTTGGCGCTGTTCTTGCTCAGCCGTCGAAAAATGACGACTCGAAGTCTGATGTTGACATTATCGCGTATTTTAGTCAACGATTCAAACATGGGCAACGCCATTGTTGCGAGTGGCTGCGTCCCCGGGGCAGGGTTGTATTATACAAGTTCCTCCTCCTGTTGTTAAGCTGCGCCACACGAAGGAGGTGGTAAATAAACAGTAGGATGGCGTGCTTTGTTGTTGCTGTGGTCCCCGACTCCGTTGCTGTGATCGTTTGCCGGTCAAGTGCAATTTTTCGTGTGTTGGTACGTAACTGACAAATAAGTTTGTGTTGCTTCGTACTTGACGTGCTCCTTATTGCTGCTGATTGCTGATTGATCACCTCTTCTAGTGACTATTAGAAAAAAAATGGCACACTTCTACTTTCCAGATTCTGGACATACAAGCCGTGGTCACTGGTCTCATCCTGCCCTTCCCTTTCCCGGTTATTGCCTTAATTTGTTTTAGCGCATAGGGTTCAGCACCCACTGATCGTCGATTTTTCATCGAGGGTTGCTAACTCACGCTCTCGCGCTGTCCGCAAGTCAGTTAGGGCACAAGACGAGAAACTGTACGAGTACACACTCGGGGGGATTCAAACTCACGAAGCTGACCTGTACCAGGCTCGAGGATATAACCTGATCCGCCACCGGGGCAGTGAGTTGCATAGAACCGGTCGCCCCGGTAATCTATTAGGGTTACACTCGAATAATACTACTATTAATACTGGCGTTGGTCCTTGAGTTAAATAACCACCGTTGTGAGCTTTGCTGGCTTTATTTATTTGCAGAAATAAATGGGAAAAAGGGGCAACTGGCCGCTGAAATCACCTAGCAGCGTGGGCAGTTACAAAAATCGACGCGAATCGACGAGGGAAGAAAATGCTGAATTCTTCTCGAGACAAAAATTAGGGCAGGTGCCGTAGTGGGGAGGGGGGAGGGCAGCCCGCTATATGACCCCGGGTCTAAGTTATACTACTGCATTGGGAGGGCGAGAGTAATGCGAGCGTCACAATGAATGGGATGGGAAAAGAAAAGAAGTGAAGTGAAGTGTATTACTACTAATACTGCTGCTGTAATAATACGGTACCGAAGCAAGTTGCACCGACCGACTCGATTTAGACTGACTGCTGTTGTATTATGCAAAAAGGTCAATGTACAACTTCTCTAATCACACGCAGCGGACATGGTCAGTCACCTTGCTGGCCCCGGATGCTTGGCCGAGTAAACTATCACAGTAGACGCACCCGACACGTTTCGTCGCCAGACTAAAGGGTCAGTCGGGGTGTGCTCGGATTTATCCGATCGAATCTGATGAATGAAGCTCGGAATCGGATTCACATAACAAACAGTAGCTATCATAAGTAGTACATTGTTATGATTGCTAGTATGGAGCCTGGCCTCCCACAGATCCTGATGTCGAAGGGGAGAGGGCGGTCCCGGAGGTCTTGTGCCCATCTCGTAGCTGGGGTCGGAGCGGAGAGGGCGTCGCGGTGCTGAGGTCCCTTGACAATCCCCTTCACAGCGGGCGCACGCTGAGACCTTTTTTTCTTCGATGTAGCAAGAGATGCTAAAGCTGGAGTGACGGCGGGCTTATGCCGTCTCGTCATGTGGCGGGATTATCTTTCGGTGGCTAACCTTCCGGAGACGGGTCAACGCCGTTTATGACGGCTGGCACCGCTCGCGACCCGGGATCTTGAATGGCCTGACCGGAGACGTGTCCTCTCGCGCATGCGTGTGCGAGATGTACGATAGGTATCTACGACCCTGTCTTCCACATCAGTCCATATCGAGCTCTTGGCGTAACCTTACATACTGCACGCGCAGACAATGATTGCGCGTGGTGACTTTTTTTACTCTACCAAGTATTGAATCGAACAATTCGAAGTGCTGCCCTGCCCGAAGCATGGGTGCCGTCGTATGCCGGCACCCATGCCGAGCCGGCGTACGCCGGCACCCATGATGAGCCCTCTTGTACATACAATAATGCATACACCGGTCGCCCCGATGGTCTAGTGGTTACCTTCGAATACTACTAGCTGGCTTTTTTGGTCCTTGAGTTCGATTTCCACCGTGCGAGGTGAGATTTGATATCTTTTGCAAAAATGAAAAAAAAAAAAAGAAAGGGACAACAACTAACTGCTGAGTGCGCCTTGCATCGTGGGTGCGTACAATTCGACGCGAATCGACGAGGGAAGAAAATGCTGGATTGTTTTCGCGACCAAAACGAACGCATGCACCGTAGTGGGGAGGGGGGAGGAGAGCCCGCGATGTGACCCCGGAACTGAGCTACTACTACTACTACTACTACTACTACTACTACTACTACTGCTGCTGCTGCTGCTGGGAAGAAGAGCGAGAGTAATGCGAGGGGTGGAGAAGGAAAAAGCCAAATCACGGGTATTGTAGCACTTTTGGCCTCACAATTTCCTATTTGACAGTTCTCTTTATATGAGTGAGGAACCAACAAAAATAACAACCTTTTATCGTACCTTAGCATACGCCACTCATGAAGACCTTTCGTAGGAATTTAAGGTGAACCACGCCTGACCCTATACCAGGATCACGACAATGAATGCCAGATCTAGCTCTGACGTAAGGGGCCTTTTGCACAACATGTAGACCGATGTTCTACTGCTACTACTAATGTTACTACTACTACTACTACTACTACTACTACTACTACTACTACTACTACTATTACTCCCCTTAGAACTGCAGTGTAGCTTATACCAGGGTCAACAGGGTGGTGTCAATCAGTCTGTCCGCGGAAACTATATAGCACGTTTTTGAGGGGGACAAAATGTGACAGCTGTGGAAGGAAATGCATCAGTTTATCAATTGTATCTTGTAAGTCGTATAACTGGTGAGGAAGGGCGGAGTTTTTAAGCGCGTGGGGACCTGGGTTTGAACAAGAGGGAGCGGGGGGGGAAGAAAACGGACGGGGCAACTCAATATGTACGCGAAAACTGAAAATCCTTTAACGGGACAAATCTGACGATTGTGGAAGGAATGCATCAGTTTCTCATGTATATCCTGTGAGTCGTACAACCAGTGAGGAAAGGGCGGAGTCTTCGAAAGGGGGATTTCCAACAGCTTTAGGTCGCATAGATGCATATCAATTAGGACCTTGTTATACGCGTGGTGCTAGGTCTAGGCGATGGTGCGGGTAGTGGGGAACGAGGGGGAGTTGGGGGGGGGGGGCGGGGGGCGGGAGTGGGAAAGCAGAAATATATGAATTGGAGCTAGGGCATGGCTGGTTGGATAGGTAGTAATGATGCGATATCACCTGTCTGACATAGAATTTTTCTAGAATTTTGAATTTTAGGTGTCGTACAAAAAACAAAATTCAGGTGTGATATATATACGTCTCTCCTTGTCGTTCTCAATGGCGGTGACAGTGCATGACCATCACCTCGCCTGTTGTATTTGGCAATGTGCATCTCTTTCTTGTAATTAGCGATGTGAGAAAAAAATGTTATGTACATGATTGTATCGATCGGTTGAAGTATTCTATTATTCGATCCAAGTACAATAACAAATTATGAAGCTTTTAACACGTTGTTTACTACACCTAAGAACTGGGTTGCATACTACATGTAACATCAAACCTTCTAGAAAAATAAACATTACCAGGCGGGTGATACAAAGGGGTGTCTTCTTGCTGCAACCGTCAGATTCGTCCCCTTCAAGGGTTTATGGTTTCCGCGCACTTATCGAAATGCTCGCCCCCCCCCCCCCCCCCCCCCCTCCCCGATCCCTTGTGTTTAAACGCACCACCTGAAATCAAAATCTGCCAGAGTAGTAACCACTACCAGCCAGCTGATATCATCTCATTACTCATCTAGCCATCCATGCCGTAGCTCCAACTTACCCCCCCCCCCTTTGTTCCCCGCCCAGTTCGTTCAAACGCCCCACTTACAATTAAAATCAGCCAGAGTAATAAACACTAGTAAGCAATTGATATCACGTCATTATATTTCTAGCTATCCATGACGTAGCTTTCATTCATCCCCCCTCCCCCCCTCCAACGCCCCCTCCTCCCCCACACCCCGCACGATCGCCTACACCAGCACCGCGCGTATAGTAGGCCCCTACATATATGATTCATACGCGCGATCGGAGGATCACACACAATGTTGCGAACATCAGTGTCGACCAAATCCTTGATATGAATATTATCTGTGACCTAAACCTCTTGAAAACCCTCCCCCCACCCCCCCCCCCCTTTTTTACTGTATTTTTCCCTCGCTTCCTCTTGCTTAAACGCCCCACCTACTATCGAAATCCACCAGAGTAATAAACGCTTGCACGCCCTGGATATCGCCTCGTTATCGTTTCAGAGCTGTCCATGCCGCTGCTGCAGTTCCCACCCACCCCAGTCCCCAACGCCGCCTCCTTCCCCACCACCCGCACCATCGCCTAGACCTAGAACCACGCGTTTAGCAAACCCCTACATCTATGCGACCTAAAGCCCTCCCCCCCCGCCCCAGCGCCCCCCTCGCCACACCCCCCCCCCCCTCCCCCACAAGAAATATTTATAGTTTCCACGCACAAATTGACCTGCCCCACTCGTCCCCTCCCCCCTCTCCCCCCCTCCCGTCCGTCTTTTGATCAAAATCAGCCCCCCACGTCCTTCAAAACTCTGCCTTCCCCTCACCGGATATTCGACTTACAGGATTCACTTGATATACGGATGCATTTCCCTCCACAGCTGTCAGATTTTGTCCCCCTCAGAAACGGGTATTATAATTTCCCCGCACAGACTGACTAACATCACCCTGTTGACCCTGATAGCTACACTGTAGTTGCAAGGGGAGTCGCCGACCTATATCCTTAATGAGGACACGCAACCCCGTAATACGCGCGATCGGAGTATCACACACAGCTTGCAAAGATGAGTTTCGACAAAACATTCGATCTCACAGCTGGTGTGTATTTTAATTTTTATAATATACAATGTGGTACAGCTTTGTAGTGTGACAATGTGGTACAGCTTTGTAGTGTGTTATGTTACATGGCAAGCTGAAACATTTCAATCGACAGGTAGGTGCAACCACGATTTTTTACCGTGCCGATGTAGGGCTCTGAGGTCGCTAATTTTAAACAGAGATACATATTGCAACATACAAGAAGCTAAGGTGATGTGGTCATGCAATGCCACGACTAATAATGGAGCTAGGGCATGGATGGTTGGATAGGTAGTAATAATGCGATATCACCTCCCTGATATAGTTTTTTCTAATATATTTGATATATATATAATTTTTCTAGAGCCACCCATGCCGCTGCTTCCCCCCCCCCCCCCTCCCCCCCCCCGAACCCCCTTCTTCCCCACCACCCGCACCATCGCCTAGACCTAGCCCCCACACATATAACAAACCCCTCACTAAAAGCCCCTCCTTTCCCCCCCCCCCTCAATTCCCCAACCCCCCCCCACCCCCTCGAACACTCCGCCCTCTCTCTACTCACTGTATGTACGACTTACCCCAGGATATACATGATGAACTGATGCATTCTTTCCAAAACCGTCACGTTTACCCCCTCAAAAGAATGTATCGTTTCCACGCACAGATTGAGCTGCCCCACACGCCCCACCCCCGCCCCAACCCCCCCCCCAATGATAAACTGGTGCATTTATTTATTTTTTTATTTATATTTTTGTTTTTTTTTCCCCAAAACCGTCAGATTTATCCCCTTACAAGGATTTATAGCTTTCACGCACAAATTGCCCGCCCGTACGCCCCTCCCCCCCCCCCTTCAACCCCGCTCGCTTATGATCAAAACCAGGCCCCCACGTCCTTCAAAACTCCGCCCCCCCCTCACCGCTTATTGGACTTACAGGATTCACTTGATACACGGATACATTTCCCTCCACAGCTGTCAGATTTTGTCCCCCTCAGAAACGGATATTATAGTTTCCGCGCACAGACTGACTAGCATCACCCTGTTGACCCTGATATGCTACACTGTAGTTGTAAGGGGAGTCGCGGACCTATATCCTTATTGAGGACACACAACTTGTAATACGCGCGATCGGAGTATCACACACATCTTGCAAAGATGAGTTTCGACGAAATCTTCGATCTCACAGCTGGAGTGTATTTTCATTTTTAGAATATACAATGTGTTACAGCTTCGTAGTGTATTATGTTACATGGCAAGATGAAACATTTCAAGCGACAGGTAGGTGCAACCATGATTTTTTTGCCGTGCCGATTTAGGGCTCTGAGGTCGCTAATTGCAAGACAAAGATACATGTTGCAACATACAAAAAGCTAAGGTTATATGGTCATGCAATGTCACGACCATTAATGGAGCTAGGGCATGGCTGGTTGGATAGGTAGTAATAATGCGATATCACCTGCCTGATATAGTTTTTTCTAGAATATTTGATTTTATGTGTCGTACACAAAACATTTTGCAGGGGTAGTATACAATGTTTATTGCTTCATAATGTGTCATGTTACATGGCAAGATGAAACATTTCAAACGACAGGTAGGTGCAACCATGATTTTTTACCGTGCCGATGTAGGGCTCGGAGGGTCGCAAATTGTACGACTGAGATACATATTGCAACATACAAGAAGCTGTGATGTGGTCATGCAATGCCACCACCATTAAGCACGAGGGGGAGAAGAGCAAATCGTCGGCGTTTTGAAAGGAACTTTTGATGCACCCGCGCTCAATTACGTTACTTCTTTAGGCATAGACTAATATGCTACTACTTCGCTTGACAGAGTTTGGTGTGAAAGAGTCGTGGTGCTGGAGGTTGTGAGGGAACGGACGCAGGGGTATCAGCTTCGCTCGGGGACAGCACCGGTTCTTCTTTGCATGTTTCTCATTATTGGCATTGAGCTATGAGAAGCGAGAGGAGACAGGAAAGGAGGAGTGAGAGGGGTGATGCACACAGACAGAGTGCGCTTCCCTCCCAGCATTGCTGCTCTGCTCTCTTCTGGACCATTACCTACCTATGGAACGTACAGGGAACGTTCTTCTAGGTGTTCGGTATTCCCCTGAGCGCTCAACGCGCTTACTTCTAGTTATCTTGTCCAGAAGAAGAACGTTCCATTACCGAGAACGTTCTTGTGGTATAAGCTAGCTAGATTCTGCAGGTTGTTTTCTCCACTCAGAGTATTCTGTTTCAGAGAATCTTCTTGTGTGGCCAATTGACCATGACTCCGCGTGCTAGCTTACCGAATCTATTGCCAGCTATACTGATACTCTATCACATTGGAGGGCGATCATGCAGACGGTAGGTACGAAACACCCTACGTAATAGGTTGGTAGTAGTATGGTCTACTACAAGTTATCTGTATGTTCTCTTCTGTGCCTGTCCACGAGCAAGAGCACTCCAAAGCTGCTCAGTAGTTGTAGCGGTTACTACTCTGCCACAATTACTTAGTAGTAGTATGATAGTAGTAGTGTATTAGCAGTAGAATTGGTACCGCCGTGGGGCGCTGGACCGCTCTGTACTGGACATGACAGTAGTAGCTGTGATACGTGTGCTGGTTTGCATGTACCGAAAAGACGGACTACTACTTAGAAGTAGTAGCAGTAGTGTAGTAGCAATAGTAGTACCGCCGTGGGGTTCTGTACCGCTCGGTAATAGAAAGTGCATTATTACGACTAGTTGTCATACGTGTGCTATGCTTTATGTACCGACAAAGCGGCGCTAGAAAGACCCTCATTTGTGTGTTGTTGTCAAAAAATATCTTCTGTACACCCATCGACATAGGCCCATTCAGCGTCCGCCATATTCCTCAACCTAAAGATATCCAAACGATGTGGGGTCACAGACTGCGTGGCACACGAAAGCAAAACTTGCTGGGCACACGTTTTCGGGACAATATTTACCAAAGTAACAGAGGAGAGAGGGTCACGGTCCCAACGCTACGTATGTTAGAGGGTCCCTTTTCGGCCCTTTTAATATGGTGGTTCAGGGTATTTTGCGGAATGAATCCGCAATGGCGTGGCTTGGTACGCCGCGCCAAATTTATCGCCCAACCAAGTAAAAGAAAGTCACTTTGTCAGTGAGGTGTGGAGTCATTCGTGAGAGTGGCTGACATCCGGTAAAAAACACGGCGGACCCCCGCTACCACCGTCGCCATAACGGGGTTGGGGCCGTCTTGATTGTTAATCCCGGAAGGTTACAAAGCTATGCCGGTCGCCCCCGTGGTCTAGTGGTTACCCTCAATTACTGCTAGCGTTGGTATTTGAGTTCGATTCCCACCATGGTGAGATGTAACTTTATTTGAAAAAATGAGCTGGAGAAATGCGAAAAATAAAGAAGGATCGGTCTACTGATTAGAGCGCCTAGCAGCGCGTGGGTAGGTACAATTCGACGCGAGCCAACGAGGGAAGAAAATATAAAAATGCTGAAATCTTCTCGTGAAAAAAACGAAGGCACGAACCGTAGTGGGGAAAGGGGAGGATGGTTCGCTATATCAGCCCGGATCTGAGTTGCTACTGGGAGGGAGGGCGAGAGCAGTGCGAGGATAATAAATGGGATGAAAAATAAAATGTGGTTGCGCCATTTGTGACAGAGAAAAAAAATCCGTCGCACGATAACCATATTTACGGTACATAGTGACAGCAAGCAGTATTATTAGTAGTAGTTGATGCTTACAGTAGTATAATAGGTCTACACAGCAAGCAGAATTTATTATACAGGAACCCGTAGAATACCATAAAACGTGAAAGATAGCACCAGCCCTCAGGATCGTTACCACGCCAACGCCTTACAGCAGACACCAGGGAGACTGCAGACGCCAAAAAATGTATTTTCACGTGGAAAGGTTTCGTTGATAAAATCGTCGGAGCCACAAGTTAGGTTTTTGGTTTCCCCCTCTCGTTCTGGAGAAAAACGTGTTGGAGGACCATCTTACGGGTTTTGCTATTTTCCGTGTAGGCGCATGTATCTCAGAGTCAATTTTAATGTTTCTGGCGATTCTCGCTTGACAAGCTACCCTATACTCCACCCACAACCACATCTAGAACAATCACCGAAGCACAGGACGTTGAACCGTGCCATCACCCGTAAGACTGGACTGCGTAAGACGGTCCTCCGACGAGAGCGGGTTGTTTTTCCTTCCCGTCAGTCAGAACAGGGGCAGCCAATAATAGGTCATATCCTTCGTAGCGCATATGTTTATATTATGTCTGTACTACTTATTTCGGACCCAAACATAGATACCTAACAAAAGATCAACAGTCTAGGCAAAAAAACTCAGCAATCGAAGCGTCGTAAAGTTGCACACGTGTCGAATATCTCCCTTTACCCCTTAGTTCGGACACCCTCCTACCCCAGCAGCGCAGGCTGTTCGCAGTCGTCACCGCCGTAATCGTCGTATGATTTCGACGCGGTTTCTTCTGAAGACCCAAAGGGATCAAACGGTATTCGCATGTAGCTTCCACATCTTTCATTTAAGCTCACCTTGTATGATCAGAGAGCGTACACCGCGTCCCCAGTTTCTGTGGTGAATCGCGGATTTTGTTGGGCCACGAGCAGTAGTGATATGGCGATTTTTGTTGGGTGACACCAGGCTGAGGAGAGACTGGCCAGGAATGGCAGACAGAGAAGCAGACGGAGTGAGAGAGTAGGGACACGCATGGTGTCTTCCCAAAAACACGTGCTCGATCAAGTTGTCGAGCAGAAAACGCCTCATCCGAAAAACACTGGAAGGCGCGGGTATTCAACAGGTCGACGTCGGGAATATATATATGCAGCAACAGGTGGACGTCAGGGAAAGTATGCATCAGCAGGTGGACGCCGGAGAGACTATACGGCAGGCGTATGCACCTGCCGTCATCATCAAACATACACACGTGGACAGGTTATCTTCATCATATATATCGTCATCACATATATGTCAGCAGATATGTTCCAACTCACAGAAACTTTGACGCCAGTATGTCAGGAAACATGTCAAGCAATGCGAAACACGCACTGTCAAGGTTGTAGAGACGTGCCACTCAATTCAAACGAAGCCAAACTTTGCGCGAGATCCGAGATTCCTAAACTATGACCTAGTCGGATAATGTCAGCCAAGAAGCACAGAGGCAGGTTTGTTGCTACGGCCGATTATTGCACATTAAAACCTAGTGGTCCAGTACCACTTGTAGGCAGCTCATAGCAAAATCGCCGTCTGTCAATACGTGGAAGTGATGTTTCCTACCGTGTTTGCTTTCATGAGTGAGTTTGTTCCTGACGTGCGGCTTGTTGTGGCTTGTAATTTATTCCACATATCTCGTCGACCTCTCATTATGGGCAAAGTCTAGTGTGAAACGGTCGTGGTGCCGGGAAGGTTTGAGGGAACGGACGCAGGGGTGTACGCTTCGCTTGGAGACAGCACCGGTTCTTCTTTGCAGATTTCTTATTATTGGCGTTGAGGTATGAGAAGCGAGAGGAGACAGGAAAGCAGGAGTGAGATCATGGAATGGGGCGAGACTCACAGAGTTCGCTTCCCCCCAGCATTGCTGCTGTGCTCTCTTCTGGACCATTACCTACCTATGGAACGTACATGGAACGTTCTTCTAGGTGTTCGATATTCCTCTGAGCGCTCAACGCGCTTACTTCTAGTTATCTTGTCCAGAGGAAGACGTTTCATTACCGAGAACGCTCTTGTGGTATAAGCTAGCTAGATTCTACGGGTCATCTCCACTCAGAATATTCCGTTTAAGATAATCTTCTCGTGGCCAATAGACCATGACTCTGCGGGCTATCTTACCCAATCTATTGCCAGCTATACTGACACTTGATTACATTAGCCCACCCTGAATAGTCGTGTATGCAGACCTCAAGACTGTCGAAGGGTGACGACAAAGTTCAACCTAAAAGACCGGGAAAGGGGTCAAAGATGCGGATATTCGCAACAAAGACATGAGGCTATAGATCCCCCACACCCCGTAATGAAGCCTAACTGACGAGCCGGTGTTGGAGGAACTGCAGCATCTCCGGCAACAGCACTTGCTTCGAACACCGGAGCTCAAGACGCCCGAGTACACCAAGTGCGTCACGCCTCCCTGCCCCCTGCCCCCCTACGCCCCCCCCCTACCCCAGCCCAATCCCCAACCACTTGTTCAAGCACTGATCCTCTTGTTCCAGTTATTGCCTTGAGGTGTGGGCGGGAGGGGGCCAAGACGTCGAGCCCTACTGGGATGCTCCACTCGACGCCTTTCCGCGATGTGCAACGCTACCTGCCGACTATCGCTGAAACTCCAGACATTGCTAACCTGGAAGAAGTCTCAACGATTACGACTACCAGCGGTTCCGGTTCACGCGAAACGACTGTTTCGCCTACTGGGGCATCGCTCCTAAGCCCGCCTCGACCCCAGATTGGCGGTTGCTCACCCGCTCATCACAGGACGTGCACTTTTTCAGTGGCAACGTTGGGCCCGTGAACGACGGATCCCCACTCGCTGCCATGGTGTTGACAGCATCATTGCCCCTGAGCTCGAGGGACAGCCCCGTCTTACAGACGGACGTCTCGCGATCACAGTCGACCAGGACATGCTCTGAGCACCCTTCCCCGTCATCCTCGCCGCCTTCACGCATTTCGTGGACTCGGGCCACATGATCTGCATGCCCTAGCGAGTACAACCCTGCTCTCCAAACGCCTGAAGGGAGGACCCCCCAGGGTATCCCCGCCCAGCGTACGCACCACCGCGTGGACCCTCCTGGTACCTCGGCTTCGCCGAGCAGTTCCCCCGCAAACTCGGGCGTTCAAGTCAGCACCGCCCAATCGGACCTGACTCCACCCCTGACAACGCCACACAGCGACATCACCAACAATCGCTGACGTCCTCGCTCGAATTGCGCTGGCTACCGACTGTTGTTGTTTCTGGTCAGTCCGTTCAGTACCTCGACGTGAACGCCGATGGATGATGATTGAGACAAGCGAGAAGCGCGCAAAAAATGTATTTTAAACGGTACTAATGATCGAGACAAGCGAAAAGCGCGCAAAAAATATATTTTAAACGGTACTGTCCAGTTATTTTTCGGATTTTGATGTATGGATAGGTTGATAAAATAAAACTTGGCACGACATTATTTCCAAAATGGCGTCATATTTTGTCCTCAAAACAAATAATATTAACTGTAACATAATCCCACAGTACTGGGGTAGGTATCATGGTAGTGCATGTATTTATTGAATTTCGGTAGGTACACGTACATACATGGATATAGACGTGGCAAGCGGACGTATGACTAAAACGAGAAGGAGGTGGTAGTGGTTACGATTACTGCCCCAGAAAGAGCCGCACGGCAGCATGGCGAGTAGCTGCGTTCCCGGGGCCTGGAGGGTGGTATTATACAAGTTCGGACAAATCGACATGGTTTGTACTCTCGTGCAAGCAATACAGGTACGTACGGGTAAACCCACACCGATCACACACAGCGATGCTCTATTACACATAATATGATTTTTGTCTGTGACATGTTTTATGGCATGGAGCTAGAGTGTACCATACATTTTCGACACAAAAAACAAGGGGAAAAAAATCGTTCCTCCTGCTGTTAAGCTGCGCCACGCGAAGGTCGTAGTAAGTCGACAGTATCCATGGAGGAAAGCAGTGGTGGCATGCATTCGTCCCGTATCGCCTCGTACGTGTTTAATTTTCTTTTCAACGAGAAGGCTTTTTGGATAAATTTAGGAGGTGTCGTAGTTGTTGCTGTAGTAAGACCACACACAGCGATGCGCTATTACACACAATATGCTTTTGGTCTATGACATATTTTATGGCATGGAGCGAGGGTGTACCATACTTTTTCGAAACAAAAAATCAGGGAAAAAAATAGTTCCTCCTGTTGTTAAGCTGCGCCACGCGAAGGTTTTACCAAACGTCGACAGTATGCACAGAAGAAACCAGTGAGTGGCATGCACTCGTCCCGTATCGCATCGTACGCGTTTGGTGATTTTTTTCCTCGAGAAGACTCTTTGGAGGACGGCGTGCTTTGTTGTTGCTGTGGTCCCTGACTCCGTCGCTGTAATCGTTTGCCGGTCAAGTGCAAGCGGTCGTGTTGGTACGTAACTGATGAATAGGTTTGTGTTGCTTTGTACTTGACGTGCTCCTTGCCGCTGATTCCTGATTGATTATCTATTCTAGTGAGTTTTTGTGTTTTTGTTTTTGCACACTTCTACTTTCCCAGCTTTTGGACATACAAGCCGTGATCACAGGTGTCGTCAATTCCATCCCCCCGGTTATTGCCATCGTTTGTTTTTCCGCATAGGGTTCAGCACCTACTGATCGTCGAGCTTTCATCGAGTTTTGCTAACTCACGCTCTCGCGCTTCCCGCCAGTCATTTAGTAGACAGGAAAAAGTCACACGAAAAGTTAGACGTGTACGAACTCGGGGGGATTCGAACTCACGAAGTTGACCTATAACTGTTGAAATCGCCTAGCATCGTGGGTAAGTACAATTCGACGCGAATCGACAAGGGAAGAAAATGCTGAATTCTTGTTGCGATCAAACCTGGGGCATGCACCGTAGTGGGGACGGGGGAGGGGAGTCCGCTATATGACCCCGGGTCTGAGTTATACTACTGGGAGGGCGAGAGTAGTGCGAGCATCACAACAAATGGGATGGGTAAAAGAAACGAAGTGAAGTGCATTGCTCCTGCTGTAATAATACGACACCCCAGGAAGTTGCACTGATCGACTCGATCTGGACCGACTTCTGTATATTATAAAAATGAAAATACACTCCAGCTGTGCGATCGAAGATAATACATGAACTTTTCCCGGCCAACCGAAAAAGAAAAAACCACCACGACCACGTACTAGGTACCATCTATCAATACTATAGACCGCAAATACACCAAACAATACTGTGATCTTTTCCAACGACCAGGATCAAAAGCCATGCTTTCGGTAGTGACCATGGTTTTTAACTCTTTGGAGCTGAGGGAAAATTGTTGAATGAAAATGAACCAAACTGCCAACTCATATCATATACGACAACAAATTCGGCTATCGCAGGCAAGGCCTATGTATCGCATGCCCGGGAAGCATGAGTACTATGAGCAGCAATCGGTCATCCCTCCAAAAGTCTTGCGTTTCAGATCGTAGTTGCGCTTCATAAGCAGAGTATCAACCGCTAAGTATACCAGTTGTAGTATAGCACCATTCGACTGACCCTACCTCGTGTAAGCGCTATGCCAACCGAACAATTGTAATCGCTATGAACCGCTAATCATACCAGTTGTAGTGTATAATTATTTGACTAACAAGCATGTTTTGATACTACTATTGCTGTGGAGGTACTTGAAAATAATACGTGCCTTTTGATCTCGACACCTCGTAGTGAGGTCACCTCTTTTCGCGTACACGTGTTCGCCGCGGACGGGTAAGGCGCCGACCAGGCGTCTCGGGCCCCCAACCCCCGAAGATGCTGAAGGACCAACCAGTGCCAATACCTTCTCGCTTACATTCGCTTCCATCCTTCTCGCGATCGCTCTGATCTCCCTTCGCTTTGCATTTCCCAAACGCACACGACCCTGCTGTTGGTCTGCCTCCCAAAACAAAAACAAAAAAACCGTGCCTTCCAATCTTCCACTCGCTGTTGCTCTCATCAAGATCTGCTGACATCGGGGGTGGCCACGGGTCCGGGGCGGCAGCACCAAATAGCTCTGGCTGCTGCTCGTTCGGTTGTTGCTGAAGCAGCTCTTCCTGCGTGTACATCTGCATAGACACCATCATCTCTTTCTCCCCGTCACACGCCACCACACCTCCAATCTCAACCACCACATTCTCGGATACTATCACCTCTTCGCGCTCATCTCCGCCAACTTCCTGCGGTGGCGACAGCAGGGGAAGCTGCTGCGCTTCCACCGACTGCTGCGACGGTTGCGGTGCCTGTGGCAATATCCATGGTGTTGGGGCGGCAGCACCAGGTAGTTGTAGCTGCTGCTGGTGCGGCTGCTGCCGAAGCAGCTCTTTCTCCTTGTCCATCTGCATAGACTCCATCATACCGTTTCCCCCATCACACGCCATCACTCCTCCAATCTCAAACCACCATGTTCTTGGATACCATCACCTCTTCGTGCTCATCTCCCCTAACTTCCTCCGGTAGCAACTGCAGAGCCAGCGGCTGCGCTGCAAGCGACTGCTGCCGCGCCACAAGCTCGGTCGGTTGCGGTGGCGTTTCGGGCTCTCCCGCTTCTGCGTCCTCTTCCAACCTTCCCGATTCGGGTTGGTTAGCGTTTACTTCCTCCAGTCGCTTTTCCTCCGATGTCCACGCTGTTACTATTGAAGCCATTATTATTTAAAGCTCTTGCTGTTGATCATGGAATCCTTGCCTTCGTTGCCATTTCAGCTGGCCGACGAATTCTAGGAGAATTCCCTGCAGGAATTCTTGAGTCGTCGGGAATGCAGCGTTCCCTTGGGCATCTGTCCATTCCTCGACTGGCTCCTCTTCACAGAGAATTGTCGTGGCAAGATCCGGTACTTGGAATGCAGCAAACCAGGCCATTCGCTTGTCAGTTAAGCGATGGGTCTCGACCTTGTGGTTCTCGGCGACTGAGTAACGTTCCCAGCAAATTTGTTCCCTATATGTTCGACTTAGTAGCCTCCGCAAAAGCCGCTGCAGTCGACAATCGTCCTCGTCTCGAGCTCTCCCGAGCACTCTACGTCCAAAGGCACAATTTGTCTTGTCGTACGATCATGCTAGCACCCAGAGATCGTACCGCGGGCAAGCCGACCCTGAGGGTGGGTTTTTCCCTTTTCATTGGAACCGTTATCCGGGAGCTGAACGCGCTGGACGGGCGCTGACTCAAGACACTTTTTTCCAGGTATGCTTCAGGAGCAATGTTTCGGCGTCGTCGACCTCCACCCTACACGACAGTGACGGAACCCGCACGTACACCAGCAGCAAGAGAGAGCAAGACCATCGAGACGCAGCCTACGACAACCAGATACAGGAAGAGGAGGAGCAGTCAGAGATAGACAGCGTGAGCCAGAAGAGCCACGGTCCTCCACCTGGTAGCCAGACCTCCTTGTACGTGCTTGCATTGAGCGAGCGATTTCAGGGCTGATTTTGGAGCTACAGTTACGAACAATTCTGCGTGTCGATGATTGAGAAAGAGGGGATGGCAGTGGAAAAACAACCAGCAAAGCTCATGGGAATAAGCGGGGAGCAGCAGCATGCATATGCACAGCAGGGGATTTGGAGAAAGTTGTGGCAGGAAGCGAGCAGGGCAAAGCAAGGGAGGAGGGTACCGCCCCTTTCGCGCCAGCACAAGCCTCGGCTCGCTAAAGGCGCGTATTCGTTTGTCTTGATTCTCGTGTTGGTCCATATTTCTCTCCAGAGTTGATTGATGTGTTGTTATTTTTGTGTGCGTATCAGGTGGTACGTATAGTTCAGTAGAGTCCTTAGTCCCTAAAGAGTTCAAGTCGTTTTTTCGTTTTTCAAGGCACATGTGATATACTCCGAGTATATAATAACACGGTGTGATTCTTTTTAGGGTCGGATGTACGTGGGCACGACTTACGTGATATTTCTGAGAGGTTTGCTGGCTTATTGATGAATGGGTTTTTCGGTTCTTGGCATTTGATGGATTTTGCTTGGCTCAACAGCAGCAGTTGTGCTAGTCCTACGTACATGCAATAGCATCGGTACCAGACCAACAGGGAACTGAGTACTGAATGAGGCTGGTGAACGCCAAGCAGGCAGATGGTAATATGTACGTTGCTGGTGTATTGTAATGCAACACTTACTTCTTAGTAAATATTCTTGTAGGCGGTACGAGTTTGTATGCGTGTATGATGTGACCCCTCGACAAGAGGTGGTGCCGGTGCTGGTGCTCGTACGTATTGCAGCGGTAGCTATGTAGTTTCAATAGTTGAAGCATTATTTGGTTGCATTTTGGAAACGGTCTACCTGCGGTTCTAAGAATCTAATGCTGTGGTGTCAACGCGTTTGTGTATGACCGACACCTGCAAAATTTGAGAAAGATGGTACATTCACTCGTGGTTCTTCCTGCCCGATGTCCTCTCCTTTGTGTCAAGCCACGTGGGGCGACAACGTGCAATCGCCCAGGTGGACAAAGTGGGAAAGAGTACCCAGCCTCGGCCAGGAGACCAATGATGCGACGGGAAGGTCGGTCTGACAGCCGGGGTCAGTAGAACTACAGAGGGACGGATGTAACTACCATATTTTTTCATTACCTTCCCCCTCGGCTGCTCCTCAATCGGGGTAGTGCTCGGGCCTGAGGCTTCCCTAAAACGTGCCAGAGCCCTGAGGGTGTGTGCGGCGTCGACCGTACTCGTGCGCTCAACTAGCGCTCGGGTATGGCCGGGCCGGCGAGCCAGCGACAAGGCAAAAAAAGGTCCTAACGGAGGTTATTAACGCAGCAGCCTTGCCTGCGGACGCAGTGTCGCATCACTGCCGCGGAAAGCATGGGGCACGTATCGAACAGAGAAGAGAGGACCGAACCCACGTGAGTAAGCACCAAAGTCGGGAAAGATATGGATGTGGCCTGTCGGGACTGCTGCCCCCTTCACGTCGGCACTTAGGCAAGAACCGGGCGAGGCGACGAGCGACGGAGAGGGGAAATACTCTGTCTGGGAAGAACGGAGGGTGGAATGGAGGAAATAGGAGGCTCGGAAGAAGAGGAGGAGACGCAGGAGGATTCGAAGGGCTGATCACGAAATTTGCACAGATGCAAGGGCTAGGTCAAGACGCAGGGGGACCTCGTTGTGGGTACGTACAACGTTCGCACACTTGCTTTCAAGGGCACGAACGGCATAGGCCACGCCGAGGTGATACTGAAGACGTGCAAGGACGCAGGTTGTGATATCACAGGATCGCAGGAGATGAGGCGCAATGGACAAAGTGCTTTTACGGCTGCGGGGTATGTTGTGTTTTGCTCAGTTGCAGACGGAAGAAAGTACGAAAAGAAAGGGAACCACGGGGTAGGCTTAGCTGTTAGAGAGTCTATCGAGGCCGGAATGGATAAAGGCGACCGTCGCCGTTGAGTGCATCAGTGCTAGATTGATGAAGGTTCGAATCCACTCAAACGTAATTCTAACGGTGTGTCTTTCCTTGTAGGCTATGCTCTCACTCTCGACCAGAGCACCAGCGAAAATGAATACTTTGGAGTTCACTTGACGAGGTGGTCAAGGGGATGACCACCTCTTTGTCCTGATGGACGCAAATGCTCGTACAGGCATGAGAGAGATCGGGTGGACCGACAGCAAGGTATTGGGTGCATACGGACGTGACGAGCTGAACGACAACGGAGAACGACCATTGACTCACGCAACTGATGAAAAACTCGCCCTCTTCAACACGTACTATGATACATCTGCTCGTGGTATATCGTACACGTTTCAGAGCTCTAATCGAGGGAAGACCCAGTACAGACTTGACTACATACTGGCACGGCAAGTGAATAGAGGATTGGTACATAATGTCACTGTGCGGACGCCACCCAGGGAAAACTCTGAGTCGGACCACAACCTCGTAATCGGAAATGTTCGCCTTTTGGGCCGCATCGCACCAAATCGTCCAAAGAGAGTTATCAAAAACCGGCGATGTATTGATCTACCAAGATTAATGGCGGACCCGCATCTCCGAATGAATTTGCAAACGCGATAGCAGCCAAGCTTGCCTCTCCGACACCCGGTAATAATGCCGGAGGCGTTGATGACATGGCCTCATTGCTGAAGGAGACGCTACTGTCAAATGCGGCCGACAGAGCGCGCCCTATTCGGCGCATACAAGTACCGAGGCGTTGGTGTGCGACCGAGGCGACGGAAAGCGGATGTGAACGGACGATGGCAGGATATGGAAGACGCGAGGGAACGGGTCCGCTCTGCTCCAAACGATCGTGGTCTACGGCAAGCCTTGAAGGCGACCACCAAACAGCTAAAACGCACGCGGGCGGAAGCTCTTCAAAGATTACGTTAGCCAACTCGGAGGGCAGGGGCGTATCCGAGAAGGTGATCAATCTGGCTTCTACAAACACCTCAAGGGGATGGATGTGGAAGAAAAGAGGACGTTTAACTCGTAGTATATCAAGGACGAGGAAGGTCAATTTCTGCGGGATAATGCTCTCATCCGCGAGCGGTGGGTGAGGTGGTTTCACACACTGTTTAACACCAATTCGCCGACCCTTAATCCAAACATGTAGACGAGCTTAAGCAGTGGCCCCCGTGCAGACCACTAGACGATGTCCCGTCTAGGTACGAAGTAGATGAGGCGATCCGTGCGTTGGCGAACCGAAAGGCGGTAGGCCCCAATGGTCTCCCGGTCGAGCTCTTCGAAGCTTTTGGCCGACAAAGGAGAAAAGGAAACCCTCGGAAAGTCCACGATACCATCGTCGCTGTGTGGAGGGGAGGTGGTCGTTCTCAATGGCGGTACAGTGCATGACCATCACCTCGCCTGTTGTATTTGGCAATGTGCATCTCTTTCTTATAATTAGCGATGTGAGAAAAAAATATTATGTACATGATTGTATCGATCGGTTGAAATATTCTATTATTCGATCCAAGTACAATAACAAATTATGAAGCTTTAACACGTTGTTTACTACACCTAAGAACTGGGTTGCCTACTACATGTAACATCAAACCTTCTAGAAAAATAAACATTACCAGGCGGGTGATATAAAGAGGTGTCTTCTTGCTGCAACCGTCGGATTCGTCCCCTTCGAGGGTTTATGGTTTCCGCGCACGTATTGAAATGCTCGCCCCCCCGCCCCCCACCCCCCCGATCCCTTGTGTTTAAACGCCACCACCTGAAATCAAAATCCGCCCACAGTAGTAACCACTACCAGCCAGCTGATATCATCTCATTACTCATCTAGCCATCCATGCCGTAGCTCCAACTCATCGCCCCCCCCCCTTTGTCCCCGCCCAGTTCGTTCAAACGCCCCACTTACAATCGAAATCAGCCAGAGTAATAAACACTAATAAGCAATCGCTATCACGTCATTATCTTTCTGGCCATCCATGACGTAGCTTTCATTCATCCCCCCTCCCCCCCTCCAACGCCCCCTCCTTCCCCGCACCCCGCACGATCGCCTACACCCAGCACCGCGCGTATAGTTGGCCCCCTACATATATGATTCATACGCGCGATCGGAGGATCACACACAATGTTGCGAACATCAGTGTCGACCAAATCCTTGATATGAATATTATCTGTGACCTAAACCTCTTGAAAACCTTCCCCCCCCCCCCCTTTTTTTACTCTATTTTTTGCTCGCTTTCTCTTGCTTAAACGCCCCACGTACACTATCGAAATCCACCAGAGTAACAACGCTTCCACGCCCTGGATATCGCCTCGTTATCGTTCCAGAGCTGTCCATGCCGCTGCTGCAATTCCCACCCACCCCCGTCCCCAAACGCCGCCTCCTTCCCCACCACCCGCACCATCGCCTAGACCTAGAACCACGGATTTAGCAAACCCCTGCATCTATGCGACCTAAAGCCCTCCCCCCCCGCCCCCAGCCCCCCCCCGCCACATTCCCCCCCTTCCTCTACAAGAATATTTATAGTTCCACGCAAAAATTGACCTGCCCCACCCGTCCCCCCACCCCCTTCCCCTCTCCCGCCCGTCTTTTGATCAAAATCAGTCCCCCACGTCCTTCAAACTCTGGCCCTCCCCTCACCGGATATTCGACTTACAGGATTCACTTGATAAACGGATGCATTCGTTCCACAGCTGTCATATTTTGTCCCCCACCAGAAACGGATTTTATAGTTTCCGCGCACAGACTGACTAACATCACCCTGTTGACCTTGATAGCTACACTGTAGTTGTAAGGGGAGTCGCCGACCTATATCCTTAATGAGGACACACAACCCGTGATCCGCGCGATCGGAGCACACACACAGCTTGCAGAGATGAGTTTCGACGAAACATTCGATCTCACAGCTGGAGTGAATTTTAATTTTTTATAATATACAATGTGGTACAGCTTCGTAGTGTGTTATGTTACATGGCACGCTCAAACATTTCAATCGACAGGTAGGTGCAACCATGATTTTTTACCGTGCCGATGTAGGGCTCTAAGGTCGCTAATTGTAAGACAGAGATACAAATTGCAACATACAAGAAGCTAGTAGGTGATGTGGTCATGCAATGTCACGACCATTAATGGAGCTAGGGCATGGCTGTTGGATAGGTAGTAATAATGCGATATCACCCGCCTGATATAGTTTTTTTTCTAGAATATTTGGTTTAGGTGTCGTACACAAAATCATTTTTCAGGTGTAATATATATATATATAATTTTTCTAGAGCCACCCATGCCGCTGCTTCCCCCCCCCCCCTCCCCCGCCCCGAACCCCTTCTTCCCCACCACCCGCACCATCGCCTAGACCTAGCCCACCACACATATAACAAACCCCTCACTAAAAGCCCTCCTTTCCCCCCCCCCCCTCAATTCCCCAACCCCCCCCCACCCCCTCGAACACTCCGCCCTCTCTCTACTCACTGTATGTACGACTTACCCCAGGATATACATGATGAACTGATGCATTCTTTCCAAACCGTCACGTTTACCCCCTCAAAGAATGTATCGTTTCCACGCACAGATTGAGCTGCCCCACACGCCCCACCCCCGCCCCAACCACCCCCAATGATAAACTGGTGCATTTATTTATTTTTTATTTATATTTTTGTTTTTTTCCCCCAAAACCGTCAGATTTATCCCCTTACAAGGATTTACAGCTTCCACGCACAAATTGCCCGCCCCGTACGCCCCCTCCCACCCCCCTTCCCCTCCCCCCTCCAACCCCGCTCGCTTATGATCAAACCAGGCCCCCACGTCCTTCAAAACTCCGCCCCCCCCTCACCGCTTATTGGACTTACAGGATTCACTTGATACACGGATACATTTCCCTCCACCAGCTGTCAGATTTGTTCCCCTCAGAAACGGATTTTATGGTTTCCGCGCACAGACTGACTAGCATCACCCTGTTGACCCTGATATGCTACACTGTAGTTGTAAGGGGAGTCGCGGACCTATATCCTTATTGAGGACACACAACTTGTAATACGCGCGATCGGAGTATCACAAACATCTTGCAAAGATGAGTTTCGACGAAATCTCGATCTCACAGCTGGAGTGTATTTTCATTTTTAGAATATACAATGTGTTACAGCTTCGTAGTGTGTTATGTTACATGGCAAGATGAAACATTTCAAGCGGACAGGTAGGTGCAACCATGATTTTTTTGCCGTGCCGATTTAGGGCTCTGAGGGTCGCTAATTGCAAGACAACATACATATTGCAACATACAAAAGCTAAGGTTATATGGTCATGCAATGTCACGACCATTAATGGAGCTAGGGCATGGCTGGTTGGATAGTAGTAATAATGCGATATCACCTGCCTGATATAGTTTTTTCTAGAATATTTGATTTTATGTGTCGTACACAAACATTTTGCAGGGGTAGTATACAATGTTTATTGCTTGATAATGTGTCATGTACATGGCAAGATGAAACATTTCAAACGACAGTAGGTTGCAACCATGATTTTTTACCGTGCCGATGTAGGGCTCGGAGGGGTCGCAACTGTACGACTGAGATACATATTGCAACATACAAGAAGCTGTGATGTGGTCTGCAATGCCACCACCATTAAGCACGAGGGGGAGAAGAGCAAATCGTCGGCGTTTTGAAAGGAACTTTTGATGCACCCGCGCTCAATTACGTTACTTCTTAGGACATAGACTAATATTGCACTACTTCGCTTGACAGAGTTGGTGTGAAAGAGTCGTGGTGCTGGAGGTGTGAGGGAACGGACCGCAGGGGTATCAGCTTCGCTCGAGGACAGCACGGTTCTTCTTTGCATGTTTCTCATTATCGGCATTGAGCTATGAGAAAGCGAGAGGAGACAGGCAAAGGAGGATGTGAGAGGGGTGATGCACACAGACAGAGGTGCGCTTCCCTCCCAGCATTGCTGCTCTGCTCTCTTCTGGACCATTACTACCTATGGAACGTAAGGGAACGTTCTCTAGGTGTTCGATATTCCCCTGAGCGCTCAACGCGATTACTTCTAGTTATCTGTCAGAAGAAGAAACGTTTCCATTACCGAGAACGTTCTTGGGTATAAGCTAGCTAGATTCTACAGGTTATTTTCTCCACTCAGAGTATTCTGTTTCAGAGAATCTTCTTGTGTGGCCAATTGACCATGACTCCGCGTGCTAGCTTACCGAATCTATTGCCAGCTATACTGATACTCTATCACATGGAGGGCGATCATGCAGACGGTAGGTACGAAACACCCTACGTAATAGGTTGATAGTAGTATGGTCTACTACAAGTTATCTGTATGTTCTCTTCTGTGCCTGTCCACGAGCAAGAGCACTCCAAAGCTGCTCAGTAGTTGTAGCGGTTACTACTCTGCCACAATACTTAGTAGGTAGTATGATAGTAGTAGTGTATTAGCAGTAGAATTGGTACCCGCCGTGGGGCGCTGGACCGCTCTGTACTGGACATGACAGTAGTAGCTGTGATACGTGTGCTGGTTTGCATGTACCGAAAAGACGGACTACTACTTAGAAGTAGGTAGCAGTAGTGTAGTAGCATAGTAGTACCGCCGTGGGGTTCTGTACCGCTCGGTAATAGAAAGTGCTTAGGGTTAGGGTTAGGGTTAGGGTTAGGGTTAGGGTTAGGTTAGGGTTAGGTTTAGGGTTAGGGTTAGGGTTAGGGTTAGGGTTAGGGTTAGGGTTAGGGTTAGGGTTAGGGTTAGGGTTAGGGTTAGGGTTAGGGTTAGGGTTAGGGTTAGGGTTAGGGTTAGGGTTAGGGTTAGGGTTAGGGTTAGGGTTAGGGTTATAGTGCCGCTCCGGGCGATGTGGGAATCGGGTGACGTCATGCCTAGCACCAAAAAAAAATTCAGCTCCTTAGCTAAGTCTGGGTCACCGGCAGTGGTTAGGATTTTGATTCTTTCGCGAGTTAAGGTTAGATGAAAAGAGACTATATTTCCGCTAGCGGAACTTGGGCCAATGGTTGGGATCCACACTAAAACCAAGTGAAAAATTTCCATGAAAAAAAAATCTTGAGGAATGGCTTATTTTGACACATGTTATGCTTAGATTCAAGTTTTGTGTTACACACTAATTTCAAGTAATTTATGTTCCACACTAAAACCTAGTCAAAATTTTAGTAAGGAAATTTTTAGTGAAAACCTTCATTTTGAATGATTAGGGGTTAGGATAGGGTTAGGGTTAGGGTTAGGGTTAGGGTTAGGGTTGTACACCCTAGTGCGCCTTTAATAATTAGTTGTGTTAAGATCTTTTTTGCAACACTATCCCTCAGACCCATAACGACCCCTCTGCAAAATCTTGGTAACAACGTGTGGTGGAAACCGAAGAAATGCCGCCTCACACTCCTTCAAGGACGCCCTCTCCACGCCTTTGATCAGGACTGGAACAAATACCACCATTCTGCCGGTGTTGTACACCCTAGTGCGCCTTTAATAATTAATTGTGTTAAGATCTTTTTTGCAACACTATCCCTCAGACCCATAACGACCCCTCTTCAAAATCTTGGTAACAACGCGTGGTGGAAACCGAAGAAATGCCGCCTCACACTCCTTCAAGGACGCCCTCTCCACGCCTTTGCCCAGGACTGGAACAAATACCACCATTCTGCCGGTGTTGTACACCCTAGTGCGCCTTCAATAATTAGTTGTGTTAATATATTTTTCGTAACACTATCCCTCAGACCCATAACGACCCCTCTGCAAAATCGTGGTAACAACGTGTATTGGAAACCGAAGAAATGCCGCCTCACACTCCTTCAAGGACGCCCTCTCCACGCCTTTGCCCAGGACTGGAACAAATACCACCATTCTGCCGGTGTTGTACACCCTAGTGCGCCTTTAATAACTAGTTGTGTTAAGATCTTTTTTGCAACACTATCCCTCAGACCCATAACGACCCCTCTTCAAAATCTTGGTAACAACGCGTTGTGGAAACCGAAGAAATGCCGCCTCACACTCCTTCAAGGACGCCCTCTCCACGCCTTTGCCCAGGACTGGAACAAATACCACCATTCTGCCGGTGTTGTACACCCTAGTGCGCCTTCAATAATCAGTTGTGTTAAGATATTTTTTGAAACACTATCCCTCAGACCCATAACGACCCCTCTGCAAAATCGTGGTAACAACGTGTGGTGGAACCCGAAGAAATGCCGCCTCACACTCCTTCAAGGACGCCCTCTCCACGCCTTTGCCCAGGACTGGAACAAATACCACCATTCTGCCGGTGTTGTACACCCTAGTGCGCCTTTAATAATTAGTTGTGTTAAGATCTGTTTTGCAAAACTATCCCTCAGACCCATAACGACCCCTCTGCAAAATCTTGGTAACAACGTGTGGTGGAAACCGAAGAAATGCTGCCTCACACTCCTTCAAGGACGCCCTCTCCACGCCTTTGCCCAGGACTGGAACAAATACCACCATTCTGCCGGTGTTGTACACCCTAGTGCGCCTTTAATAATTAGTTGTGTTAAGATTTTTTTGCAACCATATCCCTCAGACCCATAACGACCCCTCTGCAAAATCTTGTAACAACGCGTGGTTGAAAACCGAAGAAATGCCGCCTCACA
>JABAKD010000019.1:0-42500 GCA_012845835.1 Undaria pinnatifida
CTCTTTTCATCTAACCCTAACTCGCGAAAGAATAAAAATCCTAACCACTGCCGGTGACCCAGACTTAGCTAAGGAGCTGAATTTTTTTTTGGTGCTAGGCATGACGTCACCCGATTCCCACATCGCCCGGAGTGGCACTATAACCCTAACCCTAAACCTAACCCTAACCCTAACCCTAACCCTAACCCTAACCCTAACCCTAACCCTAACCCTAACCCTAACCCTAACCTAACCCTAACCCTAACCCTAACCCTAACCCTAACCCTAACCCTAACCCTTGCTGCAAAAACGATCTTAACACAACAAATTAATAAAGGCGCACTAGGGTGTACAACACCGGCAGAATGTGGGTATTTGTTCGGGTCCTGGGCGAAGGCGCGGAGGGGGCGTCCTTGAAGGAGTGTGAGGCGGCATTTCTTCGGTTTCCACCACACGTTGTTACCAAGATTTGGCAGAGGGGTCGTTATGGGTCTGAGGGATGTTGCTGCAAAAACGATCTTAACACAACAAATTATTAAAGGCGCACTAGGGTGTACAACACCGGCAGAATGATGGTATTTGTTCGGGTCCTGGGCGAAGGCGCGGAGGGCCGTCCTTGAAGGAGTGTGAGGCGGCATTTCTTCGGTTTCCACCACACGTTGTTAACAAGATTTGGCAGAGGGGTCGTTATGGGTCTGAGGGATAGTGTTGCCAAACAGATCTTAACACAACGAATTATTTAAGGCGCACTAGGGTGTACAACTCCGGCAGGTTGGTGGTATTTGTTCGTGTCCTGGGTAAAGGCGTGGAGGGGGCGTTCTTGAAGGAGTGCGAGGCGGCATTTCTTCGGTTTCCACCACACGTTGTTAACATGATTTGGCAGAGGGGTCGTTATGGGTCTGAGCGATGTTGTTGCAGAAAAAACGTTAACACAACTAATTATTAAAGGTGCACTAGGGTGTACAACTCCGGCAGATTGGTGGTATTTGTTCGTGTCCTGGGTGAAGGCGTGGAGGGGGCGTCCTTGAAGGAGTGCGAGGCGGGATTTCTTCGGTTTCCAACACACGTTGTCAACAAGATTTGGCAGAGGGGTCGTTATGGGTCTGAGGGATGTTGTTGCAGAAAAGATGTTCACACAACTAATTATTAAAGGCGCACTAGGGTGTACAACACCGGCAGACTGGTGGTATATGTTCGTGTCCTGGGTGAAGGCGTGGAGGGGGCGTCCTTGAAGGAGTGTGAGGCGGCATTTCTTCGGTTTCCACCACACGTTGTTACCAAGATTTGGCAGAGGGGTCGTTATGGGTCTGAGCGATGTTGTTGCAGAAATAAAGTTAACACAACTAATTATTAAAGGTGCACTAGGGTGTACAACTCCGGCAGATTGGTGGTTTTTGTTCGTGTCCTGGGTGAAGGCGTGGAGGGGGCGTCCTTGAAGGAGTGCGAGGCGGCATTTCTTCGGTTCGCAACACACGTTGTTAACAAGATTTGGCAGAGGGGTCATTATGGGTCTGAGGGATGTTGTTGCAGAAAAGATGTTCACACACCTAAATATTAAAGGCGCACTATGGTGTACAACACCGGCAGGTTGGTGGTATATGTTCGTGTCCTGGGTGAAGGCGTTGAGGGGGCGTCCTTGAAAGAGTGTGAGGCGGCATTTCTTCGGTTTCCACTACACATTGTTACCAAGATTTAGCAGAGGGGTCGTTATGGGACTGAGGGATGGTGTTGCCAAAAGGATCTTAACACAACTAATTATTAAAGGCGCACTAGGGTGTACAACTCCGGCAGAATGGTGGAATTTGTTCTAGTCCTGGGCGAAGGCGTGGAGGGGGCGTCCTTGAAGAAGTGTGAGGCGGCATTTCTTCGGTTTCCAACACACGTTGTTACCAAGATTTGGCAGAGGGGTCGTTATGGGTCTGAGAGATGTTGTTGCAAAAAAGATCTTAACACAACTAATTAATAAAGGCGCACTAGGGTGTACAACACCGGCAGACTGGTGGTTTATGTTCGTGTCCTGGGTGAAGGCGTGGAGGGGGCGTCCTTGAAGGAGTGTGAGGCGGCATTTCTTCGGTTTCCACCACACGTTGTTACCAAGATTTAGCAGAGGGGTCGTTATGGGTCTGAGAGATGTTGTTGCAAAAACGATCTTAACACAACTAATTAATAAAGGCGCACTAGGGTGTACAACACCGGCAGAATGGTGGGATTTGTTTTATTAATAGTCATGGCGAAGGCGTGGAGGGGGCGTCCTTGAAGGAGTGTGAGGCGGCATTTCTTCGGTTTCCACCACACGTTGTTACCAAGATTTGGCAGAGGGGTCGTTATGGATCTGAGAGATGTTGTTGCAAAAACGATCTTAACACAACTAATTATTAAAGGCGCACTAGGGTGTACAACACCGGCAGAATGGTGGAATTTGTTCTAGTCCTGGGCGAAGGCGTGGAGGGGGCGTCCTTGAAGGAGTGTGAGGCGGCATTTCTTCGGTTTCCACCACACATTGTTACCAAGATTTGGCAGAGGGGTCGTTATGGGTCTGAGAGATGTTGTTGCAAAAAAGATCTTAACACAACCAGGTATTAAAGGCGCACTAGGGTGTACAACACCGGCAGAATGGTGGAATTTGTTCTAGTCCTGGGCGAAGGCGTGGAGGGGGCGTCCTTGAAGGAGTGTGAGGCGGCATTTCTTCGGTTTCCACCACACGTTGTTACCAAGATTTGGCAGAGGGGTCGTTATGGGTCTGAGAGATGTTGTTGCAAAAACGATCTTAACACAACTAATTAATAAAGGCGCACTAGGGTGTACAACTCCGGCAGAATGGTGGAATTTGTTCTAGTCCTGGGCGAAGGCGTGGAGGGGGCGTCCTTGAAGGAGTGTGAGGCGGCATTTCTTCGGTTTCCATCACACGTTGTTACCAAGATTTGGCAGAGGGGTCGTTATGGGTCTGAGAGATGTTGTTGCAAAATAGATCTTAACACAACTAATTAATAAAGGCGCACTAGGGTGTACAACACCGGCAGAATGGTGGAATTTGTTCTAGTCCCGGGCAAAGGCGTGGAAAGGGCGTCCTTGAAGGAGTGTGAGGCGGCATTTCTTCGGTTTCCACCACACGTTGTTACCAAGATTTGGCAGAGGGGTCATTATGGGTCTGAGGGATAGTGTTGCAAAAAAGATCTTAACACAACCAATTATTAAAGGCGCACTAGGGTGTACAACCCTAACCCTTACCCTAACCCTAACCCTAACCCTAACCTTAACCCTGTGGGGGGAAATGCATCCGTTAATCAAGTGAATCCTGTAAGTCGAATATCCAGTGAGGGGAGGGCGGAGTTTTTAAGGACGTTGAGGCCTGGTTTTGATCAAAAGGGGGGCGGCAGGGGGGGAGGGGGACATGGAGGGGGGGAGGGGGAGGGGGGGATGAGGGGGGGACGGGCGGGGCAGCTCAATTTGTGCGTGGAAACTGTAAATTCTTCAAAGGTATAAATCTTACGGTTTTGGAAGAATGCACCAGTTTATCATGAGGGGGGAGGGGGGGGGGGGGGGGGGGGAGCAGGTTAATTTGTGTGTGGAAACTATACATTCTTTTGAGGGGATAAATGTGACGGTTTTAGAAATAATGCACCAGCTTATCATGTATATTCTGTAAGTCGTACAACCAGTGAGTTGAGGGCGGAGTGTTCGAGGGGGTGGAGGTGGGGTAGGGGGATGGGGAGGTGGGCGCGGGAGGGAGGAGAGGGCTTCAGGTCGCATAGATGTAGGGGGTTGCTTTACGCGTGGTGCTAGGTCTAGGCGATGGTGAGGGTGAGGGGGGAAGGAGCGGGCGTTAGGGGCGGGAGGCGGGGCGTGGGAATTGCAGCAGCGGCATAGATGGCGCAAGAAAGATAATGAGGTGATATCCAGTGCGTGGAGTATTTATTGCTCTGGCGGATTTGGATATTAGGGGGGGCGGTTAAGCAAGAGAGAGCGAGGGAAAAAACCCATTAACAAAACCGTGGCGAGAAACAACCCCATTGCGTAGGTGGCCGACGAGTCAATTGTGAACGAAATGCCGTTCGAGGATCCCGTCGTTCATAATATGTTGGGTCATAGAGTGCGACGTCGTTACCCTGTTGTAGCACTGACCTTTCTCGATGATTTTAGGCTACACGCGCACCCCCAGCACAATTTTATTTCGCAAACAGAAGCATATGGGGGACAACAAGTGAGGATAACCGAAGCGACAGTCACGAAATCTTGCAGTAGGGTACATTTCTTACGGATCACCTGGTATGTGATTGCACACTGCACGTGTTCACTAAATATCCCTTCCGGACTATTATTTGTAGGCCCCCTTTCTGGGGCATGATTACACACGACACGCATTGCAGACCAATATAATCACCATTCGAAATATGCTCTCTAGCAGCATATATATTGGGAGCGTCTTGTCTGGCCAAGGCTACACTATCAATACCCATGTTTTACTGTTGGGTCTGAGCCACTCGCACCAGTGCCTGTCTTCCTTGCATTGAAAAAATTCGTACGCGACTTTTATATACGCATCGTAGCGTATCTACGGATTTATAACGAAAAAATAAAGCATCACGAAGACTTCAGGCCTCAAATTACCAGGGGGATTACTCGCGCGAGTGACCCCAAGCCACCTCCCTAACCCTAACCCAACAACTGACCCCCTAGCGCAGCCTTGATCGCCTTTAGCAAAACACACGGAAAACGATGACGATTGACGCACGCGCCGTAGACCCCTCTGCCATGTAGATAAAAGGCGGTGCCTCGCGCCACGACGGTCCTCCGACTGTGTTGTTTACCGGTACCTCACCGGGGAAAGCTCTGGGAACTTCCCACCAAGTTTGTGTCTCCCACCCGTAAGGCTGAATGCCCATGTTTGCTTGGTTTTTCCTTTTCCAAGCAATAGGGGCGCGTTGCGACAATGGTCACGTTTCGGCCATGGCGTATAGTCGACCAAGGCTACGGTAGGGGGGGTACCCCCATTTTCACTGATGTGTTTGAGCCACTCGCACGAGTGGCTCTGTATCCTACGGATGAAGATAGTTTAGGCACTTGTTTTGGCGCAGTATAGATCACCTTTGCATTGCGGATTAATTTCGTCAATTTCAATGTAAAACATAAAGAAAACGTAATATCGCATAGGAACAAAGGGATTACTCGCGGGAGTGACCCCTAGCCACTGAAATAAAAGGCCCAAAAGGGGACCCCCCTACCGTAGCCTGAGTCAGTCACAAGCAACAACATGCAAAAACGCAGAAGTTCGTTGTTGCGGTATACTAACCGTTGATCGTCACTGCCGGCTCCGCGCACGACAAGTGTGCGCCTTCCCCGGTGGGCTACCTGAGCGATATCGTCTGTACACCTGCGGTGTATCGTCATCCGACGTGGCGGCGGAAATGCCGCATCGCCTCTATAACAAAAGCTTATTAACGTGCCGAATGTTTGCGGTCTACAACGTCGCGGGCGCCTCCAAGAAGGGGTTGTACTGCAAAAAACATGCCGAGGAAAGAATGGTCATCGTCCACAGCAAGTCTTGTTCAAATGAGTCATGCACGAGGCGGGCAACCTATAACATCGATGGCATCAAGACGCCGGCGTACTGCAAACAACATGCCAACGATAGCATGGTGAACGTCCGCAACAAGCGTTGTTTGCATGAGTCCTGCATTAAGCAGTCGTACTATAATGCAAGCACGACAACAGCGTACTGCAAGCTGCACATGGACATTGGGATGGTGGACGTCCGCAACAGGCATTGCTTGCGCGACCCTTGCCGGACGCAACGGAGCTTTGGTGCCGAGGGCAGCAATAAGCCGGAGTTCTGCAAGATCCATGCCGAGTTTGGGATGGTGAATATTCGATCCCGCAGGCGTGCCGCACTCGTCTCCCGCAGAAGAGGAACAGCACGGGGGGTACCAGCCAATGTGGCGGCTACTGCAGGCACTCGGCACGAAGATGGCATTTTCGACGATTCGGGCATGAATTCGAAACCACCGTTCGGAGTGGACGGAGGTATGTTGGACGGGTGGGCAGTTAATATCGACTCATCGTATAGAGTGGCGGACGTTCGGAAACGATCAAGGATGGAGCTTGATGGAAAGCAGCACCCGTACTGCCTCGATAACGGCGAGTATATGGATGGCATTCGTCAGGCTATAGAGATGGATCCCAGCGAGGACGTTCATGGCACCTCGTCTTCCCATTCCTTGCAGAGGCACCTCAACGACGACACGACTGGGGCCACTACCAAACAGATATCTCTGGACGTGCGTCGGGGATTGGTCCCCGTACCGGACGAGCATCATTCTGGGCACCAAGCTGAGCATCACGCTGAGCACGAGTCCGGTGAAGTTATAAAGACCGAGATGCGGCTGGCCCTCTAGTTTTCGACTCTCGTGTCGGTATCGTAGTTGTCACCGCTGCGGCCAAAGTGCACGCTGTGGAATCGTCACTCGCCTAGGCGTAAGCACTTCACACTATCCGTGGTGATTGAGGATTGACGTGTTTAATATACACTGTTGAATTGTCAAACGTTAGCGGGAATTACGGAACCTGCAGGATTTCACCATCACGATCCGTACGACCTATGCCACTGTTTCTGTCTATTATCGCTGAGCGGGTGCTCAGTACCAATGCGCATACCCTGTTTGACTCGTGGTAAAACGATCGATGCTATTGATTACTTCAATACAAACTGGAGTTTTCCCCTGGCGAAGTACGAAGCAACGAGTGTATGCAATATTCTGGTATCTTAGGCGGCGTCGACCTACATCGCCACACGCAGGGCAACGGTGCGGATAATTTTGAAACCTTGTACACGTCGAACATATCACGTCCCCATTTCTGCTCTGTGTGCTTCGGCGAACCCAGACGCCTGACGAATATGGCCAGCACGACTCGCAGATCGTGTAGTCGGCCGGGAGCCAGATGATCGGATGATCTGAATGATATGAATTATCTGAATGATGCTCATGAGGAAAGCTCTCACGGTTGGGGGTCACTTTTGAGGCCGTTTTGTTCAGTGTCTTGGGGTCACTCCCGTGATGAACCCCCTGTTTGTTTTGGGTGTTGACCTTCGCTGCGTGTTAGGTTTGCGGTATGAATCCGCAGTAGAATCGTTAGCTACAGTGCCCGAAGCAAATTGCACACAATACTCTGCTCCATGAGACACGGAGTCACTAATGCGAGTGGGTTACAATAATAATGGTAATGAAGGAGGCTACACCCCCTACTGTGCCGGTGGTCTGATCTAGCATGCTATATTTTGGGAGTTCGACACCTGTGCTACATAGATCCTGCTCAACATGTCACGGCCAACTACTTTTTATAGGATCTAGACGATATAAATCGCGGGTGGAAGCTTTATGCGTGCTAGGTGTGCAAAGACGATGATGTCATTTTGAAAGTTAGACAAAGTCGAACGACGGCGGGTGGACCGTGTTGGTAGATCCTATCCACGTCCAACCAGTTCACTCTCGACTTCTTCCGTGTTGTGGAATAATTTTGGTTTCATTTGATTTCTGAGCAGACCTATTTCCTTGTCGAATTGTTCGTCTGGGGGTATGATTAGCTCAGGATTAATGGTTTGACGTCGGCATGTTGTAGCATGTTTGATGCGCAAACCGATTCTAGCTGCATAGAACACGGTTACGCGATTCGAAGGGATTGTTTGGCAGCGGCACAGGTTTCGCAAGGTGCCCGTGAGATGAGGTGCACTATCTACGGGATGCCCACCTTAATCTTGTTGCTTTTGATTGGTGACGCTTACGCGTTATGCAGCACAAAGTCTTTTCCTTGGCTGGACGCATTCCTGAAGGTGAATACACAAGTGATTGTGATTACTAGACTGATGCTTCGGTAGAGAAAGGCCTTCGAGGCGTGTTTTTTCCTCGGTTCAAGGGGCCACCTGCACTATCTGCATTTTTGGTGGAAGCTCGTCAAAGCTTTCATGGCAGCTTCCATTGCTTTTATGGAAGCTTCTACGGCTTGCACGGAATCTTCCATCGCTTCCATGGAAGCTTCCATGGAAGTGGCGGAAAGCTTCCATGGCAGCTTCCATTGCTTCTATGGAAGCTTCCACGGCTTGCACGGAAGCTTCCATCGCTTCCATGGAAGCTTTCATGGAAGTGGCGGAAGCTTCCATGGAAGCTTTCACACTTCCATGCCGTGGAATCTCTCATGGAAGCTTCCGTGGGACTTACTTCCACCGAAGTTTTTCGTGGAAGCTTCCAGGGAATTTTCTTCCTCGGAAGCTTCCATGAAAGCTTGCACGATAGTCACTTCCCCGGAATCTTCCATGAGAGGTTCCCCGAACGTTACTTCAACCGACGCTTTAGTGGAAGTAAATTACTTTCACAGAAGCTTCCGTGGAAGCATATTTGCTTCCTTGGAAGCTTTCGTGATAGCGTTCACGGAGAATTTCACCTCGGCTTTCACGCTTTCGTGGAAGTAAATTGCTTTCACGGAAGCTTTTGTGGAAGAAAATTTGCTTTCATGGAAGCTTCCGTGGAAGAAAAGTTTCTTCAACGGAAGCTTCTGTGAAAGCTTTCACGGAAGATTATACGGACGTAAATTTGCTGATACAGAAGCTTTTAAGCTGGAGTAAATTTTGCTTCCACGAACGTTTTCAGGGAAGCTTTCACGGAAGCTTACACGGACGCTTTCACGGAAGCTTCCGTGGAAGTAAGATTCTTTCGCCGAAGCTTTCGCGGAAGTAAGTTTGCTTCCACCCAAGCTTTCAGGGAAGCTTCCACGGAACCTAACCCCAACCCCAAACCTAACCCCTAACCCTTGGTGGAAGCAGTCGTGGAAGTGCTAGTGGAAGCTTTCGTGCAGCTTGCGTGGAGGCCTTCTACCGAAGCTTTCAAACTGGTATAAATTAGCTTCCACGAACGCTTTCACGGAAGCTTTCACGGAAGCGTTCACGAAAGCTTTCGTGGGAGTAAATTACTTTCACCGAAGCCTTCGCGGACGTAAATTAGCTTTGACGGAAGCTTTTACGGAACCTAACCCTAACCCTAGCCCCTAACCTATCGTGGAAGCTTCCGTAGAAGCTATCGTGGAAGTTACTTCCTTGGAATCTTTCGTGGAAGCTTTCGTGGAAGTGACTTCCATGGACACTTTCGTGGAAGCTTTCGTGGAAGCTTTCGTGGAAGTTGCTTCCATGGAAGCTTTCGTGGAAGCTCCCGTGGAAGTTACTTCCATGGAAGCTTCTACTACTTTCATGGAAGATTCTGTGGAAGCCTTCGTGGAAGCTACTTCCATGGAAGCTTTCGCGAAAGTTTCCGTGTGAGCTTGCGTTTTGTATTTTTGCGTGGAAGCTTCCATATATTCCATGATTTTTTCCACGGAAGCTTCGATAGCTTCCACGCAATAAGCAAGTAGTGCAGGAGACCAGATTTAAGGCCACTTGCGCTCGCGAGCCACCCTTCAATTATCAAAATTTATTCGGGTTAGGGTTAGGGTTATTCATTCGTTTCGCGGTAAGCACTGCCTTGCTCTCCCATGCATTGCCGTGGACGTGTTTGTTACTGTCGCGTTTTCCCGTAAGGTGCCGGGCCCTTCGAGCTAGTAAGAGTGACCCAAGGTCGACGGTGACAATCAGGACCCCCCTCTCGCTGCATCTCGGTTTAGTAGCGTATCTGGTTTAGCAACAGATCATTGTACGCGCAGACGATAGATTTAATGGCGGCATTCTTGCATGTAACTAACGCTATGGTCGACAAAGTATCGCGTACAGCGTTAGCAATAGAAAGAGATGCTTCCGGCTGAGTTGAAGCACTGCAAGGCAAAATACGTCCTACCTCACATTATGTGTTTGCTCTGAACAGGTCGGCCTTCTTGTGACGTTTGGATACTGTATCCACTGCGTATCTGTGGCACCAGCCTGGAAACGTCGATGCGTATATTCAAAAAAACATAATACGGCTGGCGTTTTTACGTATACTGTTGGTACTGGGGTACACTGGCCGCCTAAAACGATGTTTTCAGTGCTTGCTCTTACGGCTTCTTGGTCCCGTCCCATCATAAAACTTATGACCGCCGGCTTTCCGAAAGTCGACGTACGAGCCTTTGGCCACGTCGTGGTACACGTTGTCAACGAGCGAATGGTCAAAACCCTTGAGTATTGCTATAATTCCTGGATCTTGGCTGACCTTCCGATAGCCCAGGGTCAATATCCATCAACACGCAGCCAAGTTTGATTCAAAGTTCAAGGTTTTGTGTCAATGTAGTTTTGATTGCTCAGTGTCATGGGTTGCGCAATTTTAAGGAAAACAATAAATTCGCAGTAGGTTTTACTCCTGCCGGTTCTTACAGCCAGTGAGGACGGTCATGCCGCCCGTGTTATCACAACTTAACAGCGTTCATCAAGTGCTATCCTAGTTGTTGTTTTGTCCGTTGTTAGAAGTTCGCCACACTTGATACAAAACATTACGTGTCGATCAACAAGCAAAGCGATCAACAAGAAAAACGCCGGTCTGAAGTTTACTACTTAAATGCTTACCAGCGTTTCGGCCAAAGTCTCCCGCACAGTACGAGCATGCGGGTAGCCCTAGCTCAACAGTTCAGTAACGACAAGCATTCATAAAGAATGCTTGAGTGCGCTAGGAGCCCTCGGCAGATAAAACGTACGTATCGTCACTCGACAAGGAAAATATCATCTTCTGAAGTATTAGTACCCCGGCCTATTTCTGGCGTATGTGACACAGCTCACGTCGCTACCTCTACCGATGCTGGCGTTTGGGCGGTAGTTGCGACGGTGGGTAGGTCTTGCTCCTTAATGCTACAGTCGGCCTCTAATGACACGATATCACCGCAGCACATGGCACGTCAATTCGGAAAGCACTTCAGCACAGTGGCTGCGACACAATTACATGCATAATGCATGCACCATGTACTTCGGAAGGGACAGAAGCGTAGTGTATTCATGATTATCCTTGCAGAGCAACCGCGACCCGTAATACGACAGGGTTGGGCCTCAACCACATGAGACGCCTTCACTTTAGGATCGCATTGCCCACCTGAAGTTACATTTGAAAACAATTGGCGCGCGCAATAAGATCGGCAATCCTACATTTGAGCGAGCTATGTTACGGGAGTAATAATCTTACTCCTATATCGTGCTTCACGAAAGGAAACCGAGTCCAGATCTTCTGGCGGTTTTGCCTTGGATTTGTGTGATGTCGCGCGCCTCGCTGGGCAGTGATCAAACATTTTAGGGCATCGCGAGCAACAGGGACAACAACCTGCGCTTGGATTTTCCGTTGTCATCTACCATGGCCCTTGTACAGACGAAGGATTTACCACGTCGTGGATGGTCGATGCTGGCCTCCTGTGCAGTGCCGGTGGCCGCTATCCGACCGCTGCTGTTGGCTCTTGCGACAATTGCTCATGTCCTGCTGCGCGAGTTTCTTTTCATCAGCAATCATATATGTGATTTACTGTGGTAGCCTACGCCTTGCAGATTACGTCTACCCTCCAACGGCCCACAAGACGCACAGATCGATACGGTAAAAACCCTAACTCCCCGTGACTCATACACAATGTTCGCCGGTATAGCTGTCATTCAAACCATCTCTAGCTTCGTATATGGCATGACGCGTATGGTAAACCGTTGGCATCTTCGTTCGAAAATGGTGTCCGGGTGCCATGGGGGCAGAGACGCGGCCTCACTTACCTGGTAGTTGTCAACAATACATAGGAAAAATCACCCGAAAACCCTGGACAGTGTAGTTAGTAGTTGCTGTCGTGTAGGGATTATTCCCTGTACTGCAGACAGGTTTTGGCCTGTAGTGTAGTGTTTATTGAAGTATTTGTTGTAATGTAGTGCTTAGTTGAGGAGCTTAGGTTTAGTCACCAATAGACTATTTCTTTGTGCGGAAATCAGCTAACTCTAACCCCAGTCGTAGAGCACATCAACCAGTATCAATAACCAGTCTAGTCAGACATCAACCAAGGTCTCAGTACACCATGTGCACAGCGAGGGCTGTCCAGAGCGCTATAGTAAACATCGATAGCCCGTACTGCCAAATGTACAACCGTGCCACGAAGCCGGCCGTCGCCGGCATGTCCAGTTGGTTTAGGGTCACGATGATTAGCTGCTCCACCGTCCAACCAGTGGCGGCATTTTAATGCGAGGCAACCGGGCACGAGAAGAAGCGAGATGGGAAACATGCAGGGAAGGATACCAATTAAGTGCACTGGGGACCGAGCGAAGGAGTTATCGTCAGCAACGTTTTATACCGGGAGCAGCTTGACCCATACGCCCAACGCAAAAGCAACAAGGGGTCGTTGAAAGCATTTTCAGAAACCGCAATCAATGAATGCCAGGGTATCATATAGTCTAGTTGTACAGTTCTTCCACGGCCCGCTCCCATAGCATGCGAACTGCAAGCCGAACGATCGAAGGGCGAGGATGGCGCGTCGCAGTTATGGTACTTTTACCGGGCAAACCTGCGGTACAGCACGCTCCGGCCAAACAAATAGTCGGGACAATACAGTAGGTCTTCGTACTTGCGCTACACGGTGGGCGCACACATGCTATTCCCTCGTCTCTACGTCGTGGACTGCTATATTCCTGCGAACGAACATGCACAGACGAAAAATGCTCAGACGAGAAATGAGAACCTTTCTATTACCGCCGCTAATGTCATCCCCACCTGTGTGCACCCGAGTATGGTCAGACCCATCAGCAGTGTGTACAATAAAAATGTGCAAGGAGTAAATTCAAATGCACGTCAGCGTAATAATCAAGTACGCCACGAGTATAGTCAGGGTCATGAGGAGTATACTGAAGTGCACCAATAGGGTCACACCCATAACCGTGCTTACCGCCGCCGATGGCATCGCCAACTCGATAAGTATGATCAAGTGCATCAGACGGTTCCCGTCCACAACCGTGCTGTACGTCGCCGTTAGCCAAAACAGCGTGAAGCCGACCGCGGGAACCTTTGAACAAGGACAATACGTTTGTAAGGCGGCGGAACAGGACCGGCTCACGGATCAAATGCCATCTGCACGGGTTGGCGTTGATCGGGGTGATTGCCTCATTAAAGTGAGGACGCATGTTCCTTACCCAATTTATCATCACCACCACGTAATTGTAATATCATTATCATTCTTCACACGGCCGGAACAGGCAGCAGTGTTAAGAGCTAGGTGAACACAAAACCATAACATACACCAGGGAGTTTGCGGAGGTGCTCAGTAGACGAAAGCAGCGCAAATAACAACAACTTACCAAGACAAGACGGCACATGATGTGTAGGGCACCAGCAATGAAGCGGAAACGGCGCATATTCCAATTGACGCCGCCACTGCCCCCCTCTAGCCCCCCCGTAGCCTCAGCCGTGGAAGCTTGTGCAAGGCTGCCGGCCATGACCAGCATCGACACGGCGACCATAGGTGTTCCCACAATCTGGCAAGGAAGCATATGAGGCGGAGATCAAGATATACATATCTTGGACTATAACAAAACGAAGTTGACATAGAAATGGGACTCTCGACGTCGTGTACGGTCGGTTTTTTGCCATGTGTTGCACCCGTCGCGAATACCCCCTGTCTAATTAATTTCTTCCGTTGTACCATAATTTCAATATTTATTCACATACACGCCGATTGTTTTTCACGTCGAACACCAGGCCGGCGGGGAAAAAATATGAAGGCGGAACTACGCCTGTTTTCACTAGGGGCTATGCCCAGCGCCCCCGTACACTTATACAGCCGACGCAAACATGGAACAATATTGGGTTGTGGAGGGCAGCGCCAGAAAAAGTAAATGGCGGCACCTGCTTTCACGAAACCCCAACAAATATTGTGTATTGACCGCAAAGACAGGGCGTAGCTGCCCGGACGCGTGGGCTTTAAGCTAAAAAGTAAAGAAGACCTAAATACTGTTATCGTGCTGCTGGTTTGGTCTTCGGGTATGTTTTGTTGAAGCTAGTACGTCTTCATCTGGAGTGTAAATCGTCGCACCTACACCGTAACACTGTATTGAAAAAATAATAGCAATTACACGACACCAACAGACGCCTGCCACGATAGGAATTGCGACTTTAGCCTATATTTTGTTTTTGAATACTAATTGTCGAGGCTCATTGACCCAAACTCGTCAGAACGCCGTTCTTGTTTTACAGTCCAATGGCCTGTGTGTACCCCTAGGCCATGGGATTATAGATCGGGCTGCGCGTTCGTTTATCTGATAATAATCGATTTTGGGGGTGGGTGGTTTAGGGTTAGGGTTAGGGTTAGGGTTAGGGTTAGGATTAGGGTTGGGGTTAAGGCTGGGGAGATTCTCAAGTGAGTAGTCTGAGAGCACGATCGTTGTACGTGCTCGTATACCTTTCCATACGTCAACGCACCTCAAAAGCCGCTCCAAACGGCCGAAGAACAGCCTTAGGGTTGTGGAACAGTAACTGTTGTAGGGGGTGAACCATGGCGATAAATACACCAACCATCACCGCAATCATGTTCGGTGACGTCAAAACAACCGAAATACGACGACCAATCTTCGCCCAATCGCTGTCACCGAGAAGGTCCTTCGCCGCATTTGACGAGCCCTTTGCTGTAGTCTCCATTTGGCTGCGGTTGAAACCGCTGGGTTTAGTAAAGTGCTTCAAACCGGCAGTTGATTGTCTTTGCGAAGTTCTGGCAACTGGGCACACTTCAGAATGCGGAAATTCGCCGGTCACACCCACATCTGTTTGACGAACATTTTCCGAGTGCTCGCTGTTCCCGTCGCAATGCGATACGTCGACTCCGTACCGCAAGCGGTGAGATGATTGAGTGCTGAGTAGAGGGATTGACGGACTTTCGAGCTTGATGTCGACAGCAACCGCGTCCGGTTCAATCGTCATTTGTGCGCCACCTTGGCTGGGTGAACGAGTTAAGTGCGCCGTGTTATCGGAGGATCCGGAAGATATCGTACGAGGGCCTTCGATTGCAATTGTTGGAACCAATGGATGCCCGGTAAGGTTGAGCTCCAGGGTGCGTTCGTCTCCAATAGCGTAGAAGCCCCACCCGTAAAAACAAATCTGTTCCACGATACAACGTTAGCGGGGGCACGCACGCGTGTTGTAAGCGCTGAGCTCTCGGCTTTATCCGCTGTTGGAAGTCGTCTCATTGGCTGTCATGTCGCAAAAATGCCGAGAAACATTAGGTGGTAGGGTTTTGACCAAGGTAAGCAAAGGAGGCATTCAAGAAATTAGATGCATAATTAAATTTGAATAATTTCGAAAATGCCAGCCAATGACTGACGTAATGGCCTGGGAAGCAACGAATGGCTAGATACGACTTTCTCGGCAGTAGATAGGTCCTCAAATCATGAACCCCCGTCAGGAAGGTTGGCGCAGGCCAAAATGTGGTGCCCTTCCTGTGACCGTTCACTTCGCCCACACCAAAGTTACGGTAGGGGGGTTACGTTGTTGTACGGCATTTGGTCAGGGTCAGGCTCGGGGTCACTCGCGCACGTTACCCCGCTTTTTCTCGGGGTTGAAGACTTTCGGGCTGTTTTACAGAGTCACTCGTACGACCATGATATGAAAGTATGGCATTACAAAATGATATGATATGATAGTATGGCATTACGATATGATATATATATGATATGATATGGTATGGTATATTAATTGCTCAGACTCGGTAGTGAAAAAGGGGGTATGATACTACAACATTGATATAACAATGATACTGCAACAACTAACCGTTATCCCCCTTGATATTGGCACTTGATATAATTTGCTGGTCAACTGGTACGTCGGTCTCGCTCGGTAATGAGGTGCCCGCCTTTCTAAGTCTGGAGGAAGTCTTCCGTCGTCCGGGACGGTGCGGGAGTGGAAGCGTATAGACTATGGTATGTTCGTACCTGCCAGGTGACGCCGTACACGAAAAGCATCGCCGTCGCTCGGATGAAGCACTCCCCTGAATCACCGCCGAAATCCCTGCTGGCAGACAAAAATTGGTACACAATGAAGAAGGGGGGCGAAGGCATCCGGTGGCGTGTGCAAGGCCGCGAAGGGATTCCTAGGGAATATATTGATTGCTCACCCCGGTGCTCGTGCTTGACCCTGAAGAGAGTGCTGGGCCGTGAATTAGAGATTTACGACAGAGGTTCATAGCGCGTAAATATTTACGAGAGGCCTGAAAGAGGGCGCTTCCTTCCCAACGTGAGTTTCGGTTTGTAGGTGTTGGGCAGCACTAAACCTGGGAACTATTCGCTTGGAACGGTAGAATTTATGAGAGATGGGTAAATGATGCCAGAATCCGAAAGTAGATTTTTACGCACCCTGCATTATATACACCAGAGCATGTCGTGGGCCGAACGTGCGGGCCGCGCTGGGCCGGGCCGATCGGAAAATTTCCGGGGTGGGCCGATAATTGTGAAAATGTGATGGGTCGGTCTGGACCGGACTGACATGTTTGAAAATGTGATGGACCGGGCTCGGTGGCCGCCCATTGTATGAGGTATTGATGTGTTGGGCCGGGCCGCGGCTCATCAACTGAAAGGAAGATGAGCTAAGATAGGCCACGTCCCATGCTTGAAAGGTTTGATGGACCGGGCCGGGTCGCCGCCTAAGACATGTGAGCTTTAAATATGAGCTGGTCTGCCCAGCCCATGAGGTTGCCCACGTTTTGTCATGGGCCGGCCCGGGCCACGGTCCATGATATGTGGTGTACTGAAAAACAAAAAACGTTTTTGGTATTTTGTATTTATTAGCATTTGGCCAAGGGATCGAAAAGCAGAAAGCAGCGGTCAGCAGCTAGGTACACAGCCAACAAGGCTGTGCGGCGAAGCACGCGGCAGTATCTGCTGCGCATGGCCAAGACCTCGAACATACAAGAAATCAGTGGTTGCAAACATTAATGCCAATGAACTCCCACATAGCCGTACACATGTATGGCCGGTCGCCCCGGTGGCGTATCAGGTTATCCTTGAGCCTGGTATAGGTCAGTTTCGTGACTTCAAGTCCCGCCGAGTGCATACTCGAATACATTCGTGGGGGCTTTTTCTTGTGCACATATTGACTTGCGGGAAGCGTGACAGCGTGAGTTTGCAACACTCGATGACAATCGACTAGCAGTGGGATTTCAGAACCCTTTGCGCGATAAAAGTTGAAGGCAAGAACCGGAGGGGAAAAGGGACGGCATCTGTGACCGCGGCTTGTCCAGAAGCTGGAAAGTAGATGTGTTTGCAAAAAATATGACAATCTGTGGATTCGCGTCCTAAGGACCAGAGTTTTCATTGTTCAAACTACACTTACGGCTCGGTGGCGCAAAATCAACGACCCTGCCGACCACAGGCTTGTGTAGCCGAGACTACGAGCTCAGCGAATCACGCAACAGCAGCAACACGCAACAACAGTGCGCAGCGAGTAAGAACGATTCCCGCATGTGCGATGGCCTTTGGGCGCCTTGGTCGTCACAACTGGCCATATCTGGGAGCCTCTCTCCCCAGCAACCGGCATCACGCTCTCTCCCAGCTGTCCTATTCCTCGCCGATGTGGCATGCCAGCACCGGCGCGGCACGGAGCTTCGAGGAGACGACCCGAATCCTTGCGGTCGTTTACTGTTCCATGCGTTCCCCGCTCCTGCCGCTGCTGCTGCTGCTGCTGCAGCAGCTGCTGCTGTTTCCGTGACTAGTTACTGATATGGGGTGTGCTTTGTTTGTTGATTGGAGCGCTGTGTGTTTGGTTGGTGTGTGCCATTTACATCAGACCGCGCTCTACAGTAAGACACTGATATCGCATCGTGGGCCTTGATTATTTTGGTTTTGAACCGGAACTCCAGAACGAGAGCTCCGGATTTCGGCAGCTAAACCTGAACGAAAGGCGTAATTGTCCTATGATTATGGGGATAATTTTATTCTTGAGTGAAAAACGTCCCCCGAAACTGCCCGACACTCAAGAGTATCAGCAAAAAGTTCAGGGTGCACTTTTTTACTGCTTTCTAGTGCGGGGTGACACTTGGGCCGGGTCAGCGTTCAAATCCACGGGCCGGTCCACAGAGATGGCGTGCCGACCACTGTAGGGCCCGTAGCTCATTGACATCGCTGTGAAGTTCAAGGCTACGGCAGGGGGGGTACCAGTATTTTCACTGTCAGATCTGAGCCAGTCGCACGAGTGACTCTGTACCTCACCGACAAAAACCCTATGGACGATTTGTTTGGCGCAGCATCATCTAACAATCTATTAATCTAATAATATATTGCTAACCATCCCTTTCATTGGGGATTCGTGGGATTCGTACAAAAAACTGAAAACAGCACGAACGAAAACATTCTGCCGCAAGGAACAAGGGTGTCACTTGCGCGACCGACCCCGAGCCACCGCAAAAAAAGCCCCGAAGAAAACAACGTAACATCAACATGACATTAACATAACCCCCCCCATCGTACGTAGCATTTTGCTCCGAATGTCATGGGCCGGGCAAGGCTGGGCGGACAAATTTTCAAATATGGTGGCCGGGGCGGGGGGGCGGGAAAATTTGAACTCGATGGGCCGGGCCAGACCGCGTCCATCTTCTGAGAATACGACGGGCCGGGCTGGGCCGCGGTCCACAACAAAAATTGATGGGCTGGCCAACCAGCGCGAACCCATGATGAATGTGCCCTGACATGTACCACCCACAACCGCACAGTAGCATTACCGTTATAGTTAGTATGGTATGTTGGGTCGGGCAGTATTATCATTTGAATTAGCCAACTATGTGCATACCAAGCAATATTCGTATATTAATGAGATGAAATTTATACTTGATGCCTTGTTATTATTTCAATTTACTTTCATGTGTTTGCGTTAAAGGAATTCGATCTAAAAACCCAAGCAAATGATCCCGCCGAGCGAACTTTGAAGAAAAAATTTGCCAAAATCGGAATGGAAATTCCAATTTGAGTGAACGATTTACAGTGAACGTCCATCAATAACGACCAGATCATACGATTGGTCTAGCAACACCGGGCACACCGGCAACCCAATCAGAGGAAACGAGCGCACAACCCACACGGCAGCATACAGTACTGATCGCCGTGCGCTGTGCTTGGCAGCGGTAGACACAACCAACACTTATGCCGAGGCACCAAAGGTTAGCTGGAGAAACATGGCGCGTACGCGCAACCTCAGGAGTAGATGCTAGTGAGCCAGCGCTCCCGCGCTCTCTAAGATGTGACCTCGGTCTCTGCTGCTGCGTGATATCGTATTCAGTGCTGATTTTGTCAACCACCGTCGCTATCCCACAACGCTGTCGCCGAAGCCTCCATCGCCACCGGCACCCACGCCGCACGGCCGCCGCTGCTGCTGCTGTTGCTGCTGCTGCGGCTGCGGCTGCGGTGCAGCTACTGCGCTGCTGCTGCTGCTGCTGCTGCTGTGCTGCTGCTGTGCTGCTGCTGTGCTGCTGTTTGTCTGATGATGTTGTTCTGGGCCAGCCACTGTCGGTGAGTCGAGGTGCTACCGCATCATATTTAAATTCAAAAATTTGATGTTGCCTCCCCGCTCCCCGCCTGTGATATGGAGGCCGTGTACGCCTTTTCTGCGATTCGTTCACCGCAAACACAACCAAAAGCATGCCCGAATGAATGTGGCCTTTTGCTAGCGTGATGGAAGAATTTTTAGTGAAATATTTTAACGCAAACACTATTGTGAGAACACTACGTAATAATATATCAATATTCGTGTGACATTCTTACCTTACCATAATGGGTAATAATTTTAATGTACTCTAAAACGTTTACGTCACTATTATCATGTTTCATTACAGGTTTCATGTCCATTACTTTTAAATATTACTTTTGCTTAAGGTCCACTACTGCCCTAGTCTATATATATTGCATTGATATTATTGGTAATTAAATACACCCCACCTGTAAGCAGTAAGACTTCGTCGAAACTCATTGTTGCAAGCTGTGTGTGATACTCCGATCGCGCGAATTACTGGGCGTGTATCCCCATCGAGAATGTAGGTCGGCGACTCCCCTTGCAACTACAGTGTAGCTTGTGCCAGGGTCAACAGGATGATGTTAATCAATCTGTGCGCGGCAACCTATAACAGTTAACACCCGTTTTTGAGGGGACAAAATATGACAGCTAGCTGTGGAATGCACCACTTTATTATGTATATTATTATTATGTATATTATTATGTAGAGTCTATTATTTATAGTCTAATATTATGTCGTATATTATTATGTACCAGGTAGGTATAATATTAGTCTATTCTTATTATCATGTATATTTTTTATTATTCTAAAAATTAAAATACACTCCAGCTGTGAGATCGAATATTTTGTCGAAATTTATCTTTGCAAGCTGTGTGTATGATACTCCGATCGCGCGTATTACGGGTTGTGTGTCCTCATTATTAAGGATACAGGACGGCGACTCCCCTTGCAACTACCATGTAGCGCTCAGGGTCAACAGGGTGATGTTAGGCAGTCTGTGCGCGGAAGGTATAAAACCCGTTTCTGAGGGGGACAAAATCTGACAGCTGTGAAAGGAAATGCATCAGTTTATTCAGTGAATCTTGTAAGTCGAATATCCGGTGAGGGAAGGGCGGAGTTTTTAAGGACGCGTGGGGGTCTGATTTTGATGAAAAGGGGGCCGGGAGGGGGGGAGGGGGGGGGGAGGGGACGGGTGGGGCAGGTCAGTTTGTGCGTGGAAACTATAATTCCTTCTTGTCGGGGAGGGGGGGGGTGTGTGGCGGGGGGGGCGGGGGGTGGGGGGGGGGGAGGGCTTTAGGTCGCATAGATGTAGGCGTTTGCTATACGCGTGTTGCTAGGTCTAGGCGATGGTGCGGGTGGTAGGGAAGGAGAGGGCGTCGGGGGCGGGGGTGGGCGGGAATTGCAGCAGACAAGGGTAACCCGGCCTGCGTTCTCCCGTCGCGCGGGCGGCCGCTCGTCAACGCAGGAACGAAATCATATATGGGCGTGGTTGACCCGGTGTGTCTATTTTTCTCTGGTAACTAAAAGTTTCGGAATGTAAGCACCGTTTTACTAGAACATAAACATACATCCCGGTATTATTTTTCCGGACAGAGCGGATGCCAGCAGGAATGGGCTGGGAGGTGGAGGCCGGGAGCAGCCGAGTGTTGGAACGAGCGCCACAGGGCACGGCAGGCATCTCTCCGAATGGGAGACGGCGTTTACAGGGACATAGAGCACGTAAAGCTTGGAAGATGGCGCCGAGCGCGGCGAGAGTGGCAGGCTTCGCGAGCGCATCATGAACCAGCTAGCATCCCGGGCCAATTTGTTTTTTTGGGCAGATTGAAACCATGGGTAGTGTTTACAGATGCTATAACTCCTTATTAGCGATAGCCAAACTCAGGTATATACACGGTGCTGCGCGTATGCGTGTGGGACACCTGGATAGCTAGGTGGTTTCATCTGCTTTGCTCCTGTTCTTTCGCTTGCTGAAATATTTACAGGATCATTTTTACTGCAGTGCAGTATTGGAAACGGGGGCGATGATGACCGTATGCACATATGAACACCACAACTACTTATCGTAAGAAAAGCAGGCGATAGGCCATACTGCAACGCTCGTATACCTATTTATCCAAGGCTACGTGCATTTGGGGCTAGCACGATTCTGCCCCTTATTGATCACGCCGGTGTGGTGTTGTCACCGCCTATGGTTTGTTGCTGGCTGATGTTTTCGTTGCTGCCATATTGCCGTGTTTCACTTCGAAACGGTTTGACTTTACGGGGCCCTCCCTACATTCCTGCTGTTTGCAGTTCGTTTCTGTCCGTTTTCTCTTCCTCTTTGTTCGTTCTTCTCTGTTTCTTATAGTCTCCGTACTTTTCCTTATTTCACGTTTTCTGGCGTGCTGGCTTGCACATGTTCCGCTCACGTATCCACCACGCAGGAGTTGCATGGCTAAATCATCTCTATTTGCGACGTTTGTACCACTACTTTGTATGACAGAAAGAAGTCGTCTCTCTCGGGGGAGGGATTGGCACGGACGCTGGTTGACACTGATAATTCAATCTTGAGTATGCCGTATTGGTAGGCGGCAGCGCCTGACCCTCTCCCTGCCGGATCGTTAAAACGCGACCATGACGATTCCACCAGATGTTTTCACAGCATAATTGTTAATGCTTGTAAAAACGGACAAATATGATGTAGTTCAGGGAATGGATAGTTGCGACCATCAAGCAGGGTCTTGGAAAAAAAAATAAGATCGCATTGATAGCGCAACAAGTACAGGGGAAGTTAACATGATGCCCGTCAAGAAAAGGTGTTTATCTGTTGAAAATCGTCGCGTCCGGCCTGAAAACCTACGACGGCAAACGATGGAGAACCCTCGTCAAGGAAGAGTGCGGCTTCCGTCCGGCGCGATTAGGAGTGGATATGTTGATCATTATGCGGCTGCTGCAACAACTCGGGCGAGAGAGGAAAAAACTCTTGTACATGTGTTTCGTCGACCTGCAGAAGTCGTATTACTCTATTAATAGTCAACCGAGAGATACTCTTGTGGGAAGCGCTCAAACGTTTTGAACAGCCAAGAAGCTTGCAGTTATCGACGAGTACTGGCAGGCATGTGCGCTCGCGTGCGTACGGACGACGGTGAGCACGCGGGATGGCTTGACGTGTACGAGTGTCGTTTATGGTTTATGGTTTATCGTTTATGGCCAGACTAGTCTAGACTATACGTTTATGGTTTATGGCTTATGGTTTTTGGTTTATCATTACAATATACGGTAGAGGTTCGCCTGGTGTTTCTGAGGATGGCTACTCGCTCGAGAAGCTCTGTACCTCACCCAAAGGCTGGTTTCGAGCAAACAAGAGGTGTAATCTGCAATCCGACTTGCATACCCATGACCTAGGTAAAAAAAACTGAGAAAATACAGTTAGCAAAAGGAAAGTGAAACCCGACCGTTTTGTGTTTAGGAGCCCTATCATCCCTGTATTACTTTTCCAAAAGGTGCTACCTATGTCGTACTATTTGTACCTTTCGTACTACTAGTGCTCGTAGTAGCACGTATTTCAGCGCGGAGCCATCGACCGGGTTCGTCATCGGCGTTGCTGTTCAACACGTCTTCACACATTGTTCTCGTTAGTCAGGGGGGACGACGGCATTGTGCGGAACCTCGTCCACGTAGATGACGACAGGGCTGACAAAGACGAGGAAGTGCTGACATACGCGAGGAGTACCGTGTGGGGCACGCTCTACACCGAGCACCCAGATCTTGTTTCGAAATCAGCGCTGGAGGTTGCTAAAATAATAACAAGTCATTGTGGCCGCCTTCGTCAAAAGGTCTTACGGCTTCGGAAAGCAAAACGAAAGGGCTTCGGATATGAAAACTAGGACCTTGCCGCTGCAATCACGGAACCTGGCATCCAGGGCTTCGCCGTTTGTCGTTGAAGCAACAGGGTAGAACTAGAAGTGGACATTGCAGTATATATACCTCACCGCCGTTATCCGTGAAGACGCTGACGACATCGTTGTGTTTGAGCGACGGCTCAGACTTATGTGGGCATGCAACAAGCGGTTCGGTCAAGGGATATACAATACGAAGACTTCGTCGCTCGGTCTGAAGGTCCGCATGAAAAAAGCCGAGGAGGTTATGACCTTGCTGTACAGCTCGGTGACACGAATCCCCAACGCAACTGACAATGACAAGCTCTGAAAGGAGCACCTCGAAGTTCTCCGGCGAGCCCTTGATTTCCAGCGTCGTTCCAACCACGTCAACCTCTCGTAGGACAAGGCCCTTAACAAGACGAAATGTGAAAGCACATAAACGATCATCTGCAAATGGCGGCTCTTTTTCACCGGGCTAACGGTACGCCAAGCAACGGGCGATTGTTCAATCGGGTGATGCTTGTGCAGGTTGCCGGTGAAAAACACTCGGGCCGAATCACCGAACATCCGGCTCACAATCCTAAGGGACTACCTTGCCGTTTACCGATTGACCAAAGCGTAAGTGTAAGTGTGGACGGAACAACCCTCAGGGCAATGAATAGTTGAAACCGTACCATTGACCACTGACTACTGACTGTGGGGTCATGCAGCAGAGAAAGCGGGCAAGTGGTACCTGAGGGTCCTCGGAGCAGCCGAACAGTTCATGGCAAGGTGACATGCAGAAGTGTAAACTATTTGATGGAAGTGCCACGCATCTCGGATGAATGAAGCCGAACGGGAGGGGCGCGTTGGAAAGAGCAACATAGAGACGGTAGCCAGGGCAGCAAGGCACCAGGCTGACTAGTAGGGGGATCTGTCTACGCCTCAAACAACTGGGATTAACTTGTGTTTAGTTATGAAACAAGGCTACGGTAGGGGGAACCACCCCATTTTCAGTACTGGAATTGAGCCACTCTCACGAATGACTCAGAACCCCACGGATATGAATGCTTAACGCGATTTTTTTGGGACAGCGCGAAGATAATCATCCTCTTGCGGATTGATTTCGTCAAGGTATGTCATCAAGAAGTCCTTACACCGCAGAGGAACAAAGGGGTTACTCGCGCGAGTGACCCCGAGCAAATGCAAAAGCGGACACAAAAGAGACCCCTCTACCTTAGCCCGGGTCTATGGTTATTTTGGATCACCTCCTGCATCTACCTCGAGGGGGCGGGGTGGTCCTGTACCTGGGTACTACCAACCGCCGGTCTGTCCATTATGGCTCTGTCACTTTGCCCTTTCTGTTTCCTTTTGGGTTCTGTTGGGGAAGTATTTATGTAATTATGTCGGTATGGATCGTGAGGTTTAAGATTCACTGTTCAGAGGACACACCAGGCCGCAACGCTCCTAACCTTTTTGTGCCTGCGCTCAGAAACCCGGTTTCTTCGCTGCCACGACGACGGCTGGACGGTGTCGCCTGCGGTGATGCCCAGTGTTTTTGTTTACGTTTTTTGTTCGGTTCAGTTTTTGTGTTGGGTAAGGTGGTGATTGTGACTGTATGGGCAACACCATCGCCAGAAACAGCGCGCAGGTGATACGCCATGAGGTGATTCGCCGAATATTAATCGCTGTGTACATAATGTCAATTTTGTGATATTGATTAAGATGCGTTACCCGGCCGAATGAAAACGACGTCAAGGCTGAAGAACACCTCAGCAATCGCCGTTTGCGTGTGTTGTCTCCACATTAAATCGTGTTTCTCTACCAAACGTCGTCAACATATCATCCAGTGTCCATCTCCCGATTTTTCTTCCTTGAAAGATATGTCGATTATGTCGTGACAGACTTGAAAAACAGACAAAGCAAAAACAAAATACAAAATACAAAGAGGGAAGCAAACGAATTGTCAGCCCACCGGGTAGGACAAACCCAGCAATAAAAAGCAACCCTATGAAGGAACTACAGGAGTAGAGTAAAATAGAGAAAAAAGAAAAGACAGAACGAGTCTTTGGATGGGATATTACGAGACGAACAACTGAAGAAATACCCACTCACTGAAGAAAGACGCAACAAAAAAAAAACCGCTTTCGTGGATGTCCTTTTTCTCATGTGCTTGGGTAGGCCTTCAACGAGGTGTGGTGTATTTTTATCAACCCGAAGAAAGAAGGAAAGGAGCGGCAGATAGAAGGGTAGAACGAAAGAACGAAAATTTTAAAGGAAAAAATAAGGCCAAGCAAAAGCAGACGACACGTACTCTTATCACACAGAGGAAGCACGGGGATATAGTATTCAGGCTCTCCGTAGAGGTTTTGAACAAGCTAAACGTCATTCCTATTCCCGTCCCCAGCGGGTCCCTTTTGTGCGTGGTGCCGCTGTCGCCTCTCCATTGGCCAACAGAACACCAACAGAAATACAAGGTGAACGGGAGAAAACATAAATACTTTCTAGAAACACAATTCGAGTTCGGGGGCAACATATTGATAGCGCAGGTGTCATGTCTTAGTCACGTTGGTTCTCGCTACACGACCTGCCAGTTACTTTATGCCGCCATCGACAGCGGTACCAGTACGGCTGCCGCCCCTGCCCCCCTCTCCTGCCCCCCTCCTGTTATGCGTCCTGCCTTCCTTTCGTGGTGTCCTGGGCTGCTAGCCGTAAACAGCTCTTTTTCTCCTTAGCCCTTTGCCACCTCGCCATGAAGATGTCGGCCGCTTTGAGAACACCCCGGTACTACTTGCCAGCCTGTTTTGCTGTCGAGGGCCATAGGACCGTCTCTACCGCGACCAACGATAGGGAGGTTTCCGTCTATCCCTCGTTCGCTCTAAACACCGCTATATCGTCTATAAATACCAGGCATTGGGCCGATGTCCTTCCTGGCCTATCCGGTCGCGGGTTCTCCCCACCGGCCATCGTTCTGAATATCACCCGCCGGGTTAGTTGCTAAGGGTTTTCCCTCTGTACACCACCCTCCAGAAGGAGGCGCTGTTTGTGGATGGTCGTTTCACCACTCTTGCATTGTATCCTCGCGAGGGCCTTGATATATAACATGCGGTGGTCGGTGCGTTGTCGGCGACGGAAGCTAATGATCTGAAGGAGGAGCTTGGGGTGCTCGTTGAAGAGCACATCGATGTGCCCCACGTGGAGAGCACAAGCCACTCACTCATACAGCCGCGTCTTCAATCACGTCGGACGTTAGGATTCGAGCACCGTCATCGTGAACGAAGCGGTTTCCATATCTTACAGTTCCAGCGTTAACCGATGGAAGCGTGCCCAACCAAGTCAGACCCGTCGTTTGACATTGGCATAGTATCGGCGGTTTCGTTGATACGTCCGCCGAGGTAAAAAAGATGCACTGCATGTTTATATATTTGGCTTTCTGCTTCGATGGCTAGCGGCGATGTAAGAGGTGTCTGGATTGGTGTCCGCAGCAGCATGGTTTCGCCTTCTTGTCCGATACCGTGAGAACGTCTTGGTAAAAGACATTCAAAATACCTGTTTTTACTTTCTCAAGGTCTTACGCTGACTTAGAGGCATGGTTGCATCGTCGGCGAAGAGAATACCCAAGGATGCTTTTCGTACACAATCTAATGGCCCAGCGAGTTCCCCCATCATGTTACAATCCAGGTGAACCAAATCCGTTTGAACATTTAGGACCTCACTGAACCGCACGGGCACAGCGGGTATCGTACAAGTGAGGAAGAATTTCAAAGAAGCGGCGATAGCACGTATCCCTGCGCGCGAGAGCTTGCATACCACGGTGAAACTGGGGTATAGCAGCTGGCGTCTCCCCTGATACCCCAACGTGTGCAAGCTCCACCTGCAACAGTTTTCGTTCAACGGAGGCGTATGCTCAGGGCTTTTCACGGGTCGCGTCAAACCACAGCTGACCGGGTTGGGTCGTGTCGGGTCAGATGATCCGACCCGACCGGCGAGAATTTCGAGGAATCTTGACCCGACCCGACCATACCCGACCCGCGAGAAACTTTGGACGCCTTGAACCGACCCGACCCGACCCGACCCGACCCGCGAGAGTTTCAAACCTTCTTGACCCGACCCGACCAGACCCGTGAGAGTTTGAGTCAGTCCTCACCCGACCCGACCCGACCCGACCCCACCCGCGATAATTGAAAGTCTCCTGACCCGACCCGACCTGACCCGCGACACTCCGGGTGACCGGCGAGGTGGGGCGTTCATGTGGATCATGGTCGGCTGGACCTGTGACATATCTCACGGGTCAAATTCGAAAAGTCATGGGACTAAACGGTCTGGATATGTACCTTGATCGGTTGGTTGGTCCTTGGTCTATTGTACGTTTCCCAGGATATCGTGCCTCTGGTTCCTTTACCAGTACTGTTTGCAGCAGCATGTGGTGTTCCCGCGAAAAATGATGACGACGCCGCAACCCACGCATCGGAAACTCGTCACGCCCGTAGCGCTAGACCACCGGGTCGACTCGACGAGCGCCCCGGCGAGCGAGCTAGTGATCTATATGCAGTCTCCGGCCCCGGCAAGCCGCCTAATCGCGCTGCCTCCGGCAGAAAGCCCACATCTGGGGCAATGAATTTGTCAGCACGGGCTTGGATTGGCGAGGATGCGTTGTCTGCTGCTGGTGCTTGCTGCTGCAAGTGTTGGTGCTGCTGTGCTACTGCTGCTGCTGCTGTTTTGACGACGACTGCCCTTGCTTTTTTACGTTTTGGTAACATTTCGTACTACTGATATGATAATTCTCCAACTTGCAACTTCCTTACTGTATCAGATATCTATCTATGCAGTCTATGTCCCCGGCAAACAGCCCTGCTGAGCTACCTCCGGCAGCAAGCTCAAAACTGGGGAGGTTGATCTTGTCAGCTGAGGCTGCGATCCGCAAGGTTCCGGGGTCTGCTGCTGGTGCTTGCTGCCGACACTGCTGCTGACACTGCTGCTGCTGCTGCTGCTGCTGATGCCGCTGTTGCTGCTGCCGCTGCTGCTGCTGCTGCTTCGACGACGACTGCCCTCGCCTGTTTTCCATTTTTGTCACAGTTCGTACTGGACCAATGGTATGATAATTTTTTTACCGGTTATCTAATGTGTACGTATATGTCGTACATTGGGTTCTTATACTGTCGTTCGTCGTCTTTATTGTTGCACCCAGCAATCAATGCAGCAGAAAGTGTGTCTCCTGGCTTGTTTTAGTGGACTTGGATGAATGACAATATATCTGAATAATACTTCCGGCTTCATCCGACACGGGGATTTGCGTAGTATACTTGACGCCTGGTACCAAAAGTTGCTGTATGGACATTGGCTACGAGAGAGGTAGCCCTTTTTGGCTACGTTGTTCTCCGACTGACGGGGCTCATTAACCCATAATCGTCGGAAAAATCATCTTCATCATCATCATCATCATCCTCATCATCATCATCATCATCCTCATCAACATCATCATCATCATCATCATCATCATCATCATCATCATCATCATCATCATCATCATCATCATCATCATCGTCATCATAGACCGTTTTGATCTTGCATGTTTCTCGTTCTGTACCTGGTACATGGGATTTTGCACCCGGTAGCAGATTAATCTTTCTAAAAATCAGGTTTCAGGATAGGTCTTAAACCCCCAAATTGAGGAACCTCAAAAAAAAGGTGGCGCACCTGTATTGTAGCACGCGTTTCTGGTTGAAGTTTCTGGACACTATGACAACAAAGAATCGGAGTATAGGGACGAGAGAGGCTGTCACGTAGGAAGAGGGACGTTTTGTATCGTTTTCGGGCCCGGGGGTCGGATCTGCGGGACCGAGCCGAGACGCGCCATCGCGGCAATGACCCTCCGGCAGGCAGCAATATGTTAAAAAAAAGCGAACCCGCAGACCAGATCCGCAGGTCATGGTAGCGTGACCCGGGCGTTACCCGTATCTCGCGGGTCATGGCCCGACCCGACAAACGAGATTGTAAAAAGCTCATATTCCGATCCGATCCCTCCCGACCCGACCCGAGCCGACCCGAACCGACCGAACCCGACCCGACCCGATCCGCCCCGACCCGCCCCGACCCGACCCGCCCCGACCAGACCGGACCCGACCCGACCCGACCCGACCCGACCCGACCCGACCCGACCCGACCCGACCCGACCCGACCCGACCCGACCCGACCCGACCCGACCCGACCCGACCCGACCCGACCCGACCCGACCCGACCCGACCCGACCCGACCCGACCCGACCCGACCCGACCCGACCCGACCCGACCCGACCCGACCCGACCCGACCCGACCCGACCCGACCCGACCCGACCCGACCCGACCCGACCCGACCCGACCCGACCCGACCCGACCCGACCCGACCCGACCCGACCCGACCCGACCGGACCCGACCCGACCGGACCGGACTCGACCGGAACCGACCCGACTCGACCCGACCCGACCCGACCCGACCAGAGCCAAGCCGAGCCGAGCCGAGCCGAGCCGAGCGGAACCGAGCCGAGCCGAGCCGAGTGGAGCCGAGCCGAGCAGGAGCGGAGCCGAGCCGAGCCGAGCCGAGCCGAAGCCGAGCCGAGCCGAGCCAAGCCGCGCCGCGCCACGCCGAGCCGAGCCGAGCCGAGCCGCGCCAAGCCGAGCGGAGCCGAGCCGAGCCGATCCGAGCCGAGCCGAGCCGAGCCGAGTCGAGCCGAGCCGAACCGAGCCGAGCCGAGCCGAGCCGAGCCGAGCCAATCCGAGCCGCGCCGCGCCGAGCCGAGCCGAGCCGAGCCGCGCCGAGCCGAGCCGAGCCGAGCCGAGCCGAGCCGAGCAAAGCCGAGCCAAGCCGAGCCGAGTCGAGCCGAGCCGAGCCGAGCAGAGCCGAGCCGAGCCGAGCAGAGCCGAGCCGAGCCGAGCGGAACCGAGCCGAGCCGAGCCGAGTGGAGCCGAGCCGAGCCGAGCCGAAGCGGAGCCGAGCCGGGCCGAGCGGAGCCGAAGCCGAGCCGAGCCGAGCCGAGCCGAAGCCGAGCCGAGCCGAGCGGGGCCGAGCCAAAGCCGAGCCGACCCGAGCCAAGCCGAGCTGAGCCGAGCCGAGCCGAGCCGAGCCGACACGACCCAACCCGACCCGACCCGAGCCGGGCCGAGCCTAGCCGAACCGAGCCGAGCCGAGCCGAGCCGAGCCGAGCCGAGCCGAGCCGAGCCGAGCCGAGCCGAGCCGAGCCGAGCGGAGCCGAGCCGAGCCCAGCCGGGCCGAGCCGAGCCGAGCCGAGCCGAGCCGAGCCGACACGACCCGACCCGACCGACCCGAGCCGGGCCGAGCCTAGCCGAACCGAGCCGAGCCGAGCCGAGCCGAGCCGAGCCGAGCCGAGCCGAGCCGAGCCGAGCCGAGCCGAGCCGAGCCGGGCCGAGCCGAGCCGAGCCGAGCCGAGCCGAGCCAAGCCGACACGACCCGACCCGACCGACCCGAGCCGGGCCGAGCCTAGCCGAACCGAGCCGAGCCGAGCCGAGCCGAGCTGAGCCGAGCCGAGCCGAGCCGAGCCGGGCCGAGCCGAGCGGTGCCGCGCCGAGCCAAGCCGAGCCGAGCCGAGCTGAAGCCGAACCGACCCGAGCCAAGCCGAGCCGAGCCGAGCCGAGCGGAGCCGAGCCGAGCCGACACGACCCGACCCGACCCGACCCTAGCCGGGCCGAGCCTAGCTGAAGTGAGCCGAGCCGAGCCGAGCCGAGCCGATCCAAGCCGATCCGAGCCGAGCCGAGCCGAGCCGAGCCGAGCCGAGCCGAGCCGAGCCGAGCCGAGCCGAGCCGAGCCGAGCCGAGCCGAGCCGAGCCGAGCCAAGCCGCGCCGCGCCCCGCCCAGCCGAGCCGAGCCGAGCCGCGCCGAGCCAAGCCGAGCCGAGTCGAGCCGAGCCGAGCCGAGCCGAGCCGAGCCGAGTAGAGCCTAGCCGAGCAGGAGCGGAGCCGAGCCGAGCCGAGCCGAGCCGAAGCCGCGCCGAGCCGAGCCGAGCCGAAGTCGAGCCGAGCCGAGCGGAGCCGAGCCGAAGCCGAGCCGACCCGAGGCAAGCCGAGCTGAGCCAAGCCGAGCCGAGCCGAGCCGAGCCGACACGACCCAACCCGACCCGACCCGAGCCGGGCCGAGCCTAGCCGAACCAAGCCGAGCCGACCCGAGCCGAGCCGAGCGGAACCGAGCCGAGCCGAGCCGAGTGGAGCCGAGCCGAGCAGGAGCGGAGATGAGCCGAGCCGAGCCGAGCCGAAGCCGAGCCGAGCCGAGCCGAGCCGAAGTCGAGCCGAGCCGAGCGGAGCCGAGCCGAAGCCGAGCCGACCCGAGCCCAGCCGAGCTAAACCAAGCCGAGCCGAGCCGAGCCGAGCCGACACGACCCAACCCGACCCGACCCGAGCCGGGCCGAGCCTAGCCAAACCGAGCCGAGCCGAGCCGAGCCGAGCCGAGCGGAACCGAGCCGACCCGAGCCGAGTGGAGCCGAGCCGAAGTCGAGCCGAGCCGAACGGAGCCGAGCCGAAGCCGAGCAGACCCGAGCCCAGCCGAGCTGAGCCAAGCCGAGCCGAGCCGAGCCGAGCCGACACGACCCAACCCGACCCGACCCGAGCCGGGCCGAGCCTAGCCAAACCGAGCCGAGCCGAGCCGAGCCGAGCCGAGCCGAGCCGAGCCGAGCCGAAGCCGAGCCGACACGAGCCGACCCCACTTGACCCGACCCGACCCGACCCGACCCGAGCCGACCCGAGCCGACCCGACCCGACCCGACCCGACCCGACCCGACCCGACCCGACCCGACCAGACCCGACCAGACCCGACCCGACCCGACCCGACCCGACCCGACCCGACCCGACCCGACCCGACCCGACCCGACCCGACCCGAGCCGAGCCGAGCCGAAGTCGAGCCGAGCCGAGCGGAGCCGAGCCGAAGCCGAGCGGAGCCGAGCCGAGCCGAGCCGAGCCGACCCGACCAACCCCGACCCGACCCGACCCGACCCGACCCGACCCGACCCGACCCGACCCGACCCGACCCGACCCGACCCGACCCGACCCGACCCGACCCGACCCGACCCGACCCGACCCGACCCGACCCGACGCGAACCGACGCGAACCGACCTGACCCGACCCGACCCGACCCGACCCGACCCGACCCGACCCGACCCGACCCGACCCGACCCGACCCGACCCGACCCGACCCGACCCGACCCGACCCGACCCGACCCGACCCGACCCGACCCGACCCGACCCGACCCGACCCGACCCGACCCGACCCGACCCGACCCGACCCGACCCGACCCGACCCGACCGACCCGACCCGACCCGACCCGACCCGACCCGACCCGACCCGACCCGACCCGACCCGACCCGACCCGACCCGACCCGACCCGACCCGACCCGACCCGACCCGACCCGACCCGACCCGAGCCGACCCGACCCGACCCGACCCGCTCCGACCCGACCCGACCCGACCCGACCCGACCCGACCCGACCCGACCCGACCCGATCCGACCGGACCCGACCCGACCCGACCCGACCCGACCCGACCCGACCCGACCCGACCCGACACGAACCGAGCCGAGCCGAGCCGACCCGACCCAAGCGGAGCCGACCCGACCCAACCCGACCCGACCAAACCCGACCCGACCCGACCCGACCCGACCAAACCCGACCCGAGCCGACCCGACCCGACCCGACCCGACCCGACCCGACCCGACCCGACCCAACCCGACCCGACCCGACCCGACCCGACCCGACCAGACCTGATCCGATCCGACTCGACCCGACCCGACCCGACCCGAGCCGAGCCGACCCGAGCCGAACCGAGCCGACCCGACCCGACCCGACCCGACCCGACCCGACCTGACCCGACCCGACCCGACCCGACCCGACCCGACCCGACCCGACCCGACCCGACCCGACCCGACCCGACCCGACCCGACCCGACCCGACCCGACCCGACCCGACCCGACCCGACCCGACCCGACTCGACCCGAACCGACCCGACCCGACCCGACCCGACCCGACCCAACCCGACCCGACCCGACCCGACCCGACCCGACCCGACCCGACCCGAGCCGAGCCGACCCGAGCCGACCGGAGCAGACCCGACCCGACCCGACCCGACCCGACCCGACCCGACCCGACCCGACCCGACTCGACCCGACCCGACCCGACCCGAGCCGAGCCGAGCCGAAGTCGAGCCGAGCCGAGCGGAGCCGAGCCGAAGCCGAGCGGAGCCGAGCCGAGCCGAGCCGAGCCGACCCGACCAAACCCGACCCGACCCGACCCCACCCCACCCGACCCGACCGACCCGACCCGACCCGACCCGACCCGACCCGTGCCGACCCGACCCGACCCGACCCGACCCGACCCGACCCGACCCGACCCGTCCCGACCCGACCCGACCCGACCCGACCCGACCCGACCCGACCCGACCCGACCCGACACGACACCGACCCGACCCGACCCGACCCGACCCGACCCGACCCGACCCGACCCGACCCGACCCGACCCGACCCGACCCGACCCGACCCGACCCGACCCGACCCGACCCGACCCGACCCGACCCGACCCGACCCGACCCGACCCGACCCGACCCGACCCGCTCCGACCCGACCCGACCCGACCCGACCCGACCCGACCCGACCCGACCCGACCCGATCCGACCCGACCCGACCCGACCCGACCCGACCCGACCCGACCCGACCCGACCCGACCCGACCCGACCCGACCCGACCCCACCCGACCCGACACGAACCGAGCCGAGCCGAGCCGACCCGACCCAAGCGGAGCCGACCCGACCCAACCCGACCCGACCAAACCCGACCCGACCCGACCCGACCCGACCAAACCCGACCCGAGCCGACCCGACCCGACCCGACCCGACCCGACCCGACCCGACCCGACCCAACCCGACCCGACCCGACCCGACCCGACCCGACCCGACCCGACCCGACCCGACCCGACACGAACCGAGCCGAGCCGAGCCGACCCGACCCAAGCGGAGCCGACCCGACCCAACCCGACCCGACCAAACCCGACCCGACCCGACCCGACCCGACCAAACCCGACCCGAGCCGACCCGACCCGACCCGACCCGACCCGACCCGACCCGACACGACCCAACCCGACCCGACCCGACCCGACCCGACCCGACCAGACCTGATCCGATCCGACTCGACCCGACCCGACCCGACCCGAGACGAGCCGACCCGAGCCGAACCGAGCCGACCCGACCCGACCCGACCCGACCCGACCCGACCCGACCCGACCCGACCTGACCCGACCCGACCCGACCCGACCGACCCGACCCGACCCGACCCGACCCGACTCGACCCGACCCGACCCGACCCGACCCGACCCGACCCGACCCGACCCGACCCGACCCGACCCGACCCGACCCGGCCCGACCCGACCCGACCCGACCCGACCCGACCCGACCCGACCCGACCCGACCCGACCCGACCCGACCCGACCCGACCCGACCCGACCCGACCCGACCCGACCCGACCCGACCCAACCCGACCCGACCCGACCCGACCCAACCCGACCCGACCCGAGCCGAGCCGACCCGACCCGACCCGACCCAACCCGACCCGACCCGACCCGACCCGACCCGACCAGACCTGATCCGATCCGACTCGACCCGACCCGACCCGACCCGAGCCGAGCCGACCCGAGCCGAACCGAGCCGACCCGACCCGACCCGACCCGAGCCGAGCCGAGCCGACCCGACCCTAGCCGACCCGACCCGACCCGAACCGACCCGACCCGACCCGACCCGACCCGACCCGACCCGACCAGACCTGATCCGATCCGACCCGACCCGACCCGACCCGACCCGACCCGACCCGACCCGACCCGACCCGACCCGACCCGACCCGACCCGACCCGACCCGACCCGACCCGACCCGACCCGACACGACCCGACCCGCCCCGACCCGATCCGACCTGATCCGACCCGATCCGACCCGACCCGACCCGACCCGACCCGACCCGACCCAACCTGACCCTACACGACCTGGCCCGACCCGACCTGACCCGGTCAGACTCGACCTGTGAGTTTTTCGAAACGCAATGACACGATTCGACCCGACCCGCTAGATTGGAAACCTCCTTGACCAGTTTATCGTGTCGGGTCACCCATGAAAGCCCCTGCATTTGCTTTGTGGACGTCGATAAGGAACAGGTGCAGGTGGAGTTTCCCATCTAGTCCGAACTCTTGCCGTCGGCGCACGGAGAAGATGCCTTATTGAGAAAAACACACACAAAATACGGCTGTTCAACATCGATGATTTCGTCGACGACCATGTTTGCAAGCTGGGTGTAATACTTCAATCAAGCGCACTATATGTTGATACATAGTATCTGGTATAGGTATAACATAAAAATCCCTGCTTCTTCTCCTCGGCTGCTTCTTTCTCTACTTGGTGGGGTGGTGGGGTGCTTCTCGGGCCTGGGGCTTCCCTGACTCACTTCAGAGCTTTTAAGGGTGTGTGTGACGTCGACCGTACTCATGCAAATAACTAGCGCTCGGGTATGGCCGGACCGGCGGCGACAGCCAGCCATAAGGCAAAAACAATCCGCGCGGAATTGTTCAACGCAGTAGTTTTTCCTGAGGACGCAATGTCGCGTCACCGTCGCGGAAAGCGTGGGGCTCCTATCGAACAAAGAAGAGAGCATCGAACTCACGTCAGTAGGAACCAAAATCGGGAAGGAGATGGACGTGGCGTTGTCGGGACTGCTGGCCCCTTTACGTTGGTATTTAGACTAGAGCCGAAATGGGCGAATGCAGCCAGAGAGGGGAAAGTACTTCGTTTGAGGAAACCGGCGGGGTGGAAGGGAGAGAATCGGACGCTCGGAAGAAGAGCAAGGAAATGAAGGAGGATTCGAAGAGCTGCTCAATAAACTACGCACAGATGCAAGGACTAGGTTTAAAGCCGGAGAACTGGTCGTGGGTACGTTCAACGTTCGCACACTCGCTTTCAAGGGTACGAACATCATAGGCCACGCCAAGGTGGTAATGAAGACTTGCGAGAACGCAGGTTGTAACGTCATAGGATTGTAAGAGATGAAGCGCGATGGACAAAGTGCTTTCACGGCGGCGGGCTTTGGTGTTTTTTAATCGGGAGCAGACAGAAAAAATTGCGATATATAGGGGAACCACGGTGTAGGTTTAGCTGTTAGAGAATCTATCGTGCAGGGATGGATAACGGCAATGTCGCGGTTGAGTTCATCAGTGCTAGGTTGATGAAGGTTCGCTTCCAAGTCAAAGGGAAATCTGACGGTGTGTCTTCCATTGTAGGCTGTGCTCCCATTCTCCATAAGAGCACCCAGCGAAAAAGGCCACTATGCGAGCTCAATTGACGAGGTGGTCCAGGGGGTACACAGTTTTGGACAGGCTCGGAACGTTCCACGATATCATTGTCGCTGTGTAGAGGCGAGGTGCCGAACGTGAAACAATAGAAGTATGAACCGATTAGGGTGGTGCAAAAGAAGAAAGATCGGACCGAGTGTGGCAACTATCGTGGAATCTCCCTCGTGGCTCACGCAGGAAACGTACTGCTCCAAGTCATCGCGGGGCGCCTTAGTGACGTCTGCGAGCACGAAAACATTTTTTCGCAGGAATAGTGTGGGTTCAAACCCGAACGCTCGACGGCTGACAAAATGCTCGTAGAACGGTGACTGCAGAAAATGGCGGGAAAAAAAACATCCCTTTGTACTTGTGCTGTATCGACCTTACTAAAGCATATGACTCGGTTGACCTAACCGTTCTGTGTCCTTGCTCGCTTTGGCGTGCGACGGAGAATGCTTACCGTCATCCGCCGATTCCACGAGACGTGCAAGCATGTGTGCGGTTGGATTATGGAGAGTTTGCGGATAAGTTCGACGTGGGGCAAGGTCTCAGGCAAGGGTGCGTGCTCGCGTCACTGCTGTTCAACATATTTCCCACGGCGGTACTGCGTGCGGCCGAAAAGCGCTTCCTTGCTGTGCAGGCATCATGGACAACATGGTGCAGCTCCAACGAAAGGAGGATAGGGAGAAGAAGGGCATATCACGCACAGGCCAATTCGGTGGGCGGGGAGGGGGAGGAGGTGCAGAGGTTGCGGGGGGTGCTGTACGCTGACGATGCGGGCATCGTATCGCGATCATAAGGGTTGGAGAGGGTGATCACGGCGATCGTGACTGCGTGCTCGGCGTTCGGGATTACAGTCCCCGAGGCCGAAGCGAAGATCATGCGCATGCAGACTAAAAGGTGGGGAGAAGGCGGTCGTTCGACATCAATGCGGCCGGCCAGCTATACAAACAAACGATTGAGTTTGTGTATATGGGCGGGGCCATCAGCGCGGACAGAGACCCAGCATCGAGATGTCACGGCGTCTTCAGGCGGCCTGGACGTGCTTCTAGCGGTGTACAAGATGGAAATGTGCGATCGCCCGGGTGTACACTTACGGTTGAGGGTGCGGTTGCTAAAAGCCGTGGTGATCGAGATACTGCTCTACGGTTGCATGACGTGGCGTCCGAACAAACCTAACTATGAAAAGCTACGACAGGTGCACCACTTCATGCTCCTCCGATGCCTCGGATAGGCGAAAGGGAAGCGGCACAACCACACCCTATCGTACGCCGACGCACTTCCCGAGACAACGTCCGAGAGCATAGAGGTGATAGTGCGCAAACGGAGGACATTGTTTGCGAGATTTGTAGCACGTATGGGCGACGACCGTCTGAAACAGAGGGTGAGATTTGGGAAGCTTGATGGGGGTACGGGCTACTCAGGGGGGCAAGAGAAAGACAGGATAGTGCGCCTGAAGGAGAACATGTCGGTCTTTGGAATGCAGTTCGAAGAGTTGCAAAAGGCTGCGCAGAAGGCCGGCAGATTGTTTCAACCGGTAGAGGAGGGAGCACAGGCATTCATCGAGAGAGACATGACGCGGAGAGATGCAGATCTACAGAGCACCACGCGAAGGCCGCGGCAGCGCCATCCTCCGTCGGCATCCCTAAGCGCCCGGGGCGGTGGAAGGGGGGAAAGGGGGAGGGGGGTAGAGGGGATGGGAGAAAGGGGGGGTCGGGGGGAGGGAGGGCTGCTGTCTTGCCCAAGATAAGAAGTTTGGGTCTCGTCATCATCGCCATGAAGGTTGCGGGCCTTCCAATGGCCATCAAAAGTTAGCGTAACGCCTCGCTGACTCCTTCCTCGTGTCGCGTTCTCCCCCCAGTGCCATTGATGGTGTACTTGATACCCTCTATGAGCCAAATGCTCATCTTTCGTCAGTTCCTAGGGTCTGCTATTTTTTGTATGGTTTTTTTTTTTTCAAGGCTTTGCTTGCTTCCTCTTCTTTTCGCTTATCAATCTTTTCTTTCTTTTTGCTTTCTTTTTGCTTTAAATTTATCTATATATTTTTTTTGCATTTTTTTTTGTAAATTTTCTTGTATATTTTTTTGGAATATTTTTCTCTTCTCTTCTCTTCTCTTCTCTTCTCTTCTCTTCTCTTCTCTTCTCTTCTCTTCTCTTCTCTTCTCTTCTCTTCTCTTCTCTTCTCTTCTCTTCTCTTCTCTTCTCTTCTCTTCTCTTCTCTTCTCTTCTCTTCTCTTCTCTTCTCTTCTCTGCTCTTCTCTTCTCCTCTCTTCTCTTCCGTTCTCTTATCTTCTCTTCTGCTCTGTTCTCTATTCGTTTCTTTCCCTTTCTTTTCATTTTTCTATTTTACTTGTGTTTGACGTGCGTATGCGTCGTGACAGTGGTAACCTAGTCAGGGTGGCAAGCAGTGCAGTGGTACTTATCAGGTGCGAGTAGGGGGACGTACGCACCATTATGGACCCGACACATTGTAGGCTGACTCCCGACTTCATTTTTTCGTATTTTTGTGGCGGAGGAATGAATTGCGTCAGCTATGACAATATGCGCGTACCACTCGTGGTTTTGTATTTGTTTTTTTTCCTGGGGTATTCCTCCACTCCTGAGTTTCCTGGGCCTATCCTGTGACCACGGACGTGATTATGCGAGTTAAGGTGAAACAACAACATAAGTTTGGTCGGGATGTAGCTGCTGCTGCAAGACTCTTTGTAGCTACTTCAACGCCTTCAACGCAGAAATGAACGTCGAGGCATAGAACACATTTCTGGATACAGGTAACAGTCAAGCGCAATGTACACCGACATCGCACACAGGAAGCAGGACAAACACCTCGTCTGCGTGTTTTATGGACTGCGCCAAAGCATGTGACTATGTATACCAAACTCTTCTGTGAACTGTGCAACCCTAACCCTAAGTAACCCTGCTCCTTGCTCGGTTTGAGGTGCAACTGAGAATGCTCGCCGTCATCCGCCAATTCCACAACGGGGTCAAAGCATTCTTGAAGTTGGGTGATGCAGTAGCTAGCGCAGAGCAGAGGTTGGGGTAGAGCTAAAACAGGGGTCGGACAAGTTCAACGTGGGCCAAGTTTTCGGCAAGGACGTGTGCTCGCTCCATTGCTGTTCCACACATTCCACGGCGGTAGCGCAGGTAGCCGACAAGCCCCTTCTCAAGATGAAGCCATCATGGACAACATGGTGCAGCACCGACCAGATAAGGAGAAGTGAGAGAAGAAGGGAAAACCACGACCGGGAAAAGCTGACCGGCGGGGGGATAAGGAGGAGCGGGAGCAGTAGGAGTAGCAGGAGGCGCGGGGGTTGAGGGGTGTGCTGCACCCTGAGGATGCCGGCATCGTATCGCAATCATCAGGAGGGCTTGAGAGGATGATGACGATGATCGTGACCGTCTGTTCATTGTTCGGACTTACGGTCTCCCAGTCCAAAACGGAGATAATGTGCCTGCCGAAAAGTTGTGGGGAAATGTGCCATTCGCCATCACTGTCGCCGGTCACGTATACAAACAAACAGTGCATTTGGGCGGAGATATAATCTCAGACAGAGAGCTCAGCGTCGAGATAACGCGGCGTCTTCAGAGGGCCTGGATGTGCATTCAGCGGTACAAGATGGAAAAGCATGACCCCTTGAGCGTGTGTTCACGGCGGAGAGTGCGGGTGTTGAAAGCCGAGGAGATCGAGACACTACACTCTACGGCTGCACGACATGGAGCCCGAACAATCCTGACTGCGACAGGCTACGGCAGACCCAGGCTACGGTAAGGGGGGTCCATTTTTGGGCCTTGAATTTCAGTGGCTGGGGGTCACTCGCGCGAGTAACGGTTTTTGTTACTTTGCGATCTTACGTTTTCTTCATGTTCTATGTTGACGAAATCAATCCGCAATGCATAGGTAATCTAAGCTGCTTCAAAACAACTGCTTAAACCATTTTCATCCGTGAGATACAAAGTCACCCGTGCGAGTGGCTCAAGCACACCAGTGAAAATGAGGGTACCGCCCCTACCGTAGCCTTGGTCGGCAGCTCAACCACTTGGTGCTCTTCCGATGCCTCAGCTGGCGGAAATGTAAGTTCGATGACCGCACCCACTTGTACGTCGACGCACTTGCCAAGCGTGACTCCGAGGGCATTGAGGTGACAGTGTTGTTAACGGAGGATAATATTCGCGGGATTTGTGGAAAGTATGGAGAGGGGCGTCTGGTAAGCAGAGCAAAATGTTTGGAGAGTGATTTGAGGATAAGGGCTACTCAGGGGGGAAAGAGAAGAGTTGGATGGTGCGCCTCGAAGAAGATATGATCGAATACAGCAAGAACTCCAAAGGGTGGTCAAAAGCTGCACAGAAGGCCGGTATATAGTTTCCATGGGTTGCCGAAGGGTAGACACATTCGTGCGGAAATATCAAGACGCGGAGAGCTTTAGAGCTCCTGGAGCTCTCCAGGGCGTCACGCGAAGTCTGCAACAGCGCAACGCGCCAAGGGCCTCTAAACGCGGCGGGGGGGGGTAGGGGAGCGGGATCCTGCCCAAGGGACGGAAGTCTGGGTCTGAGAATCTTTGTCGTGATGAATATATGTGTGCAATGGCCGTAAGCGGCTAGCATAAGGCCGCCAGGACGTCTTAATCTTGTTGTACTCTCCGCTCAGTGCCCACTATAACCCTGATGCCATCAATGTGACCAGTGCCGTTTGAGTTGCTTTCTAGGATCTGCTTGTTTGGTCCTTGTCCTTTCCTTCCGATTCCGTTTCTTTCCTTCTCCCTGCTTTTATAATATTTTATATAAAACATTTTCTTAGGGTTGTTCTTTTTTTCTCTTTTTTCCAATTTGCTTGGGTTTTTGGCTGGTATTTTTTACCACCTTCCCCCCACCCCTGCAATCGAGTAAACATATTATTCACTTCCCATGTGAAACATATATGCTGTCCCATTTTACTTTGTCCACTAACGCGCTTACATTGGACGTGTTTTGGTTGTTGTTGTTTTGCTCGTAGCTCTGCGTCGTTTGGCCTGCATTGCTTCGAAACCGGCCGATTCCACGTTGTTACATATAAATGACTAATATTCCCTTGCTTCGTTTTCTATTTCTATTCTGTACTAGCTATAAATCTGCCATTTTTCTTATCCTCCGGCGGACGGGAAACAAGTAAAGCTTAACCTCAACACACTTCCACGTGTCATCATACACGTCGTGGGTCAACTTAAGTCCACTTCATTCGCAATCCAGCGCTATGATAGGTTATGGTAGGTTATGATATGTTATGATATGTTATGATAGGTTATGATAGGTTATGTATCCTTTAGTTACCGTGGTAGCGACGTCGCGGGCTGTCCCTTCCGGCGGTCCCCGTTACTACTACTACTTCTACTACTACTACTACTGGTACTACTACTACTACTGCTACCACTACTACTACTACTACTACTGCTACTACTACTACTACTACTGGTACTACTACTTACTAGTACTACTATTATAATTAATACTACTCTAGCAGCGCAAGCTGACGTTGTATACGGATGCATGCGTATATCGACCCGACCTAAACTCTGGGGATCATGTGCCGTAGAGATGTCATACATAGTTCATTTTTTATAATAGTTATCGGAAACGTCGTCATTCGGGGTGTTAGTGTGGGACTTGCGTTTTTACCATCCTTGAATCTCGAATTGGTTTGGTGTCGTGGGTGAAATGCGGTGTAGTCGACTTCAGGTTCGAGTCTGGGAACGTATGTATCAGCATGGGCCTGTTACGTATATACGTTGACTTCTGAACTAACGTTTGTGTTTTGTGTCGTATGTACGAGGTTTGCTCCAGCAACGACATCTATCGTTTTTTTTTCCTTTCGTTTTTTCTCACCATCTTTTTCCCCGCTCCATTTTGCTCAAACGCCCCACGTGAAATCGAAGTC